>JAINUG010000115.1:0-375000 GCA_029706075.1 Aldrovandia affinis
CTCCCTACAAGGATGGGGTTGATGGTCCCACTAGCTATGCACGTTCTCGATTGTAGCCTCGCGCCACTTCTGCGTCTACGTTATTACCTTAGTCATGGGACTGTGAAATTGCAACTTTGAGAGAGTCAAATTTGGGGACAGCTAGTCGGGGACGGCAATACGTTATGAAGACTTTCCACAAAGAAAGAGTCTACCAATTAAGGAGGAAGGACCAGCAGCACATTATGTTGCATTGCACTGACACTTCCATCTTCCCCAGTATACGGGGGTACATGGATGAATCCACAGAGGAGAAGATAATAATAGCCCTCTCTTCATGCAATCTGAGTGAAGTCTTGTGTACCAGGCCCAAAATATATGATTGGTAAATGAATAGCTGGGTAATGCTTAAATCACCATATTCATATACTGGTATATCCAGTGATGGTGTCCTGTAATGTACATTGAGGGGGAGCAAAGGGCCATATGTCTGCATTCTCTATATTTACAGAAATGTTCATTAATATGCATTGTCCCTGCAAAATAAAAATAAAAATAAAATAAAATAAATATGGAGAACCTTCTTATGGTGTTCTTGGAATAACATGCCTGTACATGGCTGAATGAAACAGGTACTGCATTAATCCCTTATTGTATTGAAATAATCATATACTGTAGAGGAAAATAAATCGAACAAAGGTGGCCCATATACAAGAGGTACTGGATAAAATGTCATGTACCGTATGGGGACCAATCATATATCATATTAAATTCAATCTAACCCCATAGTGTCACTCCATTGGCATATTCTGACATTATTATGTTATGAATAAAGACAAATCTTCTGTTATGATTCTGATATTACTACATAATTATAATTATGAATGATAACAAATATTTAGTTATGTAATTATATAACTATATACCCTATAGATCACATCACCATCCATTATCTATCACACAATCCAGTATATTTTGTTTCTGGTTTCTGGGCTAGAGTTGTGGGAATCTGTTTATAGATTCCCACAACCTATAAACAGATATAGTGTGAAGCTATAATATTTTGTTATATGCTAAGTTAACTAGTAATACATCCAACAATTTTTGTGTGGTGTTTTTTTCCCCAAACTTTCCCCAATGCTTAATATTTATATATTCAATACTAGATTATTTGGCAAGATTTAGGAATGTTTTTTCTGGTCTGGGATTGATATACAATGTTAATATGATGTTATTATGCAACCAATAAAACATAAACAAAATATGAAGCTGTCATTAATCATTGTTAAACTCTTTATACTCCTGTCTGAATTCATACAATGTTTATTTACTTTTTCGGTTCTGGCAATGAATATCACAAAATAACTGTTCCAAAAATGGCACCAGCAAAAAAATAAATCGGTGATATAATTATGTACTAGTGGCAGCTGGTGAGCTGGGATAAGAAGAGGCTGAAATCTTCCCTTTAAACTGGCCATTGGTCTCAACCTGTTTTCATTTATTTTTGCTTAATTAACAAGTGTGCCAATTAATTGAATAATCCATTGATGAATAATCCCAGAGGTTCCTCTGAACTATGCCTCATGTTGTAGCATTCTCTTTCTTCACATCACGCTCGAGAATGTAAATGACAACACAGGGTTTAAGTGAATAAAAAAATAGCTGAATAATAAAAAAAACTAAAAATTTGAACTCAAATCCCTCTGTTAACTGTATAGAGCTCGAGCTAACTTTGAGAAACGCTCGATGAAGCCTAGCAACCAAGTTTGGCGGAAACTTTTTTGTGAGCATTAAACTGCCTGATCTGCAGATCGGTTTAACGGATATTTAATTTAGGAAGTCAATATTGAATTCAGGCTCAAGAATGAAGAGTACATTTATCCACCAACTCAGATAATCTGGAGATATGAAATCTTATCACAAAATAAAATTGGGAAGCTATACCTATTGGTATTGATTATTCAGCTAAATAATTGCTTGACTGATAAACTAAAGGAAAGTAAATGGAAACAGGTTGTGAGTAATCATCAGCATAAAAGCATAGGTTTCAGCCTCATTTATTTCAAGCCTACGAATCGGTACTGTTATGTGCATAATATTGCAGCGAACAGGGTATTTTTCAGCAGTGGAGAAGTGCTTACTTAGTGGAAGTGGGAACCTAACCCTGGTCTCCCACTACACAGTGCAGTGATGTTACCACATTACCAAAACCCAGGCCCATTAGCAAGGCAAAATATCCTGCTAAAATGCCATTCCTCATGACATCACCCTGCCTGACAGCCAGCCATGAATGATACACAGTATAATACCAATTAGGGATGAGATGATTCATCATTGGATGGAGGATCGCAATCCAATACTTTCGTGATCTGTGGCCGTGGCTCTGAAAGAGTACAGCAGTACATATCAACACATGACTCGAGAAGTGCGCGGATGTGGAAATAAGAGCTTCTTTTCAGCTCCCATTTTATTTATTTATTTATTTATTTATTTTATTTTATTCATTTATTTAATTGCACATATTTGGCTGTTGGTATTTTCCTCTCACACTTAAATCAGATATTTATTACTGACTATAGTTTAAACTGAATACATAGGCTAAATAGTCTAATTCTCAAATTAGCCTATTTAAAACTATGATTCCATGTAATTTTTTTTCATTTCAATTAATTTCTTATCCAACTATACAAATGTATTTTCAAAATATAGAAAGTGAAGTTTTAAAAATCAATGATAATATTCTGAATATGGGAGCAAAGTAGGGGAATGTGAGTCGTTAATAAGGCATAAATTACCCTCTCTCCTTCTTGCTATCAGAATCTCCAAGTGTAACTATGTGGTAGGGATTTTTGCATTACCTGTTGCCCTTTATTGGATAAATTAGCAGTCACGTGACCTCTCCAACCTTCTAAAGGACATTTCTAACATACTGTGCTAGAGTCAATGGAAGGCAGTGGTCTAAGACACCAGTGTGAGATTCAACCGCATTGAGAACAATAGGAAATTCACAGGATAAGCATATGTAATGCATACAGCAGCTTTAGTCATAACCCCCTGGGAGGTGGTTTTCTCCCCCACCTGGTTGATCATGCAAAACAAGGAGAGCAGCCTTTTTGTAAGGGCTTTCCTCATCACAAAAAAATCTACACTGTGCTCAAAAACTGCAGAAGACATCTATATATACTCACAAGGCCAAAGTATTCTTAGACCCTCCCTGAAGGCTTAAAAATAGTCTTCCTCAATCAGAAATGAGGATAGGTAAAACTGCCTCAAATGCAAAAAAAGGACTACTTAGCCCCTGATCCGGAAACCCAAGCATCAATTCTCCCATTGTCCTCACAGCTCCCCATCGCGATGTGATCCCCATCATCCTCAAAGTGACTCAACAACGTGAACCAATCGTATTCATTCTTCTGAGGAGACCAATGCCATTGATTGAGAGCACATGGTAACTCCACCCAGTGTTCCGTTAATGGGGCCTCACTCTCCCGTCTCTTGCTCGCCACATTAATGGAGGCAAGTGGGGGTGGAGAAGAAGGAGAGGAGAGTAGGGAGGGGAGGGGGGGAGGTGGCTCCAGACAAGAGAAAGGAGGTGATGATGACAGGACAGGTATCAGGGAAACAGGGTGTCGGAAATACAGTGCCACCTGGTGTTAAAGGAGATAAGGGGGACAAGTCATTCTTTGGATGTCTGCACAATTGTCGTTGAAAGAATGCACGGGTAGGAGGGGGGTGCGTTTTAATCCGGATGCCAACGCCGAGAAAAAGGAGGGGAGGAAAGCATGGAAACTAACTCAGACATCCGCGATCCGTCTCCATAAGTAAACACTGCACAAAGCGCTGTGGAGATTTTAATAAATAAGAACCCAGGCATTGCATTACTTAAGTCCATCCATTATGCATGAGGCCGGGGTAAAGAAGTGGTACCGAGGAAAATCATCACACAACATACAGAGGCAGAATCCAATTTGATGTCCATTAGTCGTAGCCCGGTGCTCCATAAATGTGCGTTCTGTTCCCCTGCGCGGAACCGGCGGAACACACGGTGGAGGTGCAGTCAGAGCGTGGCGTGCAGAGACGCGCCATCCATCTTCCCCAACGCCGTCCTGGTGAAGTATGGGGAGACCCCCACTCGGAAACCTATTATGGAAATCATATGAAATGAAACAAGATGAATTCGCACATCTCCTCGCGCCCATGTCTCGAATAAGACAGCGTTTCGGGGTGGGGTGTTGGGGTGGAGGTAGGGGGGTGTTGGAGGGGGGGATCTAGGATCCAGGGAAGGAATGGGGAGAATCCATTTATAATGGGTTACAAGTATCACTCCCTAATCAGGTACTCGTCACATCTGCTTCTCCCGCCGTGGGATGTCTCGCCCCCGGTAGACGCGGTGGTGGGTCCGGAGCGCGTGGGCGTGCATTTTAATGACGTTTGATTCATTTTTACCTGCCCGTTGGAGACGGCGGGGAGCGAAAATAACAACGGCTGATGATGATAACGATAATGTTGATGACAGCGATGATGACAGAGATAACGGGCCTACTCTCGGGCGGTATTGATGGTGGGTGTATCCGCAGACCGACGGGAACCTAGATCAGACCCCTGGAGGCCCATTAGCGCAGGCCGGACTGAATCTCCATATGACCCGTGCGCGGAAAAGTTTATGTTAACTGAGCATGCCATGCATCTGCCAAGTGAATGGAGGAAATGGTGTCTGCAGGCCTCGAGCCTAACCTCTCAGTGAGCAACTCTGGCAGGGAGCACGGTGCTCTGGCATCGGCCTGCGCTCAATAAACCCGTCCTTAACTTTGACTTACAAAATAAAGGCAGGTGTTTGTGTTTTCTCTTCACGCACGCAATTTAACCGAGTTCAGAAATCACCAAAAATGAACTCGCTTTCCAACTACGTTTTTGAAAGTTGACGTTAAGGACAAATGTTGATTGAATCGAGACGCTGTGTCCGATTCTCGACTTTGGGAGGGCAAGGACCTCTGCTGCAGCCTGGCTTTGATGCCTGGGGAGGAGAGATTGGGTGCACACGCCCACCCCTGGAGTTGGCCCAGAGAGGTACAACTGCTGCATAAAAACCCTGACTGCTGTTGGCATGCACTAGTGTTAGAATTCCACCAGGTCCCAGGAAGAGGCAAAAGTACTACCCTTTTGAATGTAGTAAGCTGAGAGAGTACATTGTTACATTACACATATTTTGCTTAGCAGACACCCGTATCCAGAGACACTTGACACCCTTATCCAGTGAAATTGCTTGTGTAAATGCAACATATAATAATGAAAATACAAATGTTTTGCAAAAACAGTAAAATGCAAAAAACTGCATTTCTTTCCCAAGAATACAGTAAGAACTGTGTGACTAGGAAATGTCCTTACTTATTATAACACTTTCATAGCACTCAATAATAATGTCATAAATAGTTGAATAATAATAAGATAATAAATAATGAAATAGTATAAAATAATAGTGTAAAGTAATTATACAGGTACAGAAATACTTCAATCCTACTTTACACACCACATTCCTGCAGATTACTAACAATTATAAAATAAAATTATTCTGTAAGAAGAGGCAATGTAATGTAAAATATGACCCAGAACTGTATCCCAGGAAGAGCTGACTCCGCTATTTGGAAACGATTCTTCAACAAAAATGGTCACACTTTACATTACTCGGCACTTCAAAACACCTTCATGAGTATGATATTACTACTTTATAAAGCAAGTGGGAGCTAATGTTGTGCATTATGACAGGCAACAAAGTGATATTCCATGTGTTCATGTGAATACCTTTTGTGAAGCACTGCATTTTTTTGTTAACGTTTTACAAAATAGTAATAGTAGAGCGTTTTGCGTGATCTATGAATGCCTTATGATGGTTCACTTAATATAAAGCATCACCAAACATTCAAACATTCGCATTTGAAAATATGTAATCTCAGAAGGAGAGAGTAAGAATGTTTTTTTTGGCAGAAATATCCTCCGCCTTAAGCTTACTGGGAATGCTGGAACCGTTGATGGAGCAAGAATGGCACAATGAAGCGAAGGCAATCAACACATAAAGGAACCTGGTTCCTAATGCTCCCTCTAATTGGAGAACAGTCAGGGATGGAGAGGGTGGGCCATGGATCAAGCTTGTCTCCTGTCAGCGAGCGGGGGAAAACAAGGCTCATCGGTTTTGTTTATGTCACACCGCGTGTGGAGAGGAATGTTCAAGCGGAGCAGAGGGTACATAAAGAACTCGGGGGAGGGGGAGGGAAGGAATCGTCCCCTCTAAACCTGCCACGCACTCCATAAAAGATCCCATCTCCCTCTCTCCGCTTCCTGCCTCCAGAGCGGAATAACGCAGCGGTCCTTAATTCCCCCTGATGATGATTCGGCGCCGATGCTAAAGGCACACTGTTTGCTCTCTGTCCGGGAAACGACATTACGATGCCGATTACCACTAACGATATAAACTTCCTCGCTGCGCTTTACAGCGGAAGATGACAGTGATCTCGCGAGGCGTGCGGCGGAGTTATTTCGAACTCTTCTGTGCGCTGGCGCAATTAGCTTACACCTCGATGTCTTCACCTCATCTCCACTCACTGCGGGTCCTTCGCCATCGCTGCGATCGTAATCCAACGGGGCCATTTTTATAGTGCAGCTCGGAGCTAAAAGAGCATTTTTAGCAATAGCATTTTTAGCAATCTATAAAGTAACTGATATTTATGAGGGTTTCAGTATAATTTTCTTTCATAACGGAGAGAGAGAGTGAGCATTGTGTCTGTCAGACTATTATGTTTAGTGATACGTTTGGGGGTAAGATTTTCTTCTTTTTTCTGCTTGTTTCCTCTCTCTTCACTCTCTCTGTCTCTCTTTGTGTCAGCAGTCGTGTTCAGCATGCCTGTTTCTCCTTGCCCCGTTTTCTTAAGCCACTTGCTTTATGTAATTATACGATATACTACAGTAAAACAACAAGAACAAGAACGAGCAAGCACACATTAGCACAGATTGGAAATGATTTCCCCACAGACCACAGCACTTGAATGTTTCCCTTTCATTTTACTCCAATGAAATGATACGTTGTGCTCCTTTCACCAATCAAACATTTGGCCTAGATCGGGGGTATTCAAATCCAGGCCTCGAGGTCCGCAGTGTCTGCAGGTATTTGCTCCAACCACGCACTACACCACCCGATTTCACTAATTAGCTCGCTTCCTGGACCAAGGAGGTAAACTAATTATTTGGAATCAGGTGGTGTAGTGCGTGGTTGGTGCAAATACCTGCAGACACTGCGGACCTCGAGGCCTGGATTTGAATACCCCCAGCCTCGATGATCTCACAATACACTCTGGTGTCTGATTGGCCTAAGGCCCCCTTGATACCAATGTCTACTAATCAGAGGTGAGTGTGAGGAGAAAAGCAACATTTTCGAGCTTGGCCGTTTCATGCATACAGCCAACGGCGAAGCACCAGGCTAGATACCAGAGGCATACAACACTTCAAGGAAGGACATGTGCAAGGACATGTAGTTCCCTCAGTTTAGTTTTACTCTTGTCCTGCCTGCTAACTTCTAGTTTTTCCAGTACAGCTGGAACCTAGTTACTAATTCCCATTAATGCATCAGTCATAACATACAGAAAAAAACAAATGCAAAATAAAGAAATAATTGCGAATGAAAAAGTTGCTCCATAGCGCAATTTATATATTTATTCCGCAAGGACTATGCACCGGACCTGACCTTTAATTTGGCAGTTCTGCCGCCTGCACTCTCAGGTTTCAGTCTAGGATAGAGCAGAGGAAGGTTGTGGCAGGCACAATTTGTCAGAGATTGGGGCGTGGGTGCTGAAGAAGACCCACACTCATTTATTATCACATGGACTGTTTGTTAGGGTCTGCTTCCCAAATACTAATTGTGGTAATTAGATGCCTTGTTTCCCAAACTCAATGACAAAGTAAAAAGGGTGCAGGTGGCACGCATTACTCATGTCACGAACGTCCTCAGTGACGGCAGGAAGGAAATAAAACACACACGCTTACTCACACATACACAGACACACACACACACACACACAGACGCGCACGAACGCACTTCACGCCGGTGAAATTGCCGGAAACTTCTGTAAACAAATGAGTTTTGATTTTGACGTTTATTTCTTTTCTGGTTTTTGATATATTTTTTTCTTCTTTTCGCTCTCTCTCTTCCTTTCAATCTTGGTGTTTTCATAAAATGAAATACCCAAACAGAATGCATTCAGGCTTTATTTACAATTCAATAACTCGAGCAGAACAGACAGAATATTTCTCCCCTGATTATTCGCCGTCTGTCCTCTCATAAACCTCGGAAGGGTAGAGCGAGGGCGTAAATAAAACAAAGAAAAAAAGTAATAAGGACGATAAAAATGTGCCTAAAATCTCCGCACGTGTCAGATGTCTTGCTGCCAGAACTCCGCCAAGATGCATTATCATAATTTCCGCCAGAAAAGGCCTAAGCTCGGCACCGTTGTTGACCGGAGTTTATCCAATGCTTTTGTGCCATTCCGGGCTTCCAGCACTACTCATGGCTGACAGTTATGGGATTCGTATCTGTATGGGAAAGAAAAAAATCCCACATAGTGTACACTTTTATGTGCTTATTTTTGTGCGCGCGGCAAAGTTGTTATGATTCACTCTTGACGTATCGGCCCTTTTACGCTCAGGCCCGCCGTCTCTCAATCAGCCTGCCGCGCTGACACTTCGTAATATCTCCACATTCCTCTGGAAAGCAGCGAGCTCGCTGAGCGGCGCCTCAACAGCCGCCCCCGGCATATAATACCTGCGCCTCGCTGTCGATGGGTGTGACAAGGAGATATTGTTTTTGTTTTTTGTTTTTTTTGTTTCAAGAAGACACCTGAGCATCTCTCTCTGGCTCGCTTAGTTTTTTTAGTTTTTTTGTTTTAGGGTCAAATCGGGGAAAGACAGAGGGGAGAGGGAGGAGAGAAGGAACAATGCGACGAGAGGATGGAAGGGAAGAGAAGGAGAGGGGGACGAGGAGAGGGGTGTGAGGTGAGGGAGGGCGGAAAAAAGAGACGAATGGGTCGGGAGTGAATTTCAGGCCCGGGGGCGGGCGGCCGCACACTCTGGGACGAGAGAGTAGGGTGGAGGGGTGGAGCTAATAAAGAACGGAGGGCAGAAATGAAAAAGTGAACAACGGATGAAAAGTGACGTGTATTTCAGGGGGAAGGAGATGGGGGGAGTCCAACCTCTGTTCAAATTATCTATTAAATCATTATTTCCTGTTTACCATAAAGGAAGAGTTTGTAATAAATTTAAAAAAATGTAAATACCAATCCTACAAGTTGGGGTGGGGACAAGAGCAATGGAGGAGATTGTAACCACAACCCGTACGTCTGACAATGATTAGATTAACACTCATTATATACTATCTGTGTCAGCCTCCCTCCTGTCCCCCCTGGGCTCCCGGCAACGGGGAGTGCGGCAATTAAAAAAAGGAAGTTGTCAGCCCCCATCACAGTGCAACTGTGTTTGTCTCCGGAGACTCTTTCAGATATCGTTCTCAGTCTTCCGTCTTCACCCCTCCCCCCGACCCGGCTCCCCATGCACACGCACAAAAGCGCACACCACCTACACACACTTATTAAATGTTCTGTCAGCACGCCTGTGAACTCGGGGGTGGGGAGGTTGAGAAAACTTCAGAGCACCCCCTTTCTTCTTCCTCAAAGATTTAGCGTTGCATGCGCTCCACCTTTTGTCTCTACATGCACGGGCGGTGGGGTTGGCGAGGGCTTGTGGGGTTTGCAGACGCGTTTGAACGGATTCGGCAGATCGGAGGCGGGCGTGTCGCCGAATTGGGTCGGCAAAGCGGCGCATTTGTTCAAAGTTCTCAGCCTCCGGTCGCGAACAGTGATACTTTCCTTTTCGTCCGTGTCGCCGCTCAAAATAAATGCGCGTTCCATCGCAATGCCGATGTCGTCTTGCCGTATGATTTGTTTAATCACAAAAACAACTGTAAGAAATAATGAGGACAATGGGGGAAGGGGGAAGGGGGTGTTAATGGAAAGTAATAAAGCATCTACTGTGAAATTTGTAATTGAAATACTTTGAGTAAAATATTCATCAGCGCCGTTTTACTCTGTTATTTTTTCCCTTCAGTGTGGGACGCTGGGGAAATATTATAATTACGAAAGAAAAAAGTCTGCTAGCTAAAGTAGCAGGCTTCCATTCATCACTGAAGTGAGCTAGATGCGCAAAAACAAGAGGGGGAATCAATTGGGCTTCATTACGCCTGTCGCGGACGTTAACTTCCCTCGCCCCGAGAAAGCAGTCTCTGATCTTGCCTTTAAAGGAGCCTCTGAAATCCTGTGCCGGTTGGCTCTTCCTCCTTGTTGTCTTGGATCTTACGGGCCATCTCTCAGTCGGTGGTGTAATTAACTGAGTCGAGAGGTGCCCGGTGCCGGTTTCTGTTTTCTTGTCGTCTTTTTCTCTCCTCCTCCTTTCCTGGGCCTGCCTTTGGCCTCGTGGACGGGTGAATGTGCTCCTCTCCTAAAGCCGACACGCGGTGCCTCTGATCTTTCACTGGCAGGGGTGGTGGAAGTTGAAGGCAGCGGGTGAACGTGCGGCGTGTTGTAAACTACAGGCGGGGGGGGCAAACGAAAAAAGAAAGTGTCATCGACTCAACGTGGCCTGGTCTCACCTGTAATGGTGTTGTGCGAATTTTCCACAACAACACCCCTGTTCCCCACCCCCCGGGTAGGTGCTACCTCCACCTTGCCACCTGTCACTGCCTTTCATCCCGGAGAAGGGAGCGAGCGGTGGAACGCAGTCACTCGATAGCCGGGTGACATCACACCCCATACGCTTCTGGTTATCAGCGTTTTATCTGCTCATGCATGGATGCATGGAAGCTTTGTTTACCTGGCCCTTTGTTTCTGTTGAACTCTCTCTGTGTGTGTGTGTGTGTGTGTGTGCGTGCATGTGCGTATTTTTGTGTGTTTCCTCACCCCAGTGTAAATACCATACAAAAAGCAATATCTTCTTCTGAACTCCATTTTGATCATTTGTGGAACGGAGAAGGGCCCTGCATATGCCCAGTGGTGCGCACTTTAGATATTTAAAGCATGCTAATGTGTCCGCAGGTGGTGATGTCTGGGTGAAATCCTCTGGACGGAGGCCATTTTGCAGACACAAAGTTGACGAAGAGGAAATATCCATATCGTTTTGATCAGAAATTCACTTTGAGCAAACGTACCCTTCCGAAAATAAGCAACGCTCCATCAACACGCCGGCGGTCCTGAGGCGATCCTGAGATGTGAGGAGCCGGGGAGGAGAGCGTTCCTCGTGGCGGGACCGCGCGACTCTTCGGAGGACTCCACAAAAGGATCGGCTCACGGGCCTGCGTTTAACGGCGAGAGTCAAAGCCTGTAGATAAAAGCACTTTTCCTCAAATGGCAGTTACCCTCCCCCCTTTAGATGCTTTTGTCTGTGTTGCTGGGACCATAATTGAGCATGTTTTTCGGGAATGCAACTGACTGTACACCTACCCCCCCACTAACCCCCACCACCACTCACCCCACTCCCCAATCCCCAACCACCCCCCGATTGCATCTCAAAAGCCAGACCGTCCCTTGGGTGAGACCATGGGGCTCCATCATTTCCCAGTGTCTGACTGAATGTATAAATCATTTTCTTTAAAGCCTGCATCCCTCATAGTCGCTGCATTCATGAATTTATGTAGTCCTGGAAGTAAGGAAAAGGACGAATGGAAGTCTCCACTTCAAATGGAGGGAGGTGAGTTTGAGGCTTCCTGTGTGGACGCTTTTCAAGTGAAGCCTATATCCACCTGCATCTTCAAGCCGCATGGATCTGCCATTTACACTGCATTTTAAGCAGTTGAAACAATTCACGCAACACATTTTAATCACTTTGTATGGCAACAATTGCAACCGCAGTCGTGTGTGCTAGTGTTAGTCATTGTCAGTTGGTTTTAAATGCTACTGGGACATAGTTCTCAGAAGAACACGAGGCACATCTTAGAGCATCAAACCATTGCTAAATGAAAGTGCCAAGAACAGCCCACTGGTAACATATGTGTACTTTTGGTTGTGACATCAGTCATGATATATACTTAACTGCAAAAATAACAATTGAATAAATTATGGGTTCTGGCAGCTGTTATGGCGTGGGGTGCATTTCTCTGGCATAGTTTAGGTTCAATCAGAGGGCAAGGTAACTGCCAATAAATAAAAAGGCATTCTGAGTGATCACCTTCACCCTATGGTGAAGCATTTCTGTCTCTTCCAGGATGACAATGCCTCCATCCACAGGGCATAAGTGGTCACAGGATGGCTTGATGAGCATGTAAACAATGTAAACCACATGCCATTGCCGCCTCTTTCACCAGTCAACCTAGTCAAACACTTATGGGATATTCTGGAGTGGCCCATGAGACACCACCATCAACAAAACACCAAAAGATTACATTTCTTGTGGAAAAATGATGTTGTATCCCTCCAATACAGACAGAGTTACAGACATTAGCAGAATCTATGCCAAGGTGAACTGAAGATGTTCTGGCAGCTTGTGGTGGCCTAACACTCGCTTTATGTTGGTATTTCTTTTATTTTGGCAGTTACCTGTATACCGCCATCTTCTGGAAGCCCTACCAGCGAATGACCGTGACACACTTGAAAGAAGGGAGATAGTATTGGCACACTGGAGCTTTGGGCCAGAGCTGGACATTTTCTCTGTGAAGATATTTTGCCCACTGGGTGAGAAGTTGAATGAGAGTTCTCATTCAAAGTGTGCTGCATGGAATTAGGTTAAAAGGCAAGGCCGGTGTCAGGGTATCTCATCTGTACTTTAAAGTCTACCCTGTAGAGCTTTTGTATTCATGAGTAGGAAAACAACAGCATTTTACCCAAAGGATAGCTGTGAAATAGTGAGATCGGAATAACTTGTGTGATTTTTGCATTCTATTGCTTAAGTTACTGCCCCTGTCACGTATGAAAAAACCTCAATATTACATTTGCACTTCACAATTTTAAAACAAGAAAGAATTTTGATACATTGCAGCACTGCCAGATACATGGGAGTTATATTTTGCGGCACATAATGTGCAAGAAAAACAAGTACACAAATGTTGTCTGACCCATGCTAATCAGTGCAGAAGCAAACATCAATCCGAGCGAGTAGCGCCTCGCGAGATTGATAATAGTTCAGAGGTTCACCTGCAGAGATTCGAGAGACACCCTTCCTGCAGGCAATTAACATTTGGTGAGCCGATGAAACGGAAAGGGGCTTTGAAAGTCACCGGCTTCGCGCCGTCCTCCCCTAGTTTCTCTTCCACTTGTTTGCGGGCGAGTTTGGAGGTACCGCCGGGCTCTGTTTACCTCTGTAATTAGGTCCCAGAGCGTGCAGTCGCGACTCCATTATAAAAACAGCGAACGGTCGAGTGGTTTATTGATAAAGCATTACGCACGGCGCGCGTATTAAATGCCGAGACGTCGGGCCCGTACCACCGCCGATGGATTCACAGCACCGGGACGTTATCCAGACGAAATGTCATTACGTTATAATAAGCTTGTTTCCAACTGTTGTCGACCCCCCCAAAAAAAGAAGTGAAATAAAAAAGAAGACCCACTGAGCCGTAACCATGTGTTAAAAACATCTGCGGCAACACCCTGTAAACATTTGCGGGCCGGGAAGGAACACATATTCCCCTGAGGATCAGCCAGAATAAAATGTTCTATCAGACCAATAAGCGATCGTGTTGCGTTGCAGGCGGGGTCCGGCTTGTGGATCTTTAATTGCGCTCGCCACAGGCCTTGGACCAATCGCGCGACTTCGGGAGAGCGTGATATTTAAGACTGACACGAGTGACCTGCCACATTTGCAAAGTGTCATCAAACATCAATCAAGGAGGTGCGTATTAAGGGCCCCCGCTAACGCAGTGTATATCAGGATTTATATTTCCAATTAAATCAGCAAATTATATGATTATCTCCGCTGATGAATGAGGCGATGCTGTAAGGGGATCGCGCCGTTCGTTTTGTTTTGCCGAGAGATAATGGCACAAAAAGTATAATTGCATCAGCGGTGCTGAATATTAATGCCCGCCGTGCGTTTCGGACGCCCGCCCGGCCGGCGGCAGCTCCGCGCTGACGCGGTCGTCTGCTCCCGAGGGCGCGCCCGCTTTTCTCGGCGTTCATTAGGAGCCCGCAGCCCTTGACTGTCGTCGCGGGGCGTGGCGTGGCACGGAGGAGTCAATTTTCTTCTCAAGGGAGGAATCCTGTCTTAATGGATAACATATCAGAACCTAGAGCACATGCATGCACATGCGAACAAACATGAATACAGACACACCCACACGCCTGCACATGCAAACAGGCACAGATGCACAGACACACACCTGCACACATGGACATACGAAGAAGCACGAATACACAGACACACGCCCACATGCATGCATATACAAACAGTCAAGAATACAGACGCATACCCACACGCACACACACACAACCATATGCATGCATACACACCCACGCTCACACATACTCACACCCACCCATATGCATGAACATCTACACACACATATACCTACACACACATGGTCGCACATACCTGCTCACGCACGCACACACACACACACACACACACGCATGCACTCCAAGCTCAGAGCAGAAAGCTGTGGGTTTCTGATGATTTCCTCTTTAATGAGGCCCAGATTAGTGTTTATCTCTGTGGATCCAGCACGCAGTGCACCTGGTCCAGCCCTTAATTGCTTTAGGAATTGATAACTGTGAGGCCGGTTTGGCTGATAAAGCCTCACGTCGATCCGTCAAGCCGAGCTGTTGGCACCAAGGCAAGAATCGCTCAGAAAAAAGCAGTAGCTTCCTAACAGGTTTTCAGGGAAAAACACAGATGCATTTTCTTTCTTTACTACCTTTACATTATCATAGACATTAGTTCTTGGTCGGCGAGATTAAAAGCATTAGGGAGACACCTGCCTTATTGGTTGTCGTATTTTGTTATCCTATTTGACCCTGGCACGTAGGCTGGGATGTGATTTATGGAGTTACATGACAATGTGTTTATTTTCTTCTTGAAGCCTGCGTGTTAATTAAATTTCCGTTTCATTTTTAATTGTCCTTTCTTAAAGCCTCATGTTTATAAAGTTGATTTGGGGGCCCCTGGGCTTGGAATAAGATGGAACTCTGACGAGGAGCTTTTTCTTTTCCAAAGAAGAGTTCTCTCTCTCTCTCTCTCTCTCTCTCTCTCTCTCTCTCTCTCTCTCTCTCTTTTTTAAAGCACATTCCGCCTGCGCATTTCTCAGTGAATGAGTGAGTGAGTGAGAGAGCGAGAGAGAATATGAACTTTCTCTTCCCCAACTGTCTGTCAGCACCTCCCTGGAGTCCCATCCTGGCTAAACGTATTTAAAGGTAAATAAAACTGAGCCTCGGCTTATTGAGTTGACTCTCTGTATTACTTTGCGGCAGCTTGGTAGCTGACCACTGTTTGCACTCTGGGCGGCAAAATAGCCCATGTGACCTCGCGGAGCTGACGCAGAGTTTTCCATCTCCAGGAAACGCTGCAGCCTAGATTCAGCATTCATCTCAGGATCCAATCGATATTTCCCCTTAACTTAACATTTACATGCAAGATTTTTACTTTTTTTTATTTATACATTTTTACCAACACTTGCATTGTGAATTAAAGGGCAAATTCAAAACATGGAGATAAAAAGTGTTGATTGGGAGCTGTAGCCATGTGATTGGTTTGGTTCTTATGTACAAAACAAACCTGGTGGCAGGGTTTTAGCCATAAAGTATTCATTCTGACTTTACAAAGGTGAAAGGAACAACGTGCCGGGATCGACAAGAGCATGCTCGTGCTAGGTACGTCAACTGGATAATAAAAATGGCGTCTGACTAAACTACTGGTTAAATCAGGGGTGGGCAAAGACGGCTGTATCTGTTTTTGGATTTCATGCCGACTTCCGTTCTTAATTATTTAATTAGCCCAGTCATTTACATGATCTGGCATTTTAGCTAAGTTTTCTGTTAAGCTCATGAATGACAGCTGACAACTGTTCTTGTGTCCCTGTATGAAATGTTCACTGTAATAAAATCTGAGAGTGTACAGCTAATTAGTTAATTGAGCCAGGCTAATTGGTAGAAACAAAAGCATGCATACACACTGGCCCTCCAGGCCCGGAATTGCCCACCCCTGGGTTAAATTAAATGAGTTATTAAGTTTTGTTTTGCCGAGTGCATCGTCGCTGAGGAGTTGAAAAGCACACAGCAACCGAGATAGCCAAAGACGTGAAACCAGGCTTAATAAAGAACTGCACGGTATGCCACTGCTCCCATCCAGCACCATACTTGCCCCTCTCACTCACTGTCACCGAGGTGAACTTAAAGTGCATAGTCAGGCTGACAGAGCGTGTTCACAAGCCAGGATAGCCGAGTGAGTGGGAATAAGGCTATCAACAGCTGTCAAGGGGTCAGAGCCCGTTCTTCTTCTCCATGATTTCTTCTGCCCGGCTCCTTGTTTCAAATTTTCTCTTCTCATTTTGGCCTCCACTCAGGCCGCCCTACAATCTGCGGCGTCGTTCACTCACTCAAGTTAGCGGCTCCCCCAAAAGCAGAGGCAGTTCCTTTGATTTAACGCTCGACGGCGAAAAAGGCACTAAAAAGGAGAAACGCCAAAGTAACTACAGCCCCAGAACTGGCGCCTGTTCACGTTTTATTTATTTATTTTTTATTAAAGTTGAGCTCGGTTTATCTGGAGGTCAGGGCCGTAAAATAGAAGTGAGTTCTCGTAAACGGCGGACACGTGACTAGAGCGCCGTGCCGTTCCCCTTCTCTCCGGCAGTGGGGGGGATGCTCTTCAGCTCCGGCACTTTTGACTTTATTTCCCGCAAAAAAAGCCAAACCTCGACACGATTTGCTCCGTTCTGAATTCACTCATTTGAAATGCTTTACAGTTGAGCGTCGTGTGCGCTGTGATGGTTTTATGCATGAGTTTACCCGGCGCGATTCAAAGTGCTTACGAGTGGCCTTGGCAGAGTCAGTGAATGGTGCCTGCATGCAGATGGTGGCAGACGAGGCTTACATTAGGCTTTGTGTGTGCTTTTCCAACTCTGTATACTTCTGCTACCTTTTATGAGAAAAAAAGCAAGTATATCCCAGATTCTGGTGTTTGTTGAGAGTCCACCCCTACATCATCACCCCTGCACGGTCACCCCTTCATCTCTTACCCATCAATGGAGCACTTAGCGGCTGTTTGAAAAGCAAACGAATACCAAATGCACAATGAACAAACTATTGACAAGCATCTGTAAAGCTGCAGTTCATATATTAACTGTCCCTACGGAACAACCCTGTGCATCAATAACAAATTACCTGTTTCTCACAATCAAAATGAATATAAATCCTTAAAACATCGCCCCCAAAATAATCCTTCAACCTGAAGTGCTATTAATATCTTAGAAAACGATGCATAATGATGACTAGCTACAGTTTGTTCACACTTGACAACTCACGCCTTACAAAGGGTTATTAGGCTCAGTGTTGCCAACTTGGACTATTTCACGCCTAATTGGGCTACTTTTTTTTTATTGTGCAGGGGAAAAAATGTGTTGAGCGTCAATACTTCTCCTCTTCAAAATAGCGCACTCATTGAAAGGTTTTAGCGTACGCCCCTTGTTTGCACTGGCACTTCATCACAGCTCTCTGTTTACCACCAATCACTGTAGTTAGCAGTTATTGCCCAATGACTGCAACCTAGTTCCAAGTGGATGAGCCGTCATTCGCGCAAAAGTTGTCTGCCGTGGTGTCATGGCAACGGCAGCTGCAGCTAGCAATGCCACTAGCTAAGTAGCTGTTGCTAAGCAAAGTTGTTTCGCTCACACAAAAATGCGAAAACCTACTGAAAGTAGTTGGAGTCAGACCCAGTCCTGAAAAGTCCTAACTTCACAGATAACAAGGTGAGCTTTCCTCTAAGTCTATTATTTGTACAGTATTATAGGCCTAGCTATGTCCAGACTTGGTAAGTTTTGGGCAAGTATATTCTCACATTTGGGCTATTTTATTAATAATAATAATAATAATAAAAATAATACAAAATGCTGATTTTATTACCAGGGGCAACATACTTAATACATTAAAATAAATGCTTTTGCGCACCATCTAATGATGTTAACCCAATGTTAATGACAAGATACCACTGGAGGGGGTACAGTAAAATTCCTTTTTCATGGAAAAAGGAAAGACATAAACAGAATCCAGCAAAAGGGCCTCTTGGTGAACTTCCCACTCAGCACGAGCACCTCTCGGTGTTCACAGCATAATCTCGCTAATTTCTCGCCGCAGCCTCCCGTAAGCGTGGGTTGCATACCGCTGTGCCCCCCCCCCCCGTCGCATGATTAAATACACAGAACCTCGGGGGACACCCCCAACACCAAACGGGAACGCGTCGCTGCAGCTTTTTCAGGAACACTTTCTTTTTCTCTGCCTCCAGAACCCTCTGCAGTGGGCCTACAGAAAAATGACAAATAAATAAATAAAATCTAACAATGTTAGCAAAAAGCTCAACTAAATGGCCTTGTATTTCTCATTAACTATATGAAATTAGGCCCAGTGTTATTTGAAACCGTTCATGAATAAATAATTTGTTCATTGAAACTCAATTACTTCATGGAAATTTCTGCCTTAATTTGTGTTTGAATTTATATTTTCAAAATTATATGGAATATGTATCCATTTGTGCATTAATCTTTCCTATGTAGAAGGAAATTAAAAATGGATGCTGACCTTCAGTTTGTGCAAAGTTTTTTTTGGCTGGACTGTACCAGCTAATCTATGCATTGAAGGTGGCAAATGATGAAAAAGCAGCAACCACGTCACTGTGATCACCCAACGGCTCAAAAACCACCCACAATATCAACTGGGGGGGGGTGCTAGCTGGAGGTGCCTGGTGATATGATCTACTCCAGCAACTTGCTGTTGTTGTTATTGTCTGTGTGTGTGTGTGTGTGTATTTGCATGCGTGTGTGTGCATGTGCATGTGTGTGTGTGGGCGGATGTGTGTGTGCATGTGTGTGTGTGGGGTGTGTGTGTGTGCATGTGTGTGGCAGGGGGTGTGTGTGTGTGGGGGTGTGTGCATGTGGGTGGCGGGGGTGTGTGTGTGCATGTGTGGGGGGTGTGTGTGCATGTGTGTGTGTGGGGGTGTGCGTGTGTGCATGTGGGGGGTGTGTGTGTGCATGTGTGGGGGGGGGGGTGTTTGCATGTGTGTGTGGGGGGTGTGTGTGTGTGCGTGTGCAAGTGTGTGTGTGGGGGGTGTGTGTGCGTGTGTGCATGTGTGTGTGGGGGGGGTGTGTTCAGTGGTGCAGTGGTAAAAAGTGGTACACTGTAAGAATGTTGATGGGAGTCAAGAAAAAATGTGAAAAAAGGACAATAATGATATTAATAGTTTACTCATTAATAGACCTGGCCTGGGTCAAATATTTTTGGGAAATACTTAAATCTTTAGACACCAAATTCCTGCAGATTACTAACCACTTTAAAAGAGAATTCCTCTGTCATATGATGTGTTTTCGGTTAGTTTCTACACAGGGATCTGCTGGAGTATTTCAGATACATATTCATTTATTTATTTTATTTCTTATTTACTTGTTTATTTGTCAGAGATATAGCAGAAAGCATTGTCACAATGTTAAAAACAAGCATCGGATGCATTGTGTTAAGTGTTTTTGCCGTCTATCTAACTTCCAACACCTGTCCCCAATACACCACAGAAAAAGAAAAATATGCATCACAAATATAAACAAACAAAACAAGACAAATTCCCAAACACATTAGAAAAAGTACATCCACTTTATGCAGCCAAGTAGCAATTAATAAAACAAAACACAACACAAGCGACCGTAAATTACATAATGAGAGCAATCGTGGATATTAAAGTTTACCAAAAAAAACTATTGCTCAATCCAAATGCACTTACAGAGAAATTTGACCCAGGTCTGTAACAGACACTGCCATCTCTGGGCCAGAGGTCCCCAAACTGGGGCAGCCATCGCAGTGCATTACTCTTGGTAGTGCCAACCTGACTACTGCTCTGTTGTGGCCAGCAATGCTATGAGCCAACATACAATCTGAACACTGAGAACCTTGTTCAAACCAATCAGCAGAGCTGCATAGCTAGCTTTTAGTAATGGTCTGTATGGACTTTACTACATGGTCTGCACCAAATAAAGGAAACAACAACATAAAATGTCTTAATATGGCCTTGGGCCACCATGAGCTGTCAGAAACAGCTTCAATGCACCTTGACATAGATTCTACAAGTGTTATTCAAATGGTGTTTGAATAACATCATTCTTCAACAGAGAATTCCATCATTTTTATTTATTTTTGTTAGTGGTGGTGGAAAACGGTGTCTCAGGTGCCTCTCCAGAATCTCTCATGAGTGTTCAATTGGGTTGAGATCTGGTGACTCAGACGGCCATGGCATAGGGTTTATATTATTTTCATGCTCATCAAACCAGTGACCACTCCTACCCTGTGGATTGTAATCCTGGAAAATACCATCCTCCATTAGGATAGAAGTGATCACTCAGGATGGTTCTGTATTTATTGGCAAGGGGCACCTTGCCCTCTAAGAGGTTGAGTGAACCTAAACCATACCAGGAAAATGCTCCGCACAGCATCACGCCATAACATAGCTGCCAGAACCCTTCATCTGTAGGACCTTTTGCTGTGTGCCACACATGCAGTTATCTGCTTGTTGAGAACTGGGTGATGGATGACTCATCTGACCATATGACTTTTTTTCAATGCTCAGTAGACCACTGCCTGTGTCTGTTTTGCTTTGCATCTCGAACCAATGCACAGACATCATCGTCGAGGAGTATGCGCTCTCAACTACAGTTGCCACTAGTTGATGATGTCTTTCTCTCAGACTTCCATGCCAACATCACCTTAGCCACTGTTCCTCCTGAAACATCAACAAGTTGAACAGTCTTCATCACTGAAGCTCCTGCCAAATGTGCCCCAACAATTACCCCTTATTCAAAGTCACTGAGATCTCTTATAGCCATGGTAGCCAAAATAATGGGCAAATGTATTTTGGCAGTGGGATGTAGAATCTCTTCATCAATAATTTGTTGCCTATTCATTGATTATTGATGGTAAAAGGACAAATGAAGTGAATAAACCCTAACCCACTAATTGAAAGGGTTCATGAACCATGTCTACTTGGGTTTATGCAGGGTCACAGCCCTGGTTGTGTTGTGTTTCTGCGACATCAAAAGGAGATGACGCTTGACCATCTACGCCACACGCTTTGTGTTGTTACTCTTTTATTCCTCTTTTCATGGTGTTATTTACTTATGAATATTAGTCTTCAAAGCAGAGGTCTCATTAAATATCATCCTTTCACTGTATTAAAAACATCAAGGCTTTCTTTAAAAAATAGGCATATTAGATCCTCCCTCATGACTGTTGCCAGTGTAATTATGGGTGTTGAATTAATCAAGCTTTCATCTATATTTTCGTTTTAGGACGTCTTTATATTTCCATAATGTTGAGCAGTGATGTGGATTTCAATATCTATGGTGCTTTCCAATCGAGTTACTTTGTATCAAAACAACCAAACCAACATCCACGAAATGACAAGTGTTGCCTCTCCGACAGGTAAAAATGCTACTCCTCAAATAAAAACCTGCTGTTATGTTTGGAAATCCAGATGAATTAGCCAAGAGAACTGAGCCGTGTGCAGTGGCTTTGCCCGCAAGCGCCGATATGTCTCTCGTGAGCAATATTCTGCTTCTAATCACTTACCTCTGCAACTTACCTGTGACAACTGTGAGAGACACATTGGGAGAGTCTTTTAATGACACACACACACACACACACACACACAACAAAGGTTCTCACATGCTTGCTACAGTATAAGGCATGTTAAATAATAATACACACATTTTCTTAATCTGATAATGGGAAGGCGAAAACCCCCCACACATACACTATATTACATATTATACATTATTATATATTTTGGAAATCATTTCCAATTAAATCTGCCTAGCAAGTAATAAAGTGCACCCAGCCCTATATTTCACCTTAAATATTGTTGTTATGGTGTGGAAATTGTCTGGCTGCTGGCTGCTTCCTTGTTGCCCTCTTTTTCTCTCACCTGTCTCTGCAGAAAAATAACCCTAAACTCGCTGGGGTACAATCTGACACATGCAGGCAAAAGTACGGCATTTTCTGACAACAGGAGATTTGAGAAATATTTCAGTTGAACGAGCGGTCATGAGACCAACGTGCGAGCATCTACAAAATCTTAATTACTAAGCAAATCCTAAAAAATCCCACACTGGGAGCAGGGTGGGATGCTGGGTGGAGGGTAGGGAAGACATTTTTTTGACAGACATCGTTCCAACCGACTTCCCTCTTCTGTGACCTTCTCAAATGAATGCCTGTAAGCAAAGTATGTAAAAAAAAAAAGAGGAGCGACGGAGGGGGTAAGGAGGGAACAGATTGCCATCCTTCATAAGATAAGCCCTCCAGGTTTAATATACATTTAAATATTCCCCATGCAGAAGTCAGATTGTAATTTCTCACGAGTGTAAGTTGCATAACAACATCTGGTTAATCCACATCCTTAAGGCGTAAAATACGTTTTTTTTTTCTAATTAGATTTATTTTCTTATTTTTTATTTTTTTTCCGATTCATCTTTACCCTTGGCATTTTGGCTCGAATTACAGATGTTATTAAAGTTCTCTCCATCAGAATCCCAGATTCACAATGATATCCAGTGACGGATACAGTTAAGTGACAGGAACCAAAACAAATGGCTTCAAATTTGTTTCTCTCTTTACCTCCACGCCGATGCCTGAAACGACATCCACGGGACTTCCTCTCCAAATAAATGAATGAGCTCATGATTTAATTGGCGCTTCCTGCAGAACCAGCTCCGTAAAACAACGTGTATGTGGATAACAGGTTGCCGGTCTGATGTGAGGAAGGTTGTAAATGCTTTGCTGCACTGTCATACACTACCTCCGGGTATTCACAACCGCATCCACTGAAAAGAAAAAAAAGATAATTACGCCCTGTGAATAGCTGAATAGTTACAGCTGTTCAATGTATATCCACTTTTCAATGATCTTGACTTGATTTGCATTCCCCCCACATTGATATTTTGCATGAAGTGGAACATAATGACACATTTGCATCGCTCTGCAGCATCCTACGCAGGTTAAAGCTCACCAATGCGTCTCTATCACTGATACTTGTCTTCTCCTTGCTTCGTTTTTTCATTTTTATACGATTTTACCCGTTTTTCCCCCAATTCGGTGGACAATTGTACCCTCTATTGATGCAATTTCCCTCCGCCCCATGAGCCCACTGCCTACAACTACAGTACCAGCTGATACCCTGAGACCGGCAGCAACGATGGCAAAGAACCACCGCCTTCGAGACAGAACTCGCCTAGCCGTCACCTGTGATTCCAATTTACACCAACAGGGAAGCATTCTATGCATGCATAGAGCTCTTTCCGGCTTTCCTCCCCCTTCCCCTCAGGTGGAGAGCCAATCGCCACCCCGGAATGGGACAGAGTCTAGAGCAGCCAGGGATCAAACCCCAGCCACAGTGGGCAACCTGCACTCCAGGCAAGTGCCTTTACTGGTTGAGCCACCGGGGGTCCCCGTCTTCTCTTTCTTGTGTTTTTTTTACTTCCATTTTGCTCCTAACTCCCGGAACAAACCACCAAACCATGATTTGGAATCTATCTCTCTGTGAATCCCTCCTGAGTTGACTTAATAAGATCAAACAACCCAGATCGATGACTTGTTTTTCAGAAGGGTGGGGTGGGTTCATTGTGTGTGAGATAAGTAGCCTCTTCTATGTTCCAAAGCTTTGCTCATGGGAGGAATCTGTGAGGAATAAAAGTTGAAAACATATTTTTTATGCAGAGTCTAATGGACAACCTGATGCCATATTCACAAGATGTCACATTCAATATTTCAGTATGTTCTATTTTTTGTCCAATTTTTATTTGCTGATTTTCTTGGGCAGTAAGTAAATTAAGGGCAGGTATTAAGAACTGAGTGGGAAGAGGGGAGAGACAGTCAGCCTTAGAATGCTGGCACAGATTTTCTAGACCAGGGCTCCTAAAATCTGGTCCTGGAGGGCCTCAGAGTCTGTTGGTTTCCGTTGTTACTCTGCACTTAATTAATCAACTAAAGCTGTTTATTACACAGTTAAATCACCTCACTTGGCTTATTGAGTTCAAATTGGTTGCTGATTATAAGGTGAAACCGAAAACCAGCATCCCCTGCAGGATTTGGGGAATCCTTCTCTAGCCTGAACAGATGGTCAGCTCTGTATCCTTAACAAAGTTCTCAAAGTTCTCTCTCCGCTAACACAATGTTCCAATTTGATATATTGTATGAAAATTCATGTATTGGGGCAAGGCCTTTGAAAGTAGCAGTGCCGAATGGTCTGTCCTTTGCGTGCCTCCTCATGAATATTCATAAGCTGTAATATAGTACCGGGAACCTATCCTGTTACCAACTGGACCTTCCAAAGAAGTAGGAGCTGACCATATGGTTAATATAGATAATCTGTGGTCCTGGGTTTTGACCAGCCTCCTGCGGACGGTCAATGCCAGTCGTACCCGCCTTTTGATGTTGGCTTGCGATGAAGTCATCCCCGGAGCCAAGGCGGATCCTGCTAATACAGACCCATCTGTCGTCAGGGGCTCATGTTCTGGGGGACTGCGTTTGCTTGGCACTGTTGATAAGCTCAGTCTCTTCCCCAGCGTCAGGTTCCGCCGCCTGTTCTCTCAGACTACACGGGATTGGAAATTCCTGGAGACGCTGTTGTTAAGGTCCAGGCTGTCCAGGGACGCTGGGCGGGAGGAAGATGATGAAACCAAACCCAGTTTCTTGAAATGCGCAAACGAGCAGGGGTCTAGAGGCAGGGCAAACAGGAAGCGCAGGACCCTGTAGGATTTGGATTAAGACACAGAGGCACAGATTCGCACAGATTCACACAGATTCATACAGAGATGTCAATCCATTTTTAAGATCTTTTAAGCCTTTGATAAAATATCAAGATTGGGAAATATTCTGATAAATGTAATCTGCATTTTATTTAGTAGTTTGGACAAAAATTATTAAATTAATGTGATCATGTTCAGTTCCTGAAGACAAAACCTGGATTCAATCAACATTTGTCCTTATTTTTTTTCTTTACAAACAATATGGGGAATTAATCAATTACCAAAACCAGCCTACCAAACTATAAAAAGTGCTATTGTAAAAAAAAGAAGTTAAAGCCACATGTTGAACAGATTCAAGCTATATTTTACCAGTAATTCACACACAGGAGGTTAAAGTAGACAATACAGTTTTTATATCAAATATGGGATAAACAGGAGAGCAAAGCATACTGTTTTTATTTTAGCTTTTTGTACTGTCTGAAGCAGGATTCAGTTGACAGCAGCTACAGAATATTGGAAACAGGCACCAAGGGCACTTGCCAAATGCTTTTACCAGGGTTAAATATTTTCCCGTCCAGCCCAGTACACACAGCGATATCCTTGGAGCTCAATGATAGAGTATATAGTATCAACCCATCTAGCACAAAACATTATCGCATCTCTTTAAGTTGTGGTGTCTAACAACATTGTAGAAACATTTAAATTGTTCAATTTTTTTTTACCGCTCCCAAATCACAGCTTTCTAGGTACATTGTTAAGCTGGGAGAGAATTTCCATAGTTGCATTCAACAGCAACAGGGAAGTAAATTGCCTGTGCACCATCTAAGGCCTTTTCAGAATCGTGCACGTGCAGGCGTGACCTGAGCCGGTTATTGATTGCAAGAGGCGCGGAGCTACGTTGATGGAAGGTTCACATTTAAATTTGTTGATTGCATAATTACCTTATTGGCCTTTTTTAAAGTAGCATGTTAGGCGTGTGCGTTTTTCCCCCCTCTCTTTTCTAAATCCGGCCTGGCGTTGTCCTCGGTGAGGACAGCACTTTGGGAGCCACCATACATCACTCTAATGGCCTTGACTACAGCAGCTGGAATGCCATATGCTCTGAAGATCGAACATTCAATATCTGTGACTGGAGTTCATATGTATACAGAGCATTAAAGCACATCAATATGCTAGTTCTAGATTCATATAAAAATGCAATTGCATTCATTGCACTTTAATCATTAATCTATTAAGAATTATATATATATATACACTGTATATAAACACAGTGGCTGTATGACTATGGCTGTTTCTTTGCATGTGAAGATCAAGGGAAGAAATTACTGTTTTACACCGTATATACATACATATAGCCCATAACCTCATGGGAGCAATCATTTAGGCCTATATGGGAATGATGAGTGAATATTATTGTAAACAATATAAACACAGTACATTTTGGATGCTTTATTAAAACGAAATATATTTTTGAATAGGCAACCTTCAAGTGATTTTTGGGGCAAAAAAAATAAATAAAATGGTATGGATTTGATTAGCTAGCTTGCTAGTCTTAACAAACCTTTTTTCGAGATGAGAAAAAGATGAGTCAGTAGCATCAGCTGCCTCCTCTAGCCTCCACTAGGAGGATGCTACTGACCGGAATGCAGCAACCCAGCAGGATGCTACCACTTTAGCATTAGCATGGATTCCCTGACACCAGGCCTAGTGTCACCGCAGACGGAGGGCAATGAGCCTTCCGCATCGGAGCCGGGGCCACGATCATCACCCGCTGCAGCTAAAGGTCAGAACGTGGAACTAACAGCTGGGAGTGCCGCTGACCACTTTAATGATCTAGGCACGTGGCCGGAAAAAAACATTGTAAGGGCCTGAGCAAGCAGAGATGACATCACTCTGTTAGTCCAAAATGTCAGTCTTTCCCTGAGTATTTAATGCATTTTAAATCATTGTTTTCGGGTGAGCAACAGAAAAGGTGCACTTAGCAACAAAAGTGCACTTAACAGCAAAGAAGGGCCCACCGCAAAATGACAAAAACTGTATAGCAGATTGCCAGAATATGAAAAAAGCATTTCTCGCAAAAACACTGCTACTGGACGTGGAGAAACCTATGGCATTCACTGCTACATGGCGCAGCTGTTGACAGCCACATCCAAAGGGAAATTCAAACTCAAATGAAAAGAACAGGGCCTTGTGAGAGAGATCTTTAGATGTGACGCTCTTCTTGCCATCTTGGCTTTCAGAGGGGGCACTGGCGAGCTTGGCGATATTTGCAATGGAAATGTGGGGTCACTTGAGCTACTGCAACTCTGTTTTGCATGATCACTTGAAAATGGTTCAAGAATAAAATGAAAACGGGAACAGACTGCTTGCTCATTATGTCTCTTGGGAATCTCAGGATGAATTTATCAACTTACACGGGCAGCATGTTTTGAATACCGTTCTCAGGGAAAGGACTGAATCCATCTATTTCTCTATTATTGTGATGCCAGTCCAGACATATTGCACACTGAACAAAATGCCTCTCTTCTTAGGCGTGTTTTCAATGACGAAAAATGATAAGCAGTGGAAAATCAACAAACATTTCATTTTGTTCAAGGTTTCTCCACTTCCAGTTCAGCAACAAAAAAAAAGCAACAAGAAATAAACAGTCGATATGGTCGAGCGAGCTCTCCTGAAGCACGGGATTGGCGCTGCTCACTCCCAGGGACAGGGATGTGATAATGGGTCTAACATGTCTGGAAAGGTAAAAGGTGTGCAACCTCAAACTCTGTGACAAAATCCACCGGCTGCATATTCCCCTAGTTCGTCACATTCACCGAACTCCGTTGGAGTTCGTGCAGCACAATCACGTGAAGAAATGGCAATGGGTCTTTTGGCTGTGCTAATCGCCTCTGCGCGCTTTTTAGCAGTAGTCCAGATCGATGGCCTATCTCGAAGACGAAGACGGGCTGCTCCCTCCGCCGTTTAAGTGATGCACGATGGAGTGTGCATGTAGAGGCAGCCCGCCCTGTGGCCCGACACCTGCCCAGCGTGATCCAGGCGCTCGATCGCGTAATCTCGTCCTGCGAACTGCCCAACGGGGCCTTATCAGAGGCACAAGTGCTGAGAGCGTGCTTCAAGGCCTTTACAGCAATTGTGCTACGTGCTATCTGGATAAAAATATCAGGAACACGTTGAGGATGGGAACTTCCTTCTGCAGACTCTTGGGCTCTCTTTAGGTGATGAAGCAACTAGTACTCAAGGCCTGCAGCAGGGGGTCGTTTCTCTGAAAAGCGAGTGGGATGCAATGCTTGCCGAGGCTAAAAACATAGCCGATGCCACGGGAATCGCACCTGGGCTTAGCCGTCAGAACAGGCGTAAAACAGAATTACGAAATGAGACATGGGAGAGTGATGGCGATACGGCGTTTCGTAATTCTGTGTTTTACGTAGCAACGGACAGCATTATTGCACAGATTTGAGTCTATCGGGACCATTTGCAATGATTCCACAGGAATGCTTAAGTTCCACCTGCTGACTGAGGAGGACATCAGAGCATCTCGCAATAAGTTGGTGTCCAAATATGGCAGTGATCTCTCAGAAGATTCGGAGAGACTATTTTGTTACATCTTGAGAAGATTTATAACGCCACTTTCACTGTATATTGCTGATCGAAATATACAAAATGAAGCCGGAGAGCATTTACAGTGACATTTGCTGTAATGTCACTGTAAATACTCAGCACATTTGTTTGCACTCTCCCAGTGACCATGGCAGGAGGAGAACAAACCTTCTGTAGATTGAAAACGATAAAGAACTCCCTGCAATCTATTATAAGTCAAGAAAGACTGAACAGCCTTGCCACCCATACCATTGACCTCAAAGACTTTGCTAAGACATTGCTACAAGAAAGGTGAGGAGGATGCTGCTCTGAGATCAGGCCAGAGAGGAAAAGAAGGCAGCAGCAGGTAAAGAGATATGCAGTATTTTTTTTCTATATCATAATAATATTAGATAATATCTATAATATAATAAGGTGTGGAAAGCAGGCCTTTGTTGGCTCTGTAGTGAGGATATACTGTATGTGTGTGTGTGTGTATGCATGTGTATGTGCATGTGTGTGAGTGGCATAGTGAGAGCATGCACATTGGTCAGGGAGAAGGGGAGGGAGGGGTGGGGTTTAGGCCCTGTCACTGATTTCTTTCCCGGGCCTAGCAAATTCTGTGGGCCTGCACATATTGCGGTACTAATGAAGAGTAATGGTACTCTTTCTATTGATTAAGTCATTTCGAATCTTTGTTCTTAGCATGTCTATAGCATAATATTTTCCCCTGTACAAGGCCTTGTCTTTTTTTTTATCATTCCTGTATGCACTTACACACATCCATGTATTTCACTGTAATTTAACTTTTCCACATTGAAGGTGATTTTGTGTGGTTAGCTGCTATTATTATAAATGTTATTATTATAAATGTTAAGTGTTTCATCCTTTCAATCGGCTAACGCCCCTTTGTGAGAACCTGCTGGGGCTCTTGGGTTGTTTTGGTCGATGTGAGCGGGGTGTGGCAGCTGTCCAAATCCCAACATGGTACAACATGAGTTTCACAAGCCTGGGTGTGTTGCAGGCGAGTCACAGCTGCAGCCCCCCCCCCCACAAAAAGCAAGGTTATCTGGGAGAGTGACTGCTGGAGCTCCATCTCGTCCTGCAACCTCTCGGTGAGCTAATCCGAAACGCAGC
The DNA here is from genome assembly GCA_029706075.1 of Aldrovandia affinis. NCBI lineage: Eukaryota > Metazoa > Chordata > Actinopteri > Notacanthiformes > Halosauridae > Aldrovandia > Aldrovandia affinis. The sequence continues at coordinate 29,699 of JAINUG010000115.1, forward strand.
CCGCACTTAGAGCAGAGTGGCAATCAGATACAAGAAAATGATAAATCGCAGACAGGGTAGCAGAGGGCAACTAAGCCTCGATAACTTCAATTTTATGGTTAAGAAGAATTTGAAAATTCATCACGGCAACGGCGGAGATCTCGGCGAACAGCTGTCTCTGCATTTCAGATTTTAATCGGGCGGGCGCAGAGCGAACGCGGGAGGCTGCTCTCCGCGGGACGCGAGATAACGTTTGAAAAATAAGCACATTTACGACGGTACATTTCACACGTGCACTTTGGTGTAAAGGATTAGGTCTCGAAATGAACTTACTGGATTAGTGCTCTTGTCACTCGGGTTGCGTCGTTGTTAATCTGCCTCCCGACAACACGAAATCAAAGAGGCAGCATCCAGTAAACAAGGTTGGGTTGAGATTCTATCGTGATGTATGCGGGTTTGGGTTGTCAGGCAACAGACCTCTCACCTTGCGTGAAACGGGCACGGTGTTGACACGGCATATTGTCTCTGACTCAGGATTCAATCGTACCACGTATCCATTCCAACCGCATACCCACTTCAACAGGCAAACAGGCTAATGCTGTCGTGGTCCTATACATACACCATAATAATAAATACCAATATTTGAAGGGCAGCATTCCTTGGCCACAAGTTCAAATCCAAGCTCCCAAAACTGAGAAGAAAAGAGGAAACGTTCTGGGCTGGCGTTAAAAAAAAATAAAATAATAATAATAATAATTAGGAGGGGTAAAAGAAGCAGAAATTAAATTGAGAATGTGCATGCGGATACCTGTAGAGTAAACACACAGAAATGGAGGAGATTAAAATGTAAATCTCAAGGTCCCTTTGCTCCCTTTTGTCTCCAAAGTCTTCTCCTCCTTGTCATTTCTTCCCACATTTAATTAAAGCTGTGCTTGAGCTTGTCGCTGTCCACTTAGTACCAGCAATTAGTTGCCAGGGGTTTTGCCTGTGTGTGTGTGTGTGTGTGTGTGTGTGTGGAAGAGGAGGAAAGGATGGCGGGGGGTTGGGGGTTTAAAATGTGATGAGGACCTGTTAGACCTTGGAAAATGTCTTCTAAATAATTGACAGGTCATTATTTATTATCAGAGGCTAGGCAACACATTGCTTTACATAGCTCTGCTTTGTTAATTCAAAGCAAATGAGGGGATTCATGCTCCAATTATTCCCTGGTGAATTCGCTCCCCTGAATGACTCTGTTTGTGCGAATGCTTTCCTGTTATGGCGTCTTTCTTACCATTTACTCACCTGTATTACTATTTAGAAAATGGCAGGATGTACTTCATTAAAAATGTTGGTGGTATTGTCACACATTAGGGGTTCAATCACTGTCCATGGCACATTCACATAAACACTCCCACGGATGTAATTTTGCCACACGCGTCAAGAGAAAACGGACACTGGAAATCAAAGGTCTTGGCTCTGGGATGTTAATGACTGGTGAGTCTCAAAACAATCACAGGAATTTGTTCTCGGGTGTTTGTGTATTTTCATCTGACGATCATGTTACATCTACAAGTGATTGACAGCTGTGCCACAATGAACCGATCACGTGCATGGGCGCCATTCAACCTCTTGGTCACCGATGCAGGCCCAAGGTTCCCATCTGGGGTTCCATTGCATCGTCGGTTTTGACTTTTAAAACCCTGCTAAAACTTAACACAGTTTTGCGCAACAAGATTTAGCCTACCCTGGACCAGAGGCAACTCCCCAAGGATTCTGACACTTTCAAAGGACTTTATCTGCGCACCCAACCTTGTCTGCCTGATCCCCAAGATAGAGTCTGTTGCCGTTGCTGTGTTGAAACTATACTAGATCATCAGTCACCATAGCCGTGGTGAGATAAAGGGCTCTACAAACACCTTTATCATTCATTCTTTATTTTAGATCTCCCTTGAAGTGTTGAACCAAGTCGGGCCTACCTCCAAGTCAATCCTGAGTTATTCCTGTCCTGACTGCGCTTCTACCCAGCATAAAGACCTGAACCTGGACACAGCTGACAAGCTACCAGTTCTCCAACTTCATGGGAAGCAGGAAGTTACTGTTTAGCATTACAATAAATTACTGAAATGTTCAGCAACTGAAAATGCCCTTCAACACTGATGTCAAGATCAGATATACATCATATGACATTGTATGATCCAAGCTTTTGTGGTTTTATACTCTGAAGTAGGTTATTGCTACATCTCATTCAGGAATAACTTCCTGATAATCTATCACTTGTATTATGACACAGGCTAACAGGATGCTTGTATGTAGTGTAGGTAGCTCTGACTCAACCTTAACAAAATCTAACCTTCATCCAGTAATGGTAGGCATCATAAATTTTGTTTAGTTTTTTGTTGATTTAAATGCATATAACAAACAAAGACAACGAAATGGGTGAATACCCAGAAAAAACAACAAAAATTATAACTTTTGCATAGTTGAAAGGCTGGACATCGTCTTTCTGTTATGTTCTGCTATTTCTGTTCGGTTGTTTTTGTTCTTTGTTTATTCATTATTAATTATTCATCATTCTCGTTCGATTACGTTCTGTTCGTTCGAGAAATTCTATGTTTCGATTTTTCCGTCTTAGCTTATTATCTCGTTTTACTTCCTTCTTACTTTCCATTACACTTTGTATATATTAGTTAGATGTATATAGTACTAACCTACTTAACTACTAACATTAGGGATTTAGATTAAGTTACTAACACTACTAATCACTAATTATCTCACGCTTCTAACTATCGCTATCATTCTCTCTCTCGTTGTCCTATCCCTGTACGCTTCTCACGTTTCACTTCATTTGCACGCAGATTTCTATATGCGTTCCTCCCCTTCGAACTATGCACGTGTCTGCCTGCTCTTCCAGGTCGTTTATTGTCTATGTTTCTGTGTTATTCCCAGTCCCTGTCTTTCGTTTCCCCTCGTTGTTGTATTAACAAATCCCATAGTTTTCACCTGTGTTCCTACCCCTCTCTCCTTCCAGTCACACCTGATTCCTATTGTGTTTCCCTTCCCTGTTTGTATATAAGTTCCGTGTTTATGTTCCTTCCCCGTCAGAACGTTGATCTTCATTCCCTGTGCCGATTGTCAGTAAGCCAGAGTCTGTAGCATTTTCCCGAGACACCCCTTCTGTTTTTTCACTTCGTTTGCCTGTGGATTCTGTTTGTTTGCCTTCTCTGATTTTCTGGTTTTGACTTTTGGATTGTTTGTGACTTCTCTTTGGATTTTGATTTTGTACCTTCGCTACCCTGACTACTGGTTTTGACCCCTGCCTGAACTAAACGTTCCTTTTTGCCTGATCCTGGTCTGCGTCTGGGTCCTTATCCCGTACCTCACACATTCAACCATTACACCATTCTTATTAGTTTTTGACGATTGTATATTTTATCATTCATGTTTGATATTTATACTATATAATATTCACATTTAGACACCAGTAAATTCCCACAAATTACAGACCAACATTTATTCTCTCCAATATTGTAAACAAAATTCCTCATATGACAGTATCTTTTGGTTAATGAGGTTGTTTATTTGTATGTTTAGTTTAAAATTATATTTCTATTTTTAGATGTGCTATGCGTGACCTTCCATTTTAGTTTTTTGGACATACACTATATTCTAAGAGCACCTTTATAGACTTTTTTCCAAAAAGAGTGTGCCGATTCCTTATTTTTAACATCTGCAGGAGTCTTCAAATTTTACCACCATCTAAATTTAAACTATTTCAAATAAATATTTTACTAAGGTCTGGATCATTTTCTTCTCATATCCCTGTCTATTAAATGACAAAAAAGTATTTTAATATTCACTTGGTCCACAGCTCAAAGCCATCACGTGTTCCGCCAGTGTACCACGCTGTTACACATTTAGATATCACGCGGCACCCCCACCCCTGAACAGATCACCTGAGAGATGACAGTGATGCAAATAGCTGTGTGCGCAAGCCCCCACAATGCAGCAGGGCTGCTGTGCGCGCATTTGCATTTATAATTAACACTTGTTCTCCTCCTAATACCTACCTGCTTTCAAACACCTGTCCCATCCCCTCCGGAGACGAGGGGAAGGGTGGCGCGAGGGGGGTCGTCAATGTGGCTGGGATTTGAATGTGACATTTCAGAAGATTATTATTGTTTTGTTTGATTCTAATCACTCCGAGAGAATCCCACGATGGAAGGAGCGGGGGAAACGGGAGAGGGGGCACGCTGGTGGGGAACAGGGGTGAGTGGTGATATGAAGGCTTCTGTTTGTTTTCCGTTGTCTGCTGTATTCTGTTTGCCAAGTCACAGCTGTGAGCCGGCGACGGGAGGCGTGCCGCCACAACGTTCTATTAACGCCGTGCCATTTGCAGAGAGAGAGAGAGAGAGAGGGGGGAAGGGGATGAAGAGAGGAGGCCCAGGTTTGCTGTAATTACTCTCGGGAAAAGATGCACTGGAGCACCTGAAGAATCACTCGTTCTGCGGAAATTTGGCTACGCGCTCCGGTGTGCGTTAGACACGCCTAGCAGATCTTTCTAGACCAACAGCACCCCTTTTGCTGGTTTGCGGCTGTTCTGGAAAGGTGCATTAAGGCATAAAAAAACAGACACCATCACCTGTCCAATAGTTCTGTGGTCCAATGGTTCTGTGGCTCAGTAGGTAGAGCACAGTGTTGGCAATGCTTAGGTTGTGGGTTCACTTCCCACTTGGACCGCATATACTGAAAAATGTATGCAATCACTACTGTAAGTCGCTTTGGATAAAAGGATAAAAGCCTCATAGTTGCTGGTGTTTTCTTTTGGGATCTTCCCCCTTATTTTATGGAAACGCAGCATTATGTAATGTGCCCAGTGTTCTCTTGTGCCAGCTCAAAGGCGGCGCGTTTGGTTTCTCTCCAACCCCATTCGCCCATGTATACATTTAATGGGTCCTGTTTCTGGAGGGTGGATGGGTGGGGGGTTAGTAATTGCTTCCCTCCCTCTTGGGACCAGGCGATGAAGAGTGGCGCTGCGTCCCCTGACAGAGGGGCAGGGCAGCGGGCGCCCTCTGATTGGCGGACGCATTTGAGCATCTCCCAGTCAGGGCCAGGTCCGCTGAACGTGTGGCCACGCCCTGTGATTGAACTGCGGTTGAAGAGCATTGTAATGTGATTCCCTGGGGAGCATCTGAACCAAAGCATGGTTGAATGTGTGTTTGCTGTATGTGTGTGTGCAAGTCAGACCTGAGTCAAATACGTTTTATACATATTTGAAATACTAATGCTTTAGTAGTATGCTGGTAAAAAAAGTATTTAAAAAACTCTCAACTCAATTAAAAAAACTAGCCAAAATGTATAATCCTCTGAAATAATAATTACTTTCTGAATATTGGTGAAAGAATATGACAATACGGCCAATAATCTGCAGCCAGTTTACTGGTGTCTAAAGGGTTAAAGCATTTCAAATTATTATTTGACCCAGTGTGTGTGTGTATGTTTTCATTTGTATAGAGTGTCTGTACAGGGTTTGTGTGTATACTAAAAATAGATTCATATGAGTGTGAGTGTGTGTGTGTGTGTGTGTGTGTGAGAGAGAGATTTTATGTTCAGAACCTCATAATGGAAGAAAATCCTTGCAATTTACTGGACAGTTCATTAATTGAGTCTACAACCTATAAAATTGCCTATAGTTCCCCTCTGTTTCACATTTAATAAATGAAGTAGTGTGGGACCTACACCCTTGGAATACTAAAAAATGTCATGTTTATTAAAATGATCGAGTTCAATTTATTGTTCTGTGTATAAGTGATTTGTGTGCAGACGTTCTGTGCTTTGTCGCATAGCTCCAGCCAGGTACAGCTGAAATGAATTAACATGGAAAACAAGCAATCCTGCCAACTGGCCACACTGTAGCTTGTGCAGTTTTGTGGCGTCCTTAACTGTCTTATAAATAAGTGCAAGTGCTAGTTTTTTTCTTCACACCCGCTGTGCTAATTTCGGTGATTGCTGAACTCACCAAACTGTGTTTGTGAGGAAAGAAACAAATACCTGCTTTTAATTGGGAGTCAAAGTTAAAGATCAACGTTGATTGAAATCAAAGCCAAAGAATAGCTCTTCCTATGAGCCCAAGCCTTTCTTGTTAGGGAGAGTGAAACCAATGCAGATGTGCATTTCTTTGCAGGATTCACGGATTCGGCTTGTGCCACAATGCTGTTCTGTACCTCGCCTGTGTGTTCATGGACTACATTACTATGCAGTTTTAACAACACTCTGTGCCAGAAATTTTAGTTATTATATTATATAACACACTGTATAGCATGTTGTCTGTTGTATTTCAAGATTTCCAAAATGCTGTTTTTTTTAAGGTGTGGGGATTGGTTTTTAAGAATTTTGGTATACACTATCACAAAGATGACCCTAATGTAAAAAAAGAAGAAAAAATGATTATTTCTTGAACTATTACAATTTACCATATTGCTGATTAGTATATAAAATACTTTAGAAAACCTTAATGAATTGACCATAACTGTTTTGTCTAAACAGTTTAGCCTCACTTCACCCAATATAAACAGACCATTTTTCACATGGAAATAGGTTTGTGACATGTCTCTAATTTGGTCCATTACTGCCTCCCAGCTGATGTTGGCTCTTATGACCTTTCCTGTGGCATGATGTCCCTCGCATACCCACAGGCTTCTGCTGCCACATCATATCCTCCATCCCAAGCCTGCCTTGCCAAAGGACCATGGGCCTCTGGTGTGGGATATTCAGCACGGTGGCTCCTACACAACCCAGGAGGGCTATGTCACCTTCAAAGCCCCTGGTCCTCTGCTCATGACATAGGGCTACCCAACCCCCATCCTCCCCCGCTGTTATGTGTAGGCGAGGTTTCCCATCCAATCAGCCACGTTTCTCTCACACCCCCTCCATGGTGGGGCGGTATCTTCACCATTATCTTCACCCTCCCCCCTGTGAAACCTCTCTCACTCAGCTAATCCCAGTTGCCTCTCTGCTTTTCTGGGCACAGATATGATAAACTCTGGCATATCGGCAAAATGCTGCTTTTCTCTTTGTATTTTTCCTTTGCCTTTTTATTTTTTTCCGCTTTTCTGACGCGGGCAAGGAGGATGAATAATTTAAATTACTAGCTACAGTACACTGAGATGCGTTTTCTGGACTATTAGTTACACAAGCAGCATTTGGCAGATTACTGAGACACTGCTCGTTCCTTGGTCTGGGGGCGATGGAGAATGGTAATGGCTCTAAACTTTCAAAAAAGCAAAAAAATATATAAAAGAAAAATCTGGAGTGAAATCCCTGTATACACTTACCCTTGAGATACAACAACATAGCTTTAACGAACTGCTGATTTGAGGCTGCTTGGAGATAGGGTACATAACACATCCTCTTTGCTTAAGATTGTTTGAGCATTCGTACCAGCAAGGTATCAAACCACATTATTTAAATTTGGAATGTTATTAAGTGAAACAAAAAAACTCCACCAAGTGATGTCTACACAATCCTTCTTTCCACTTTGGAAAATAACTAACATTATTGTCGAGATGGTAAAACTAACAAGCGTTAAGGCCCCAAAAAACATGATACAGAACAAACTTCCAGCCAAGGGAGAATTTATGACCTCAATTTTCCTGGGTGAGATCTACATAAAGACAAAACAACGGGGCCTCTGCCCTTTGCCTTAGACCCTAGTTCTAAGTTATTAATCAAAACATCCAGCTGATGCCTCTGTTCTGACTTACAAATCACTATAAAAAGGAGCGCAGACTGCAACGCAAAGCACAAACTACAGTTGCCAAAGCTAAACAACAGCAATTGCTAGCGCAGCTCACAATCACTTACATATCCATACAATTACCAGTCAAGGCAATTCCCAGGTAAGACCTGGTGATTGTAAGTGCTGACTGATTCATCTTATGATTGTGACGGATGGAGCACTGTATATACAGACAATAGGGCTTGGCAGGAGTTGGACAGGCATGGTATTGGAGTTCTGAAATGGATGCGGGACTGTAACTGAATGATGGTTGGAGGAGAAGAAGGCCAAGGAAGGAGTGTAATGGATGATTTGGAGGGGTCACAGAGGTTCAACAAGAGAGAGACCCAATATTCCAAATAAGAGGGAACACAGGCTGGACCTTTAGCTGAGTGAAGCAAGATTGAGAAAGATTCCGTTTTTTTGGGGGTGGAACAGGTAGGTGGGAAAAACATCATTTTCTGTCCCCTCAAGCTTAAAAGTAACTCCTGACTGCCAACTGAACTACACCTCCCATGATCCTATGCTTTCTGAGGCATTCTTGTGCCCCTTTGCAAAGAGGTGAACAAACCTTTTGAGAGATTAAATTCACACTGTACCAGCGTAGACTGAAGTGCTGCATTTTTTGTCCAATATTCACACAATTCACAAATCCAATTAAGGCATTTTGTTTTGTTCTAGCATTTTAATAAAATGAAATGCTGTGGCAGCTGCCCCCAAAGCAGAGGTGGAAAAGAGCTGCAATTTAATTTAGAAATGAAGTGCACTGTATGCATTGGCAAACCATCATCCATGAACAGTTGGATTATCTAGGTGGTGTTTACCAAATGGTTAACTCCAATTTACCACTTGGTTGGCTGTTTTCATGAAAAATCTATAACAAGTCCAGGGAACGACAACACTATTTTGATTCTTTGGGACCTGGACTTTGTTCTTAGTTCTTAGCTATACATCTTCTGTTTCTAAATGGATGCATCACACATTGTTCTGATAAAAATCTTTGATAATCACTATCCGTGGCTTGTGGATGCTCCATCCTGCTGGTCCCCATGACACACTTCTACATCGATTAAATATCGCAGTCACTAATAGCGACACAGACTTAGTTGTAGCGTGTATGGATCTAGCCGAGCGTGGCCGTTAATGGATCCCAGAGAAACCTCTTCTTCCCTCTTGTTGCTCCATGTCAGCCTTCCATGTCAATTTTTTTTAGTTTAAAGCGATAGTTTTCTCTTCACTAGAATCTCGGGAGCAGGACATGAGGGTCCATGCATCCCATGTACATGTAAATGCAATTAGTGATGCAGCAAGGGTCAAGGGTCAAACAATGGTCAGAGGGAAGCTATTTAAGGTACAGAACAAAAAACGGAACCTTTTCATTCCTGGAATATGTTGTCTGGGGGACTGAAATTGAAAATTCACAGAAATACAAACAAATATTAGAAGCTGAGTGGACCTAAAGCATGCCCCCCACACCATAACAGAGCTGCCAAAATCCTTCACCATGGGAAACAAGCACTCAGACCTGTAGGTTTCTTTTAGTGTGCGCCAAATATGCACTTGTCTGGAAAGGTGAAGGATGACTCATGTGACCATGTTACTCTTTTCCACTGCTCAGTAGACCACTGCCTGTGTTCTTAGAACCACTTTACTCGCAAATGTGCAATTTTAGGTGTAATAAGGGGTTTATGCACTGCAATCTGACCATCGTAACCCTCTCTGTGAAGTTCTTGACAGACTTTTTCTTGATGTAACTGCCTGCTCACATCCTAGATTGACATTGTGGAAAGTCGTGGAGTATGCACTTTCGACCACATTTGCCCCTAGCTGATGATGTCTTTCGCTCAGACTTCCACGCCAGCATCACCCCTTAGCCACTGCTTCTCATGAAACATCAGCAAACATGAGTTTTGTTGCCCATGACAACTTAATTCAATTGCAGAAAATATTGTGCTTACGACTCAAAAGAATGTCATGATTTCAACAAAATGCTTGGTGTCTGGAAAAAAATGCACGTCCGCCCTTCCAAAAAAACACATCAGAAAAGATTATGCAATATACTGTACGATATGTGACATTCAAGTGCCGTGGGCATTTATTCCCATTGCCCTCCACAGAGCAACAACAGAAAGAGCGGACACAGTTCTGGCAAAATAAATGAGCGTTTGTGCATTACAGTTCAGTCCACCTACACCTGCTGCTGGGGCTTTATACTTGTTTACTATCCCCTCCATTTACAGCCCTTTCTACAGATGCAGGCAGCCTGGGTGTCTGCCCGCTGATGCCCTCTTCCTGTGCATGCCACACAGTTAACAGGGCCCCGGACAAGCCTCCATCACCTCATTCACCAGAGGAGTGAGCCACATCTGCCCTTAGATTGCGGTGTCCCTTATAATTGGCCTCGAGGACGGAGGGAGACGCAGTGGGAGGAATAAGGATTAGAGTCCCCCCGCCGGGTCGCCCCGACGAATCTGTCTCGCCGAGTGCCCTGCCAAGGAGGCCGAGGTGGAATCCTAAAACCATTCCTCACGCTTTTCCATAGTTTGTCTTTTCTTCTGCTTCTTCTTATTTTAATAGCATTTTTTGGGTTGCATTTTCTTTTTCTGAGCCACAATTTAATGAAAACCGATATATCAATTTTGGGATCAGCTTTTATCCAATGCTTGATTACTGCCATGATTTTTCCTGTTACCTTCAGGCAGTGCACCAACCTCCTCCCTCCCCTCCTGGTACTGGCGCCTGCAGGAGGCAACGTGAGGAACTGGGCATGGGACCAGAAAGTTGCAGGTTCGATTCCCAGGCAGGGCACTGCGGTTGCACCCCACGAGCAAGGCACTTAGCCCGAATTGCTACGATAAAACATCCAGCCCCATAAACAGATAACACGCAACTAAGTTGCCCCAGATAAGGATGCCCGCCAAAGCAAATCATTGGAACTTCCGATATTTCTCCCAGCCGGATCGGTTTGTTTTTCTCCTCCTTCGGAAGGGAAGCTTGTTTATAGGGGGTGGTGACTGAGGCCCTCTGGAACGCATGCTTGGCGAGCACTACTGGCTCTCAGAGTAATTGAAAATGTGACCTGGAAAATGTTTGCCCACCAGAGCATGAAAGTTACCTCCAACGAGCGCCTTCCGCTCACCTGGACCCCTGACTTGAAATGCCTGGGAGCATTGGGGGCTCATGTTAAGAGCCACTTTATTCCTGTGGCTCACGAGCTCATGCATTATTCACAAGGGCTAAATAACTAGAGATTGTCAAAAAAAAAAAAAAAGTATGCCCGGATTCCAGTCCCTTCCCCGGTGAGAGGAACTTTGGTGGTTGACCTCAACAAGGACATTCGCCATGAGTGGGGGGATTGTGAAAGAGAGAGAGAGAGAGAGTCCAAACTCAGCTCACTTTGTCTGATTGGAGAGTGCTGATTTCCTCGCTTTTCTGTCCAGAACACGCTCCTCTCTCCTTATTGAATAACAAAGCCTTACATTGAATGAAGCCGGATGTTCCGTTTGCATTAATAATGGGCCACAGCATCAGCTGGAGGAGCTTTGCGGTGGACGGCGAAATCGCAGTTTAAAAGTCTAGACCTTTTGAGCGGTAGGATGACACCGTGTGCTGCAAAGACCTGAGTTTCGTGTCAAGCCCACCCTAGTTCTAACCTCCAGTTTTTGATGATGAAAATAACATGTTGCGCTGAAGGTTTGTCATGCCAATCCCTGCATCAAATTCACATCTTTAAAAGGCAAGCACACCCTCACATTTAAACCAGTGATCATCATGCTCCAATGACTAAGAATTCATGTGGAAAAAGCACCATGCTTGGCAACCTTAGCATATCGGACTGTAATTAATGCTAACCAAAAAAAAAAATCACCTCCATCCGGCGTGCCCAAGGTCCTCTGGACAATTTTCATTACATGAAATAATTATTTTAAGAAACCAAATTACTAAAGGAGCCTTTTTATTGAAAAAGACAAAGCAATGTCAAACTCACAGTTTTCCCTTCTCACGGTGTGGGGTGAGGGGTGGGGAGGAGGGTTCAAGGCCCCCCATGCAGATTGGCATGTGTTTTTATTCACAATCCCGCTGTCCAGAGACCACGTCATGGTGCTGTGGTACCATAATGGGCGGAGCTATGCTGTTCGATACTGAGGCGGCAGTGTAGTGTAATGGTTAGGGAACTGGACTTGTAACTCAGAGGTTACTGGTTCAATTCCCAGGTGGAGCACTACCGTTGTACCCTTGAGCAAGGTACTTAACCTGAATTGCTTCAGTAAAATATCCAGCTGTATAAATGGATTGTATGTAAAGAAATGTAAACTGTGTAAGTCGCTCTGGATAAGAGCATCTGCTAAATGCCTAAAATGTAAATGTAAAATGACACTGGCTTGTACAAACCGATCAAAAGGCCTTGTTTTTCAAAGAAAAAACTATTTGTTCAAGCGAGTGCTTCAGATGAGAACTTCAGAGTTCAAATGAGAGCTCGATAGCTCCATCCATTTTGCGGCTTATAAGGTTTCACGCTTACATCACTGAACACCAGCAAGGTTTAATTTAAGAAGATGGCCAATAGCAGCATTATAACACATTATTAAGCTTAAACAGGGGTGTTGTTTAATGAAGAGTGTCTTTGTCATCCGTACTTTTAAAAATGTTTACGGCGCAATACATTCTGACTCAGAAGTTCTCAGTCTCAGTCCCCGGGGCTCCTCTGCTCTCCGCTCCTGCTCTCCTAGCTATTGTTCCAGCCAAATGTGCAATTTCCCAAGTGAAATGAGAGGTTAATTGAAAACTAGTCAGAATTAGCCATTTACAATTATCTGCCTGCCAAAGCTGCACTGTGTTAAACACCTTTCCGCGCCAAGACGAGAAAATCCAATATTTATTCAGGTTGATGATCAACAACAGCAGTTATCAGGCAAATAATGCATTAATTTTCCGCAATGCAACAACGGTGGGATTTCTTTGGAAATGGAGCTGTGTTAAGTGCAAAGTGATTGACTAAAGGACAGGTGAAATCACACTGGAAGTACTAGGTGCTGAAAGTGTGGCCAGCTGTTTTCTGAGCACGAAAACCGGTCGAAGAGTAGAGAGACAAACCAAATGCCAATGAGCTAAAATTATATTTTGTCGAAATCGATAAAAAAGAAAATGAGCAAGAAAGCCCCGCAAATGTATGATTTTGATGGCTCTAACTGACAGACATATTGGCGCTGTGTAAAAAGGAAGTTTGAGCAACCCGAACAAGTTCAATCAAGAGAATGATATTTTCTGATACCCTGCATATCTCCCTGGCAAGATTGCTTCCCGCTTGACGGCATGTGAACCTGAATTTCGGCGACGCACATGATTAAATGATAGCGCACGCATTTAGAATGAGCAAATTAATCTCAGAGTGGAATTCATAAATAATCTCAATTACCTAAATGGCATGCCGATGGAGAACCGTCTCAGCTTTAATAAAGTTGTGTGTAGATTTGTCATATGTCCCCTTGCCTTCGCGGCCTTGCCGAGCACTGCCATACTGTGTGTGTCCTTGTGTTCAGACCTGCACTGCAATGCGTCTCGTCCTGGGTACAGGATGGCAATGCTGTGTGCTGGTGTTAGTTCCAGCCGAGCCCGTAATGGATTGATCTTATTGTTAACCTTTTATGGGGTATGGATATGCTGAAGAAGCACAAAAATTCACCTCTCCATACTTCTTTCACAAATGACTTTTTTGAGAGATACCATCAAGTGAAATCGATAAAGAGGTTAGTCGGAATGAAACCGCACATGCAGGTGGTGTTCAGGACCAAGGCTCTGAAATAGTTGCCGTGTTTAGGGGCCCCTGAATTGGTTGTCTGCCCCAGGGGGAGGAGGGAGGAAAGCCGGCACGAGCTCGCCGCGTGCACAGAAAGCTTCTCTTTGCATATCGGAATCACAGTCGACGGCTTGGCGACTTCCGTCTTGAAGGAGGCGGTACAACAGTGCCTTTCTCATTGCTGGGTCCCAGAGTAGTGGCTGGCCCCATAGTTGCGGACAGTGGGATTGTGGGAGTTTGGGGTACACAAAAACGGTTGGCCACAAAAAATAAAAAATAATTAAAAAACTTCTAATAATGTATGTATTATTAAAAAATTTAAAATTAAAATTAAAAAAAGAAACAGTTACTTGTTTTACCTGTAATCTGTACTCATGCTGGGTGCTTGTTTTAATTTTTATTGAATAAAATGTTATTCTCGTCTTCCATTATAAGTAGTCCTGGAGGCCAAAGGAAATAAAATAAATAAATGATAACAATAAACATACTAATGCCAATCTGTACTAGATATAAAAAAATGTTAATTTGCATTGCTCGCATGGGCTAATATTCGCAATATGGAAAGCTTAATTTACAATGTGTTCGTATCTAGGGCCCTTGTTATCGCCGTGGAAGGGCGAGTTTTAATTGCAGTTTGCTCCCTGGATCAGGAGAGAGCACGGCTGTTTTAACCCAGTCACCTTGTTGCATTCCCTGCCTCTGACACACAATGGAGATTAAGGCCCCGCATTGATTGAATCTCTGTCATATCTGGTTCATTACTGCCAAGAGCAGTCCTTAATCTTCCCCCAATCCCCCTTTCGCTTGGAGCATTGCGGCCTAATCATGAACGCTCTGCTCCATCTTCAACCCCCCCCCCTCCCCACATACACACACACACACACACACGCACACGGACACACACGCACTCCCCGAACCCTCCTCAAAGCCTTCCGCGGTGAGCCGAGAGCCAGCGACCCCCAGAACGCGGCTGTTTCCAGCGATTATTTTGCACAAAAGCCCTGCGCATTGCGTAGAAGGTGAAGAATGATAATCATAATAATAATGATTTTTAGAATGCTTGTAAAAATCCTTGGCATTCGGTGTCTAATAGTGATTAAGCAGGTGCTCGGGGACACGCGGGGCTGTATACATCGGCACTGTAAACCCCTTGGAGTGGATCCACGCTTTAATTAGCGCATTTGCATCCGGTTTTCATTAAGATGATGTATGTCGGAGCGCGGGGCGAGCGCGATGGGCGGAGGGGCCCCTGCGTGCTCATGCATTTTTAGAGGCATTTAGCCCCAGCGCGCGGGCCGGGGCGACACCCGTGTTATCAATCACCCTCGCGGGGCAGGTGTATCCTTTTATTAACTTTCTGACCTTTATCATTATTATCGAAACGCAACGGGAAGGATCGCGCCGCCGCCATCGTGCATTTTAATTGAATCCGATTCGCCCAGCTCCCCCCCCTGTACGTTACCTGCGCTGTTAATTCCCCCCTCACCTGGACGTTTGTCTAAGACCCTCCTTCCCCCCCCACGCCTGGCTGGATATCACCCCGGACTGGACTGGACGGGGGAAGATATGGGGAAGATGGCTAGGGACGGCTGTCAGGCGGGAAACCTTCCCCCGGGGTCAATGGTCAGCATTGGCCCCCACCACCGTGAGGAAATGGCTTGCCGTGTCAGAAGTTCCCTCAGCCGCAGGCCACGGTGACATCACCTCTGGGTTCTCTCTTTGCATCTGATGGGACTTTTCCTTCATTAGGCGACTATTTTAAGCTCCAGATGAGCCCGGCTTTAGCAGATAAAGAAGATAAAGTGATCTTATTAGTGACTTTATAAATTATATGTTTTAGAAGCATGTTAGAACAAAGAGAAGACAAGGACCTCATGAATCTAATTAAAAGATAATGTTGCCAGGGATCCCTTGCTCTAATTTTTTTTTCTCTCCCGATATACTAACTTTGGGAATAAGATTAACTGTACTGTGCGAAATCAATATGAAATGTGTTTTAAACATTTAGACCCCTAATCAATTTTAACGGCAATGTGCTTTGTCCTTAACTTTGAGTAATGACTCAGATCAAGTGCTACTTCTTTTTGTTTCTTACACAATATTTTTCATTAATTTCAGTTACTGCCAATACCCCTCATAATGTTGTGTAAACCACAGAAAAATAAGATATTATTTAGCGCAAACTGAACAGCAGATAGCTTGAATCTCTCTTGTAATCAGCGATGCATTGGTCAAATATGGCACAATCAGGTTCTTATATTTTTGCCTCACTGTTAGTCAGTCTAGGCCTCAGCAATGATAATGAAGTACTTTATCATTAGTGTGTTCTGGACAGGCACAGCCAGAACACCAATGAGTGAAGCAATACATGTGTGACCCCTCGGGCCCCAGACGGCCTTTCCTTGGCCTTAAAACCAGCTGTAGGGTGCCACCCCCCCTGAAGACTTTAACCTACTTTAACGATCTTTAACTTGATCGTGAAGGTGCTCAGAGAGCCAAAGAGGGACTGCTAACCCCCCCCCCCCTCCCCACCCCACCACCACCCCCGGTCTACCGGAGATAAGAGATGAAGGAGGGGGGAAAAAAACAGGCTAATTTATGAACTGAGACTGAGAGTAAAACCTAGTGGTGGACCTTAATTAATCCTGAGTCGGGGGCGATGAGACATCATGCCGACTCTGTGTAAATCGGTAAAATGAATATTAGGAGCGTTCCCGGAAGGCGTCTTTTTATTCATTCATTAACTTATTCCTGCAGCATTGTATTTATTATTGTATCCAAGCGGCGTTTACACCCGAGGACAAGAGAGAGAAACTGGTCCGCAGCTGCAGGGGGCTGTTCTTTTTAATTCGGCCATCCCCGCGCTCACCGAAATGCATCTTATTGCCCGTACTCCGTCCAGACCAATAAAATCAGGAAATAATCATAAAAAAATTAATTAGGAGAAAAAATGACATTTTCGTCATACACCTACATTTAAATTCAGAGTTTAAAAATCACAGGGGGTTTCCCAGAACCATTATCACATGACCCCTTGTCACTCCCACTTAAGGAAATGGTCATACTAGTAATAGTAAACAGAAAAATTAAAAACTGCAATGGAAGACATGTTTGTGTGCTGTTATAAAATGGTGGAGGGCCGCGGGGTGTATTGAAGCTGTTGAGGCACTTGCGCAGAGCGTCCAGGCCATGTTGGCACGGCGCCACCAACATCTGCCCAGTATCTAGGGCAGATATTGGCGGGGATTTAGTTGGCAGAATCACTCCCGCCTCATCCCCTTCCGCCAGCTGCGCAGTCCTCCGGTACAGTAGCTGTAGCATCTCAGTTTTCATCGCAGAGTGCAGAAAACAGCAGTCACGTGGCTGTGTACTTTAAGAAGATTGCGCATGCTGGTCTTCATTCCTACCAAATTCATGCAGCATGTTGCGGTTGTGAGTGGCCATTCAAAATAGGGTTTTACATTTTAGCCATTTATCAGACACCCTTATCCCTAGCGACTTACACAGTTTGCATTTCCTTGCACGCAACCCGCTTATACACCTGGATATTTACTGAAGCAATTCAGGTTAATTACCGTGCTCAAGGGTACAACGGCAGCGCCCCACCTGGGAATCGAACCCGCAGCCTCCGAGTTACGAGCCCGGCTCGTTAGCCATTCCCGTTTTCAGAAAACAAACACAAACAAACAAATAAAAAAACTAAGTACCACACAGGTACGTCGCCAAAAGCCCCTAAACCTCTCCTAGATTAAACGCTCTGAACCATCTGTTTTAATGCATTGCCGCCTATGAGGAAGTGTTTTCTTTCATCGGAATGCATGACACCGGGCGACGTTTACAACCGAGCAGCCTCGGAGAGCTCCGCTATCCTCGAACCGCACACCCGCACACGCTCAGACATCCGCGGCCGGACGACCGAGGGCGTTTGAAGAGAACTTGAAAGAGCGCCGGGAGACAGCGGGATTCTTCAGAAGCGGCTCCGACATCAATTACTAACAGGCAACTTCAAAGACGCGGAGGTGAAACGTGACAGACAGCTTACAGGGAGAAGAGAATAAGTTGCACCATTTTATAGGGATGTTGCAGACTATTCAGTCATTATTTTTATAGCTGGGGGATTTCACTTTACTATGAATCCACAACGTGGGTTTCCTTCACGTCGATATATTTCGAGCCCGCTACATGGTTTGCATTCTGCTGGCTGATATTAGTTTGCGTGGTTGAAGCTGATGTCCACAGTCGAGGTTCCAAGAGAGACGGTGTACCCTGTAAAGCTTTTAAGGGCATTCCTTATTAGCATTCCTTATAAAATACAGTATTAATTTATAAGTGTGAATCCAATCAATTCACATCCATACAGAATTAATTAACGGGATAAACCCACCCTCGGTAATCCTCCAAAACATGACTCTGCTGGGACTGAATTACACGTTAAGTTGAATTTTAACCGAGCATAGAATTAAGCAGCGGATGCGTTTTAAACGGATGCTTCTGGTCAAGGGTTCAACACCATTACCATTATTACACTTGAACAATGACACCGTCCATCTGCTCACGGCACTGCCCCCGACTACTATGAAACACCTCAGCAAAGAGCATAGCTGAATAAAGAACATAGCCATGTTACCTGGCCTGTTCTAATATTGCATCACTTCCTGAAATATCTTCCTGAGGTTTATTTCAAAGTGTTTTTCTTAACTTAAAAGGACTTAAACAGGTCTGCCTCCGCAAAGACCTAAAATAACTCTTAATCCTCTTCTCCTCCTTTTTGAGATGGCTGGCTTTTTACTTCAAAAGCAAATCAGAAATGAAATAAATAAATGAACCATCTCGGCAGAACCATGAACCGTAACTTGATGTCTTAAATTAAACACCGAATGTTAATAAAATGCTGAATTCAAGGGCCAGACACAATCTACTTAGCTTGTCTCATAGCTCATATCGGTGGTGGCTGGATGGGACTGCGAGTGGAATTCATAAGCCTCGTGCCACGCTAATGCCTATCCCCCTCTCGTGTTCTGTTGCTTTAAGAGACTCCCATCTTGGCTGTGTCACGGAGGCTGTGTTTGCCGTCCTGGAAAGATCTCGAGATCCCCTGTGCCTCTGCACGATGTCATCTTTGCCTTCAAATATGACTTATTAAAATGAAATTACTCAGTCTCCTGACCCATGGCAAACAGCATGAGCTGCAATTTGTCTAGCAGTTGAGCTGTGAATAAAATCTGATTGGCAATAATTTAACTTTATAGTTGCTATATTCCCCCTCTTTCCTTCCTCTCAGACACATTACAGTGTCTACTGATCCCGAATGTGAAATATTGCTGAACGGACCAAGGGTCACCAAGCCCCCCAAAGAAAAAAACCTGCAAAAGCGGTTGGTGGGTTGAAGTGGGGGGGGGGGTTGTTGGTTGTTTGTTTTGAGGTCCGGGTTTGGGGTGGACAGATAACACCGGTGGGGTTAACCTGGAGGGTGGGGGCGGGGGTGGAAGGGTGTTCCGGGAGGTGGACTCATCCGACGGGGCGCGGTTCTCCTGTGTCAGCGTTCCCCTCCCACTCCTTTCCTCTTCTTTTCTTTTTTTCTCCCTCCCTCCTTTATTTATTCTTTTCCTCTGGAAAAAAAGAAGTGGCCAGCGGAATGCGGCAGGAAGACACGTCCGCCTCCCCACGGCTCCTCCGGGCTGTAATGACGGAGCGCGGGCTGATGGAGGGCGGAGGGGGGGGATCGAGGGGGAGACAATGATGCACGACCATCTCATGCCAAGCGGCGGAGGAAACTTTATGCATCTTTTTTTCTTTGTTTCGTGTTTCCTCTCGTTCCCCTCGCTGCGCCGCGATGCCTCCCACAGTTCCCTCTCTCTTGATGCCCAGATGATCACCTCGCTCCAAAAAGACTATTCTTCGCGGTCGGCAAAACAAACGTGCATTTTTTATTCCCTTTTTTTTCCAGCAAGGACAAAGACTGCCGTTTGCGTAGATCCAATCTGATAGCATTGGCTTGTGAAAATGACGGGGTCCTGATCGAACAAGGTGATTGGTCTCCCAAGTGAATTGACTTTGTCAACCGAGTGAAGTATTTTAACAGGGACGGTCAGCATCTCTACAATATTCCACACTTTGTTTATGTATGCTAAACATCTGGAAACTTCAAAATAGTAATGCCCTAATAATTAATACCATATTCCTATACACATACTATAAATGTATAATTATGCATGCATGGTTTTCTGTATCAACATGAATCATTTTTGCAACCTCATATTCAGCTGTCAATCATTGCTGTGTTAAAAAAACCTATATGAAAAGCCGTAAGGAAAACTACGGAATTGCGTGGGTAATGTGAAATCTGAATTAATTCTACCGACATTCTGAAGCACAACGTTTGACATGACTCCAAGGGACAGAGAGATGCCTAGGCCTCATTTAAAAAGGCTTTAGAGAGACACTACAGTGCCCCACAAACTTCAAAAGTCCACCCAGCCAGAAACTCAAAATGTTTGTGTGTGTGTGTGTGTGTGTGTATGTGTGTGTGTGTGTGTGTTGGGGGTGGGGGTCTTGCTTTTGCTGCAGTTGTTTTTCATGGTCGCGTCAGTTGTTAGGACAAAGTGACAGCTTGAAACCAAATTCCCAAACACGCCTTGAGATTTTCTTCTGTTTCCTTTATTTGTTGTGCCTCGCGACGCGCCATGGGCTGGAAGCTGCGGAAGGAGATTCCGGAGGAACAAAGGAGAAGAAAGGAGGGAGGAGGATAAAGAGGGCAAAGAAAGAGAGAGACGGTGAGGCGAGCGGTGGGAACGTCGGACAGGTTGATGTAGCTTCTGCAATGAAAGTCTTGTAAAAGCGCTATCCTAAGGCTTTAAGAAGATATTCCATCTCTCCCCACCAAGAGCCAAACCTAAAATCACCCACTCAATCATAGTCAGACCCCCTTCTAATACACACACCACAGAAAAAAAAGAAAAAAGAAGCTCATTCTGACTGGCTGAACATTGTCATGTGATCAGAATGTTTTTGTATACTTTTTCATACACTTTATAGAATGTATAAATAGCTACCGGGGAAGAGGTTTCTCAAGAAGAAAATAACCTGAGCAAGAAAAAAGACAAAAAAATAAAGTAGGTAACATTCAGTTCTCAAAAAAACACTTTGTGTTAATGACCCTTTATCGATGTGATTAAAACACAAAATGTATGTTCTGCAAATGTTAATGCTCTGAGAAGACAAGAAAAAAGTCATATGGTCTGACAGCTTTACTGTTCACTGCATGTGGAAACTCTGCAATACGATTGTTGTGAGAGCCATTCTGGCTCCAGCGTCTAAACAGTAATGCTGCTGGAGGTCAGGGTTGAACTGATACGTCTCTTGTATTAACGTCAACATTGACAGTGCATTTGGGATGAGAAATGACAATATATTATCAGCGCTCAAACATTTGCATAACCAGCACGGTGTACAGCCACGGTGGATCTCTCACGTTGCTGGGAGACAGAAATCATGGCCAGTTTGAAATTGCGCAGACAGCGGGTCATGTATTAATAAAAATGGAAATAATCTTTTGGTGAGAAAGTGTTTTTTCTCATGCTTAAGACTAACCTAAATCTTTTGTTGCCCCCACCCCGCCCCTGCTCCATACATTGAAAAACAATCTGCAGTTTTATGAAAGATGAATGAATGGAAAATAAAAGGCAGAGGGCAAACAGTACATGATTTTATCAACTTGGTGGCTGCAGTCTTGGTATTCTGAAATTCTAAATTATTAAGCTTCCACTAAAATGATATATGTAGACATATGGGGAGCAATAGTGTATATATATATATATATATATATATATATATATATATAAAACAAAGTGTAAAGTTTTAAATCCGTGGCACATGAGCAGCCTCAGAGGAAATCGTTTCAGATGCCATTTACTTTACCGTTCCCCTCCTATCTCCTTCTGTTTTTCCCACTTCCCTGTTCTCATATCTTTTCATGATGTTTGCTGTCATTCGCAGTGGCCTGAGTGTCCGTGCTGCTGAAATATTGATTTCTTTTCTCTATTTTTATAGGGCTGCCGCGGAAAGCCTCCGCACCGCCCCCCCTCACCCCCCTCCGGGCGTGCCGGTTTCCATTTGATTCCCGTCGCTCTCTCCCGCTTCACCCGGGCCGTCGTTCCCGTCCCTGCCTCGCCTCCTCCGCCCCTCTCTCCCGACTGCGTGGCCTTTCATCAGAGCTCCTCGGAAAGAAGGATCCTTGTTCTCTTTGTGCCCCCCCCATCCACCTACCCACCCCCATGAAGCTGTCATAACACCAGGGCTGCCAGATGCGCCGTTTGCCAACGCGCTCATTCGCGGGGTGCTTTCCGCCATGAAAAAGACTACACACGCAGATAACGCAATCCGTTAGGGAGGGTCGCCGGAAAGTTAAGTCTTCATAAAACCGAGTCGCTGACAGACAAGAGGCAAAACTACAAAGCCATTGTTAAAAAAGGGAGAAGAAACGTAGCGCAATGTCGACTATCACATACTGTTCCGGGGAAAAAGAAAAAAAAGTCTTATAATAGCCCGCCAAATATTGCCGAGCGACTCTCCTTGACAAATCCTAGAACCTTTGGCTTGATGCATGTCACTATTCGGGATCACTGGACAATTATAGACGCTGCTTTTTTTGCCAATTATTTTTGCATTAGTTGACATTTGTATGGTTTCTTGTGCATATTCTACTTTTTTTTTAAACTCTCCTGTCTGTCCCCCTTTCGTACACAGCGTGTTTGATTGTATGCAGAATACCTGTGTCAGATAATTACAGCAATTAACGGAGTTATTAAAAAGGGGGATCATGAGGGGAGAATGCAGGTGCAATGTTGATGATAAGAATGACAGCGTTAATAGGACGTGCGCCCCCCGGGAGGGGACCCCAGCCGTGGCATTGATCCATCTTTATTTTCGGGGTGTGTCATTTTCAATTACACTCATCGTTGCATTTACACACACACACGCAGACACATGCACACACGCACACAAGCACATATACAGAATAACCACCCCCATCGCCCTCCGCTCAAGCATAACGCTTGCAGCTCAGGAGAAATGTGTTAATATTTGTTGGACAAAAGGACTATCACCACCTGTCCACAGCCCTCTCCACCCTGTGCCGCATCCGTTATGTGACTATACGCAGATGGCAATTTCAGGTCGTTTTTGATAGCAATGCACCTGATATTCAATCTATCATTGAGCACATATTCTATATTCAATTAAAATATACCTGTGTGCTTCCAAACCTACACGCAAAAAAGGAAGCTAAATAAAGCATTCTCTCTTAAAAAAAAAAAGATTCTCTCATTTTCATTCCCTCTCTTTTCTCCGAGACAGATTGGAGGATCAGAGACAGACAAAAAAATTAAGCAGAGTATTTGTTTCAATAAAAATATATTAGTTTACACACACACATACATTTGTACACACATAGGACTGCCCATTCCCAAGCACACACACACACACACATGCACGCATACACATACACATACTGTTGGAAATAAAGATAATACATTTATTTATGTGTTTATTTTTGCTTTGGAAACAACTCATAACTCAAGGCATAACAGTAATTGATTCTTGCATGCCTGGGAAGTCAACTTAAAATATATTATAAATATTACTTATACATTTTGCAGTGTCTTGCCAGATTGGGCAACCTAATTCATAAAGAATTAATGACTTTTGATGTGTTCAAAAATTGGTCCTCTCCCCAAAAACAGCCAATTTCATCGTGAATTCCACTAGAGAATAAAATAATTTCCACTTGTATAGACATACTCATGAGAGGAAGCTAGCTGAGAAAATCAGTGAACTACTTATTAAACTTAATCATAGCATAATACCCACCGATGATTAAATATAGGAATATTCATCAACTTATTAATTGTTAAGACCACTATGTAACAATCATAACGCCTTTCACAGATCACATTGATAGAATTCTCAGGTAAGTGAGAATAGCCCATACATTCACAGGGAGCAAGCAGGACTTCCTGCTCTGAACTATGTGGGCAGTGCTTGGTGCTGCATTGCAGTTCTGGCTACTGGAGCAGCTATGAGGCCAGCATAAAGGTAAGGAAAGATATGTGAAATAGTAGAAATCTGGGAGCGTTCCCCTTTAAGGAAAACCTCTGTTTGAACTACTCATAAAATCAGTAATGCTAGTCATATCACAGGGAGAAAGAAAACTGAGCATCTCTCTGAAAATCACTCAAAATTAGTGCCATGTAAACATAGATTATTTTATTAAATAATATTTTCAAAACAAATCCCCTCAGCTGGTTTTCAACTACCTCCCCCAGCTTCACTCTTCCAACTTCTTCCTCTATCCATCACCACCTCCTTGCAATGCTAGATGTCAACTCGGCCCACCCTCTCAAAGCTGCTCACCTGCGCCGTCTCTGTCACACAAGATTGTTCTAAATGCTCCTCTAGCCCTGTCTCCCCGTGACTGTCACGCCTTGATACAGTAGCTTACTGACACCTGCTGCCCTCCCTGCAACCCTCAAACTGTGCACCCTCCCCCCCTTCTCTCAAACCTTTCTTCCAACATGCCGCACCGGCGCTCTCTTTGTGACACCTAGCAGCGGCTTCCCACTGTGGCAGACACAGGCTGCATCGCAATCCAAGCTCTACACCCTTGTTCGCCGATTTCCCTCACTTGCGAGTGCGCCGCCTGTCATGTTGAGTCTCTCCCAATCCCGTAGGCGAATGTGAGCAAGGGGAGTTGGCTTGTGGCCCCCTCAGCCGGTCCCTTCCAGGGGCCCTGCGTCACGCGCAGGCTCCGCACTGAGGGGGTGAATGAGCTGTTCGCAGCTCCGTGCGCTATAGGTGTTATAACAGCTCAAACAGCTGAGGAAAGCCAAAGGTTTATTTTTATTAATCATGTAATTGCTGAGCCAAAAACACAGGCCGTGCTTGATTGCACGGATGTACACAGTGACAAACTATATACGGTGCTAACTAATTTGCCGGGTATTTGCCTAATTTTGATTATTTGAGGTAGCTGGACAATTTAACTAACTAGTGATGTTGAGAGTGGATTGAGCATGCTAACTATCTAGCTACAAGGCTAGCAAGCTAATTTAGAAAATTATTAATGTATAATTGAATGATCAATGTATCCAAGTAACTAGGTAGTAAGACTGAAACTGGCTAGCTTGCTCAGATGATCTATTTCCAGCTTGCTTGCTAATAAGGATGAACATAGATTTAGCCATTTAGCAGATTTGTAATAGACATATTTGCAGTTAGCAAAATAATGTTGAAATGTATTGAACTTGCACGTAAATTGCATCTGCGTACCATACCTGTAACACCGGGAAGGAAAAGGTTAGTGAATTTTTTTTTTTTTTTTTTTTTTTGGGGAGTATAGTGTTGAACAAGTAAACAGTGGTGAAGACAATTTAACTAGATGGACAGAGTTCAGTGGTAGTGGAGTCTGAAGAGGTGGGTTTTGAGTCTCTCCGCGGTCCTGACTGATTGCGGAAGGTTGTTCCACCAGCGAGGATCAGGACAGAGAAGAGGCGAGACCGCGGAGCGGCTGCCAGGCGCCCGGAGGAAGGGACAGTCAGTTTACCAGAGGAGGCGGAGCGGAGGGGTCTGGGAGGTGTGTAGGGAGTGATGAGTGACTGGAGGTATGGGGGAGCAGTACCTCTGGCCGCTTGAAAAGCAAGCACCAGTGACTTGAATCTGATGCATGCTGCGATGGGAAGCCAGTGCAGAGAGGAAAGTAGAGGGGTGACATGGGTGAACTTCGGCTGGTTGAACACCAGATGAGCGGCAGCGTTCTGGACTAGTTGCAGTGGCTTGATGGCACAGGCCGGAAGGCCTGCCAGCAAGGAATTGCAGTAGTCCAGACGTGAGATCACCAGGGCCTGGACCAGGAGTTGAGTGGCCTCTTGGCTGAGGAACGGTCGGATCCTCCGGATGTTGTGGAGGGAGAAACGGCAGGTCCGAGTGATCGCTGAAATATGGCTCGAGAAGCACAGCTGGTTGTCCAGGGTTACCCCAAGACTCCTGGCAGACTGGGACGGAGACACTATGGAGCCTTCCACAGTGATTGACGCATCAATCATCAGGGAGCCCTTCGCAGGGAGGAAGAGCAGCTCTGTCTTCCCCAGGTTCAGCTTCAGGTGGTGGGTGGACATCCATGCGGAGATGTCAGCCAGGCATGCAGAGATCTGTGCCGGGACCTGGGTATCAGATGGAGAGAAGGAGAGAAAGAGTTGAGTGTCATCGGCATAACAGTGATAGGAAAAACCATGAGCAGAAATAACAGAGCCAAGTGACTTGGTGCACAGAGAGAATAGGACGGGGCCTAGCACCGAGCCCTGTGGGACTCCGGTAGAGAGGGTGTGTGGAGAGGAGAGGGATCCTCTCCAGGCCACCTGCTAGGACCGGTCAGCCAGGTAGAACTCAAACCATGTCAACGCAGATCCAGAGATTCCCATCTCAACGAGAGATGAGAGCAGGATCTGGTGGTCCACGATGTCGAATGCCGCCGACAGGTCGAGGAGGAGGAGGACGGAGCTAAGGGATTGGGACTTAGCCCCGTGAAGAGCCTCAGTGACCGCAAGGAGAGCAGTCTCTGTGGAGTGGCCTGCTCTGAACCCAGATTGGTTGGGATCAAGCAGGTCGTTCTGTAAGAGATGAGCAGACAGTTGGTTACAGACAGCCCGCTCTAACGTTTTGGAAAGGAATGGGAGGAGAGAGACAGGTTGGTAGTTTGAAATAACAGCAGGATTCAGAGAGGGTTTTTTGAGGAGGGGGACAACATGAGCACATTTGATGGAAGAGGGGACAGAGCCAGAGGAAAGAGAGGAGTTAATGACATTGGAGACAAAGGGGAGGATGTCCATAGCAATGGACTGGAAGAGGGGGGAAGGAATGGGATCAAGAGGGCAGGGGGTGGGACAGTGGGAGAGGACAAGTTGAAGGATGTCTGAGTCAGGGAGGGGCGAGAAGGAGGACAGAGGGGTGAGAGGTTTAGGTAGCGAGATGGGTGAGGGAGAGGTTGGGGGGAAGGAGTTGCGAATTACATCCACCTTCTCGTGAAAGAAGGATGCGAAGTCATCCATGGTTAGAGAGGAGGGGGGTGGGGGAGGAGGAGGGGTGAGGAGAGAGGAAAACCTAGAGTAGAGTTTACGAGGGTTAGAAACTGAAGATTGCATTTTGGAAAGGAAAAATGCAGACTTAGCAGAGGAGAGGTTAGAGGAGAAGGAAGCCAGGAGTGTGTGGAAATCAGTCAGAGCTACAGGGGATTTGGATTTTCTCCATTTGCTTTCTGCCGCTCACAGTTTCAGTCTGTTAGCCTGATTGGAGTCGGTTAGCCAGGGGGCGGGGGGTCGGAGGCGTGCAGGTTTAGTGGATAGAGGACAGTGTGAGTCAAAAGAGGAGGAGAGAGAGGAAAGTAGGGTGGACGATGCTTCCTCAGCAGGTAGCTGAGAGAAGGCATCAGAAGGGGGAAGGGAAGATAGAACAGTAGCCGACAGGGCAGTGGGGGAGAGAGAGCGGAGGTTGCGACGGACAAGGACAGTGGGAGCAGGTGAGGATGGTTTAGGCACAGAGGGGAGGGGGAGAGAGAAAGACAGAAAGCAATGGTCAGACACATGTAGGGGAGATACCGTAATGTTGGGTAATGCGCAGTTCCTAGTGAAGATCAGGTCCATCTCCCGTCCCCTTACTGTTCACATCCCCAGCTGGCCCACTCTGTGAGCTCGCTGAGGGGGGAGGCAGACACAGCCTTAGAAACCATACCATAATTATGAGTACGAGCGTCATGAGTGAATGCTATCAAAAGTTGACATGTGGGGGGAGGGGGTGTTTGGCGACTATATCTGGTGTGGCCGTGGCACCTAAAGCTACAGGAGGCATTGTACATACTGGCTGTGAGCGATGAATGTCCCAAATTTGAGATCAGGAGATGTTGCCAAGAATTAGACTTGAAAACAGAAAGGAAAAAAACAGAAGACACAGCTTGGACAAAATAACAGGCTTTCAACCATTATGAAAAGAAAGTCTAGGTAGGGGGTTACATTTCTACGAAGTCAAGAAAACTGCCGGATAAACGTAACGAAAGATTTAACAATAAATGTATCCCCTACGAGATAAGTCAAATGGTAGTAGTCCGAATAATCAATGACATTTTATTTTACTTTTTTTATGTGTCCAAACTTTGGGTGCTAGCAAAATTGGCTAACTTGCTTTGAGCTGAAGATGCCACATTCAGCATCAAAGCTACCAATGCAAAGCGACTGACACGGTAATATTTTACTTATGAGATTGATTTGATATGGTATGATGTACAGGAAAATCTCAAATAAAATGTGTAGCTGGCAAGGACTCTTTATCTGCTTGATGACAATTCTGTGAGACAAGGCAATGGCCACACGAATGGTGAGTCACTGCAGTCAGTGGAGTGTGTTCGTGCTTTCGAGTCAACAGTGAAACACGAGCAGAGGGGGTGGATCGGTGGTGTTCATGTATTGTTTGGCAGTAGTACTATCCAATTAAAATTGAATTACAAATGACTCCCTGGATTAAGTAGATTTCCATTATCATTTGATATCACTCAAACTGCATATTTGTCCAAAAATAGTTGTATTATAGTCATATTCATAAAATAGTTTACTCCATATACAGAGATGAAGGAATATCGATTTGAAAACCTTGATGCAGCACATATACAGACCTGGGCTCACATTTATAGGATGTCCCAGAAATTATCCTGTCCATGTCCTATCTTTTCCCATTATGAGCTGGAAGACTAAACTGATCTGGGATCAGCACTCCTTCCCTTCATGAACACAGGCCCGGATGCCTTACATAAGGAGTCAAATGTTACAGATAGGGATTGAAAAAGCTCCCTTCCCTTCTGTGAGACCAACTAAAGCTGCAAGGCTAAATTGTACGTGCCCTTTAAAAAAAAAGTTATTATCTTCATCACCAGCTCCGGAGCTGACGTGCGGCACTGTTGCACCAAACACCGGCTGCTACCATCCACTTACATTTATTTTCCCTAAAACCGTATTCATTTCTTCTCAAGACTGCGATGCATCTAGCTTGTAGGAAGGTGTTGCTTATGTGTTGAGAAGGATGTGTTTTTTTATATAACTGTGATAATTGTGAACAAAGGAGAGGGAACGACAGGCAAGCGCAGTCTTTTGTCATGCGTTTTTGCAGAGATGGGAGAAACCCTTCTGGTAGACTCAAAACAACAACAGAGATCCAACTTTGAATGTCAGCAGATGAACGAGGAAGCCTTTTATAAACGTTTTCCATCGGCGGGATGGGGGATTTATGGGTTATTGCAGATTAGGCAGACTGACAAAACCTATTACCAACAACAATGCAGCGGTTTACAACCGTTCCATTTAGCGCCCTGTGCGATTGCTGTGTATATGCACATTTTATTAGCGTTCGTTTGGAGGAAGCGCTCTGGGGCAACAGTGTAAAAATGGCAATTCTGTCAACCGGCCTCACAGTATGCACACTGCCGCTACGTAGACGGTCCCCTGTCACTTGCCGTAAACAAGACGGTGACATATGGAGAATTCTTCAAGGGGTCAAGTATTCTGACTTTTGACCCAAGATGCATTGCAAAAAAGGTCAACCTGACAGTCATCATTTCATCAGTTCACGTCTCAGTTTCACTCGATCCGAGGAGATTCAGAGGGAGTGCGGGTCCATGTCAGAGACGGCCCCCGAAATGAGCGGGCCTGACCTTCACCGTCGCCTTATCGCCGCGAAAGGTCAGGCTGTGGCTCCTGAAACCGTATCGATCCAAAATCTTTTTTTTTTTTTTTATCTTGGTGGACATGCTGCTCTTGGTGTTTTTTAAGGCAGATTGTGAAATACAGATAAGGATCTATTAATGTTGCAGAAATCTCTCTCTCTCTCTCTCTGCTCACACTCTAACCCGGCCGAGCAGACCACTGGGGACCGAGAAACACACTTGGAGGTCGTTCGAGGTCAAACTGAATAAGATGTACAGCTCCAGAGGTCACTGTCATGTCACTCGATCACAGCAGAGGAAAAAAAGAAAAGAAGTTCTGGTCTCTTGAAATCAGTTAAGAATAAAATCTAAAGTTTAGAAAACAGGGAAAAAAGACAGACATTTTTCACTGTACTGCATATTGCTGTGCATTATTGCCTATGTTTTATCATCGTTTGGTATATTTAACAGAAGAACGTACAATATATCATTCCGAATTGGAAAACGGTGGCAAAATAATGGTGAAATAGAGTGCAATGCTCTGCTGAGAAAAACGAGCATCCATCACCGCGAGCTAGAGACGAAAATAACAGTAAAACAGCAAAATCAACAAGGAAAGGCTTCTGTGTGAGCTCTAATTCTCCCTCTTTATCTCCTGCCCCCCTCCCCTCCCCTCCCTTCCTTTTCCCTCCTTGTCTCTGAGGAGCATTGTTGGAGAGAGTGGCAGAGACAACATGGAGGATTTGAGCACAGTTTTCAGTAACAAGATGAAAAATTTCACTCTCTCACACACTCTCTCTCTCTCTCTCTCTCTCACACACACACACACACGCGCGCGCACGCACACACTGACGTTTCCTTTGCCCGCTCACAAAAACACAATCAAATATTTCACCATTACACTTCCATCATGGTCAATTAGCCTGACACTTTTCCAGCTTTTATCTCTTAAACCAGAGCCCTCATCTGTTATTTATGTGTCACAGGGCCGTCTATGAATTATTCAATGGGGGAGGAAAATTTACAGCCCCTGTCTTTCCAGAGCTCGACCGTAAATCCACGGCTGAGGGGAAAGGAGAGAGAGAGAGAGAGAGAGAGGGAGAGATGCAGGGAAGGGGAAAGAGAGAGAGAGAGAGAGAGAGAGAGAGAGAGAGAGAGAGAGAGAGAGAGAGAGAGAGAGAGAGAAGGGCTGGAGGCAAAGTGGCCCCTCGTGGGTCGTAGACTCACACTGGCAACATCATAAAGTTACCATTAGAATGCTGTATTTATAACAGCTAGCTGCCAAAGGCTGCAGCCCATTGGTGTGCACGGGGACTGCAAAGGCTTTACTTCCCCTTCATCAAAACAATAACCATCTCCTCTTAAAGGAGCCATGGCGAGCCATGTGCAAGCACACGCACTCGCACACACTCACACTCAAACACACACACGCATGCACACATGCAGATACTCACACGCACACACACGCATGCACACACACTCGCACACACAAGCACACACACACACACACGCACAAACACACATTCACACACACACACTCACACATGCATGCACACATGCACAAGCACATACTCACACTCACACACACACAAACACAAAAGGCCATGCACGTACACAAATGTATTACTTTTTAATATCGTAACAATGTTAAATTGTCGTCATTGCAATGCACTTCTCCTCACCAGTTTTTAATTGAATTGATTTAGCATTCGCACAAGCCAACAGGTCCTACTGCCATTATTATCTGAGCCTGACCACCAGCAGGGAGAGCCGATGTTGAAGTAGAACATCATGGGTGTAATGAGGCAGCTGCACTTATTGACGCACTGGAACATTGACATCTTAAGAAAACAGGGACGGGGAGACCGCCTCTCGCTCTCCCTCTCGCTCTCTCTCTCTCTCTCGATGCCAGCACCGAGCCTCAGCTGTGAGCTTGGCTTTCGTGGCGACTCGGCCCGTCAAGATAACGACCCCGTACGCGCGTGCGTCGTGTTATACCGCCTCATAAATCCCTTTATGTCATTTTTTTACTTTGAATGCATCACCCAGTAAACAGGGCTCGATTCAGAGCTAACCACGAACTGACCACCCAAAGGGGTGACCCCGGAAGGAAGTCAGAATCTTGAGGAAAGGGCATAACTACTCCTGGCGTCTGAGAACCACTCTGGACTTCAAGATCCTCAGCTGTACAGTGGAGCCTGACGCGTGACGGGAATTGATATGAGAGCACGTACCAGGCGCGGATAGAAAAGGACCCTTCACCAGATACCTATTACCTTGAACCAACCAATTTTACTGGTCCAGGCACGCCTTTCCGGCCCAGACAAAGCGATAAACAGCAGGCGCTGTAAACAAGCAGAAAGATGGGCAGGCCAATAGAATAGGTGGATATATGTAGATGAGAAAGAGGGAGAGACAGAAGGTGGTTTACAGGGGCCAGCAGAATATAACCTCGAGAGCAGACTCCATTTGTGCTTGAACAACGGAGCACTGGTCGCACCCCTCCCCCCGATGGCGGTGAGTCACGAGCAGGCACCCGATGAACTAACCGCAACGTCGATCGCTCCCCATCGCCAAGGCGACAGGTTCTCTCGGCTCGCTCCCACACGCTGGCATCGCGCGCATCGACGGGCGCAAATGCGTCAGCGATCCGAATCAATAATCAGTAATAAATGTGTTGTGTTGGACATGATTACCAAATGATTGCAATGTCGATAATGTGCAAAAAAAAGGAGGCCGGACCAGGAAGGAATGTTTCATATGGGAGAGAGAATTGAAAAAGTCAGCAGATCTGCTTTTCCTTTAGGTCACAGAATTAAGTGCAATGTTCACGAACACTGCTGCCATAGGCAACGCTCCCCGTAAAGCCACAAAAAGGATAAATGGAATTATATCTAACCGGCATCACTAGAGAAAGATTCAGTCACCAAGTATTTTTTTTATACAGCTTTTGAAGTAGATTATATTGAAAGTTGAATTCAGTGTTGTGTAGGGTAGTGTACTCAGAAAAAGTCCAGCATGTCAATTGTAAACTGGATGAGATCATTTCTAGATATTAAATTAATATTATACCTTATTCTCACTGAGTGGACACAGTGTTACATTCAATAAATGAAATGTACTGGGTCAAGGTTTTTGTATTGACTGAATAAGTGAGCGAATGTTAGATGGTATGAAACCAGTGATTGTATTTCTTCTATAGCAGAAGATAAATGCATCGGGAATGGAGGTCGTTGTAACTTGAAGTCAAAATACATCAATCATTTAAAATACAAACATCTGAATCATTTGTATATTGTAACCATTACCTACAATAATGATGCATTATTTTCTAAATTGACTACTTTCATTTTTGTAGCTAAAAAACATAGTTTCAAATAATGAGCAATAATCAAACTACCGGCAATCAGGTTCTCATTGAATCATGAATACTTTTGGTTTGATGTTAGAAACATACATCACCTTTTCAGTGATCCGCTATCTTTGGCCTCTTTTGACTGAGCTGTTTGACATTTCCACATTGTATTCTTTAGCAAAAAGTGCTAAGATGACACAAACTGGTCTAACTTTGATAGTATTTCCACGATTTTATTAATGAAAAGGATTTCAATATCACCATGGCAGCCTCCAAGAATTCCATGATCTTCATGAGAAGAGAAATGAGATTCTCTTTAAATGTGTCCCCAATAAGAGCCCACCCATTTGAAACATTTCAGAAATAAATGTTACTAGGCAGATAACTTAGCTTGCGTGCTAATTGGCTGTGATGTATTTTTGTCACAGGAGTGTATACGACTGCATACAAAGATGAGGCAGGTATGATGTCATACTCTTTTCATATATGTTTAGGCCTCATTATATTCTGCAGGTTTCCGTTCCTCATTAAATGAAATAGTACCGCATAATATGTAAAGGGCTCTTTTTTAATGAACCCAGCTTAATTCAAAATACAATTTTTAAACAGCTGAAATGAGGCCTGTCTCCCATGACTACCTGTACCACGCTGGGGTTGATTGTTACATGGTATAATGATCTGCTAATGCACATTAACAGAGAATTACACACTCATTGTTTCAAAACAATGTTAGCTTTTATACGTTAGACTAAATGTAGGATAAGAAAAGCTTAGGATTTTCCAATGTTTCTTCTGTTGAACAACGGAGCACTGGTAAGCAAAGAGCCCACGGGTTGACCGGGAGGACAACGGGCCTAAAGCAACAGTTTAATAAAACATAGGACGGGCTGGTGCGGGCTGAAGACACACATCTGACATCAAAGATCGCCCAAACGAGGGAAACCAACACCACGTCCCACTGAAGGTAGAGATTATAATTCACCATTTTAAATGATCTGAAATGTAGCTTGATCATGGAAACAGCCCGAGGCTGTTGATTCCTGATGTGCCTCATGTTATCACACACCCTCATTCATGAGCAAATGGAATATTTTCTGTCTCTCTTCTCTCTCTCTCTCTCTCTCTCTCTCTCTCTCTCTCTCTCTCTCTCTCTCTCTCTCTCTCTCTCTCTCTCTCTCTCTCCTTCTCCATGACCTTCAAAAACATTGCGACGAGCGACACAGAATAACAAATCAATGCATTTTAAAACGCGTTGTACACTTTGTTTTTTTGTTTTTTTGGGGGGCTTTAAAAAAAAATTGCGGCTCATTTCACACCGTCCGTTTGCACGAAAATTGAATGCCCCAAACAATATTTCCAGCGACGTCCGGGAGATCATCAATCCACCATTGATAGAGAGTAGTTGTCTCTTGACCGTGTGCTCTTTTTCATTTCCTAATTCAGACATTGGTTCGCTGCAGGGCATCCACTCACAATTCACAACTCCGTCTCTCTTAAAAAAATAAAATAAAATTACACGATAGAGAGAAAGCACGAAGCAACCCCAGCCCCGTGAAGGCAACTGTCAAGTCTTCTGACAGTACTCAATATGTGAACTCCCAACGCTTGAAGTCTTTCCCCTAGGGCAACTGACAGTTCCTCTGTGTCTCCATGCCTCTTGCCTACATAAAATATTAAGAAGACACTGGAATGATGTTGCCCTTTGCTACAATAGCAGGGCTCGCGACATACCATAAGCATGGGTGCATTTAGCAAAGCTCATGCTCCAGACATGGAAACGCTTGTTGCTTGGAGTAAATAAGCACAGACGAAACCCGCGTTCCTCTGCTACCCGGGAGCACGTCAGCAGCACGACGCCCCGACCCCTCACGGCTGTCGAAGCGCCATCTGGGAACGACCGACAGGGACACGCAGTCTAAGTCATTAATGAGGGAAGGGATGTCTTCAAAAAGACAAAAAGAAAAGGGAAAAGAAAATGTAGAACAATCCTTGGCCCAACTTTTTTAAAAAAGGCAACATTGTCGAATGATATTCAAATTTTAATGTGCGCTTCTAAAGAGCTAATTTCCTTCCTTTTCCCTTAAGGGAGCTGGTATTTGAAAGGCTCCACCAGATGCGCTGGGAGCGGAATGACAGCGCGCTAAAGAAGTCATCCGAATTATGTCAACAGCATTACAAAAGGCTGCGCCACATCTCAGAAGGATGCTTTGCTCGTACATGAAGAGCAACAAAATGCCAGATGAGAATTGTGCGAGGGTATTAAAAAAAAAAAAAAAAAAAAAAAAATACTTCAAATGCTGCCATTTTCTCTGGATTGAATTAAGCAGGATGAACCTTGGGGAGCATCCTCCAAAAATGGCAGCAGCGTTCTGTGCTCTCGGCGCTGAGGAGAGTCGACGCGCTGAAACATTTGCTTTTTCTTTCCACTCTTTTTTTTTTTACTTTGGCACTAGAGCACTTCATACCGTGCCCGAGTAAATGTCTTTTTTATTCAAATCTAGGTTTAAGTATGTCTTTCCAGAGGTTGGACTCTGCCTTTAAGAAACTCTAAAAAACGGCATGCGACTTATTTATATACCTTTCCCCATATCCTAACCTTATTTATTGTGAGCTAAAGGCAAAACTGATCCTAGATCAGCACTCCTACTCAGAGGATATTTATGAATATAGGCCCAGTCCAAAATTGCAACCGCAGGTCAGTTAATGGCCTATGAAAAGGGAGTGCTCTGCACTGGAGAAAAATAATTACAGCAAGCCACTACGGACACTATTTTACATAAGTTTACTGGGATATTTTACATCGCATTGTAAACTGATCGGATGTCACCCAATGTTTTAGCTGGCCTGTCTCTGCATATTAAACCCTGACTTCCTGTATCGGTGAGGCAGCTTGCTTTATCTACTGAACTGAACCACAGAAGCTGGGTTCACGATCGTTGAATAAAAGTTGAACTGAGGTAACATTTTTCAGTGATCTCAATGAGTTTCTGATGCTGAATCAACATTGATTTTTGATTTAGTTTGTAAGCGTCTATTTTTTGGGGGTGGGGGACACGACATTGAATCAACATAGATTTTTGATCAGCCTGTCAGCTTGGCCACGTCAAGAAAAATGAGGATGTCTTAAGCTTTGATGGTGCCAAAATAGCCTTTTAGTTCTGTCTCAAAGCTCCCTGAAGTTGGAACGAACAGACATCACTTTGAATGGCTCTTGTCCGGCTGTGTTTTCTTGTTACTGTTGCCTTTTGGGGAGTGTTAAATTAGAAGAGGTACACTGTGAATGCCATTAGTTGGCATCATAAGGACACATTTGTGTTCCTTAAATGTAAGATGACAGTGCAGATGGTCTTGCAGTTATAAAGCTTGCCAGCTGCTCTCTTATGGTGTCTCGCTGTTTTATATGTGCTTGTTTTTATACGATACAAAACCGCTCTGAACTTACTTAAGGGAGATGCAATTGCACTGTAACAAAGAAGAACAACTATTACAGGCCACGGAAGAATAAAAGCATCTCTTTTTCTGAGGGATAACAGACATTTTGAATAGGGGGCAGTTGGTATATTGTGGCTGTGGAATGGTATCTGTAGGAAGTAATAATTGCATTCTAATTTGATCATCACAATTGTCTTTTGCTGTTTTTTTATTCAAAAGCCAACACCATAAACATAAAGAAGAATTCAAAAGATACAAATTCAGAGTTGTGGACCATGGTACAGAGTTCTGGTTTAATGCCATGTTCGGTTAACCGAACATTACAAAATTAAACTGGAAGGAGCTTGGAATGACTTATCAAAACAAATGGGAGCATTAAACCAAAATGAGTCACACTCTTGCCAGTGATTTAAAAAAAACTGATATAAAAATATATATGATGTCTTATCAGTATTAAGACATATCACTATTATACAATACAGGAAAGTCAACAATGAAATGTGAATAAACAGGGACGTGTGGGGAATTCAACAGCGTTTAATGTAAAAAGGACAAGAACTACATAAAACAGTTCGCAAAAGAGGCCAAAGACAGCAGGTCACTGAAAATGAGTATTGTGTGGAAAACCAACATGGAAATAAAATGAATGCATGTTCTAATGAGATAACAATTATGATCGGTTTGATTATCATTGGTTATTTTCTTGAACTAAGGTTTATGGCTTCGATATGACAGTAGCTACAGCCAACCCAACACAAGGTGCAGCATAAACAATCTTAAAGTTATATTTTAGAAAGAAATACACACAACCCTTGCTCAATAGATTACAAAAAATATATATATTTAAATATGTCAAAGCTGTTAAATGCCTTTAAATGTTTCAAGAAAGTATTTAGCATCCGCAGCAAAACATATGCTGAGACAATTAAACCGTGGGAACAGATTGTTCATGATAGAAACAAAAACAAGACCCATTTTGTTCACAGAAGAGCTCTATTCATGTTGAGCTGGAGCATGTAACAATACTCTACTCCAGCCGAAGCATCGACCGTTTCCAGAGGAGCTGAACATGTACAATAGTTGACTAGTGAGAAAACTCATTATCCAATTATGAAATGCAGAGATGACCACAGCTAATTATGAGCATTTTAGCATAACTGGATGAATAGGATCTGTGCACGGCACTGTTTTGATAGAAGAATCTGCACGTGATGTCAGACATCACCAGGAACAGAACAGAATGTTATACAACAGAGCGAGTTCCCAACATTTGCTGTACAGCTGCACTGATCTGCATGCGTTCAGTTTCAAAAGACTACACGCAAACTCGTCTTTCATAGACACGTGTCCAATTCGATATTAACTACACAGAGATTTAATATACTATACACAGGTATGTGCACAGGTAATAGTTCACCTTTGATGAATAAATGTTGGATGCGTTTGCAGTGGTTTTTGTTATACTTTTCTATTGTGCACTGTACATTGTTATTACTTTATGCTATGGCAGCATTGAAGAGGCACACTCTGTACCTGTGGCTGCCTTGTATGGCTCCGGAGGCAAAGGCTTTGTTACTCGGCCAAGATTCGATTTACTCCCTCCTCTTATGTAGGCTCGGAATGAGAGAGGGAGAGGAGAGAGCGGCGTCTTTGTGCAGGGAGAAAAATTAATATTGAGACTCAAAAGCGGGGCGCTCTTCCCCCCCATTCTCAAATTGAACTTCCATTCCAGCTGAACTTCTCTTAAAAGACAGCGCTGTGGAGGGAGGTGGGCTCGCTCCACCATGCTCTAATTCAGACAGGCCGCATATTTCGGGGGTGCGAATTCGCCGGCAAATTCCCGGAGAAAATTGAACGCTGTCATGGATGGATTAGCCCTGTAATGGCGGGACACACGCTGTATCTCGAACGACGAGCCCCGCTCAGACGCGTGGGCAAATGAAAAAAAAAAAGAAAGAAAAAAAAAGGAAATGAAATTCATTTCATACCTCCTCAAGCACACACTCGCCCGAGGAGCGCCCCTTTTTTTTCCTTAAAAAAAAAGAGGCTAAATTCAACCGCAGGAACTTTGGGAACTTTCGAGAGTTTTTCCCCTCGTGGGAATCCGCATCCTGCGCCCCCTCCTCCCCCCGTCCCCCTCCACTCGTGGGCAGGCAGGATGCAGCATCTCCCACTGGAGCAACCCTATATTTATTCCTTCATCTTTACAAATGGCTGCAGATGCTGCAAAAGACTGAGACAAGGATAGCGCAGTCGTGAGCAATAAGGCCATCAGCGCGAGAGGCCGTATCGGTCGTGACCAAATTGATGCTTGTAACTTTGGCAATCTCACATTTCCCTGGGTTATTTATGTACCGCATATGCTCGTACCTTTGTTTATTTTTATCTATATGTGGCACCGGACCCAATTCGTGACAGTAAATCATCATAATAAGCTGTCAGTCCATTGACTAACATTGAACAGCGGCCATTTACAGTACATGTCACCCGGTAATGTTATTGTTTTTGATTAGTGGAAGGAAATCTGGGGCAGGCCCACTACTGATGCATTACGGCCACATGGAGCCGGGAACGGGAAACGAGACAGGTTGGCTCAGAAACCCCGCCAGGTGTGCCATGCCAGTAGGCGAGGTCCGACTCGAGGATTGGCTGGGCTTCTGCATGAGGTGCGCTGTGCGGCAGGGCATAAACGGTACAGGCAGCACTTTCGCCGTTCATTACCCGAAAAATGAATGGAGGCAGATTTGAACCAGAACCTTTTATTAACATGGTAACACAATAATGTTAAGCACAACTCCTGTAATGTAGGGCTTTGGCCAGAACCTAAAACTCAACGGAGGCTAATTTTCAGGCCTTATGAATACACACTCAAATAAACAGAAGCGGAGAGCTATTCAGGCTGGTATTTTAAATAATACTATCAATTTCATGATGTTTCGTAAATCAAACTGTATTGTGAATTATAATGTAAATTGTAACCCAGAAAAATGTGAAAAGCACCTGCACTGTACTGTGGTTTTGTACGGACCATGTTTGAGCAAAACTGTCTTATTTACCCTGTGTTAAACTGGGCCAGGTGTTACAACTGTGTGGTGTTCTGACAAGACAGATATCAAAGCCCCAGGAAATAGGCCAGAGGCTACGTTATTTCCCTTTAAGAGGTAAAAAAACAGAAAACAAGGAACCATCATCAAACTTAAACAGCCCTCTGGCCGGGATTCAGTCTGCATTCGTCCTTATCTTTGACTTTACAGTTAAAAGCCAATGTTATTGTTTTCTTTTCATCACAAACAGTTCGCCGAGTTTGGCGACCGTCAAAATTAACTCGTGTCGGGACAAAACAAATGAACGCTCGCATCTATTTGCGAGTCAAAGCTAAGGACGAACGTTGATTGAATCCCGGCCTGCGTCTATATATCTGGCCTGACAGAGGCGCCGAGCAACACCTGGGATGATTACCAATCAACCTCAGACGTGTGCGCTCGCGGGCGAGCCTGCCGCTGTCCAAGGTCCTGACAGCCTCCCGGGCTCTGGGAGGCAGTGGTGACGTCTGACAGCTGCCAGGATGCGGCAGCGGCCCTGTCTGCTCCCGCGCCGCCGCTCCCCGTGTCAAACCGGGCCGGGGAAACGAGAGCAATAAAACCGCTTCAGAGCCTTCCGGAAAGGTTTATTTTGTTCCTCTCTCCGAGTCAGGGCAAATTCAGGAAGGAGAATCTAAGACCTATAAAAATGCAATTTTTTTGTTGTTCGTGAGACGCAGTGCCAAAGCACTATAACGGCGTGATTGAATCCGGGAGCACATTTATAAATAAGAACTACAGTAGCGGCAGCTGCACGCAAGGGAGCGATAATACAGCTGACACCGGTATAGCTCGTGAACTTGTAAAAAAGCACAACAAATGCAGATGCAGGAGTCTGTGTTCAGATGCAGGAGTCTAAAGGCCGGATTCAAGGCTTCATATTTAACTTTGTGTATGTTCGCACGTGCACCTAGGATTCAAAGAGGGTGTTTACCCTCCCTAATTTTGACCTCCCGAGGAATTTTCATTGGTAGGTGAAAATTGACCTTGAGATTACCTTCAGAACAAAAAAAACTGCCGTGAGTTTTACACGCTCTGGAGTGAGGAACGTAAGGAGTTTCAATCTAAAAGTACTTTTTGCTGTGCATTTTGTTTTGTGTCTTCTTGCCAGGGTTGGGGCCAGTTCCATTTCAATTCAGTCAATTCAGTAAATGCATTGGAATTTGATTTATGAATAAAAAAATCCATATGCTTTTCTGAGGATTTTTTGAATGAATTTAAGTTGGTAAAAATGTATTTGACACACTTATAATGCCTCTCTGTTCACCTCTCACATCAGTTGGCATAAAATACCCATTATGACAGGAATTATTATCACTTTGCAACTGAATATTAGTTTTAATTGCCATTATGTGCTCAAGATTTTGGTTCACTAGTGTCATAATGCTTCATGATAGTGTCATGTACAAAGCATTATGAAACAAATGAACCAAAATCCTGAGTACACAATGGCAACACATTTTCAACAAAGTTGGCTCCTCATTCCAATCCTTACATGTAGACACATGAATTCCAAAGACCTCCAAGGTGATCTGAATCTAAACTGGAATGAATCAATTTCCAAACCACTGAAAATTATGGCAATGAAACTTGGATTACAGTAGTTAATTGCTCAGCCCATCACAGATATGCAATCTCAATTCTAGATTTAATTGCACAAATCAACCCTCGAAGTATACTGTCTCTGGAGTCATTCAAACAGATATCTCAAAAATCTCATTCATGCCATAAGGAAAATTCAACAACAACACAACTAGTTTATCTCCAAAAATAAGATTCCAAAATCCAAGCTTCAAGCGTACATTACTGAAATTGACCATATCGGCCTGGGTGAGGTTATATCTTCTGATAACCCTGGACAAATATCATCTAGGTTTCATAAAACAATTGACACAATTAGAAATAAATACAGAAAAGATGTAAGAATTTGAATCCAGCACGGATAAATATTGAATTTCTTAATCTGCTTAGTCAGAAGGACGGGTCGATGAAACAATATCAACACTCCAAAGGTCCTGAAGACAAATTGGCGTTTATAAAAATAAGAACGACCCTTGAAGTGCACCCTTGAATTATGTAAAAACAGTGTACCGCCAACTCTTTATAAGTAATGCAGTTTTAGATGCAAAACCCCTCTGACTGAAACTTCATTCTATCACAGGTGAAGCAAGCAGCGGGAAGAAAAACAAAATGTAAATACTCTCACAAATCGCCCTACTCACTGAATCCCAGAACATTGCTGAAGTTGTTAATGATTATTTTATTTCATCTGCTGAACAGTTGGCTTCCCATTTTCATCCTCCGACAATACAGAGCATAACTCACTTTTTTGTTTCTCCGAAGTCTCCTGTGAATTAATTCTAAGCACTATAAACTCGAACTCTTAACACCCGATTGATGCAAAATGCGTCATTGATTTCACGACTTGTCATCTCATGTAATTTCCTCTGTTATTCTAAAAGTTAGAAGCTCCATTCTTATATTCCAGTAAAGCAGAGAGATTCCCGTTCTGCTCATGCAAGTTCGGTGGCGGTCCCAAGAGATTTCATTACTTGTGGAAAATGACAAGCCTAGATGGGCCGTTCTTATCATTATGTATTCTTATGTTCTTACGTTGTGTCCGATGACAAACTGCACAGATTAAATTAATTCATTTTAGCTTCCAGCTGCAGTTTATGCTACTGTTCCTTTCCAGAGATTTCAAACTTGCTACAGTGACCAACCCCCCTTATTATAAACATACAGTATGTACTGTATGTGCCTTATGGATCACCACCATCTTGGATTAGTGGATTATTTTGATTATTTTTACCCATCTGTACTTGAAATTTGGCACATTGGTAGATGGTACCTCAAAA
Organism: Aldrovandia affinis; assembly: GCA_029706075.1. NCBI lineage: Eukaryota > Metazoa > Chordata > Actinopteri > Notacanthiformes > Halosauridae > Aldrovandia > Aldrovandia affinis. The sequence goes on from JAINUG010000115.1 coordinate 71,692, forward strand.
CAATGAGCGACAAGCTTTTTGCTGATTTCATACGTCAATTGAACTTGAAATGTTAAATGATCATAACTCCTGTGTAATCAATGCTTGCCACTATATTTACCTATGAGTTGTCATGACTGCTTATAGCAATGTTTATAACGAATTGCAAGTGCATCGTAAGGCACTATAAATGCAGATATAAAGCATTATATTTGTGTGCCTCATAGAAAGTGTTGCCAAAAAGGTCAATTTAATTTTAAAATAACATTTAATTATAATTTTGTAAATGTAATTTTAAAAACATTTAATTTTAAAATAAAACATGTGTTCTTCAAAGCTAAGTACTAAAGGCCTCCCAGGCGGTCTAGCGTTTACAACGTTCAACGCTGGCCACTGAGACAGGGGTTTGATTCCACTGGCCACGCCAGTATCAGTTCTGACCGGGAGTGCCACTAGGGGGCGGCAATTGGCTGTCCGCCCCAGGGAGGGGGATGAGAAGCCGATATGAGTTTGCTGTGTATAAGAGTGAGTCTGTGTACTGGAATTACATTTGACGGCTTGTGAGTACCGGCTCGGAGGAGGCGGTACATCGCCTTTGTCACTGCCAGTCTCACGGCTAGAGCAGCGAACTCACAATACGATGGCGGGATTGACATGAAAAGAGAGGGTGTAATTGATTACTAAATTGTGAGAAAATGGGAAAAATCCAGAAAATATTGACAAATGGCTTGTGAAATTTTTACAGGGCGTAATGGGCCCTCATTGGCTTGTAAGTCCATCATTGTCTATATCTATAGTTCTGATTATGTTTAATTTCCTTTGAAACGGAAAGTTGTTATATCTACCATTACCACTCAGTAACAGACCTTGTTGACTGAAAGCCTTTCTGTGTAAAATCGCAATATCCCACAGTGTTTAACTGTGATTGCATCTGCTCACACGCGGTCTCTAGAAATGAATAAAGCTTTGCAATGCAAGAAGGCGGCCATAAAACTGCTAGGAAGACCTGACTCACAGCTGTGTGTTCGCACAATGACAACTTTATTAAGCGGATTCAATACCAAAGTTAAAGAGAAAGAAACAAACATGCCCTGCACCATAATAACATACTAAAACAGATCCATTTATGGAGCATCAGCAATGAACACCTCGGAAAGCAGCATATTATGGGATGCCATGCTCAACATGTCTCTTTGCACCACAGAGGATACAGCTCAAACCATTCAAAACGTGATTTCAGGTCTGATAAGAGCGATGCTGAGGTTTTTTTGTTGTTTTTGTCTTTTCCACAACCTGATGATCTGCTAAAACACTTAACACACAAAGTTATTTTTGTTTTATGTTCCTTGCTGGGAGGATATGCTTCTTGTTAGATACTGTCCATGTTTTCGTGAATACCTCCCTTTCCAGCAAACTTCACAAGTCCCCATGTCCCAGAGACCATGAAGGCAGACTCCATAAATTGAGGCAATTAAATTAAACTGTTAATATGGAGCACCCGGAGTGTAATTAATTATTAAAGTGATTACTGTTCTTAATAAGGAAGGATCTGCCAAGATTCTCTGCAAGGAGGTTTCCTCTGTTCCCCCTGGCTTCTAGACCATTCCATTAAAGACACAGACAAAGACCATCTAATGCGGCCTAGCCTAGCCTACATAAGACTTAAATTAAATATTGAGTGTGTGTCTACCTTCTGTCATGATTGTAATATACAGAAGGCCAAGAGTGTGGCTGAACGAGAAAAGGGTCAGGCCATTTGTTAAATTTCCATAGAACAGACAGAGATCAAATAAAAGATACAAAGGGATGTCAGGCCCGGTTCTACGAGGGTGCAAAAGGGAGCATTGCACCCTCAGATTAATATTTTGCACCCTCAGTTGAATATTGTAATAAAACTTTTGAAAAGCACTACAGATTTTCTGTGCATTACTCGTATGCATGCAGGTCCTTGCAAGCTCATAATACACGCAGCCAGGCAGCATTCTTTGATCTTGCCTCACGCATTGTCACGTGGCATTTGTTTGGTGTTACAGAGGATTTTGGCCTGGCCTACCGGCCTACCGTATTCAACTTTTTAGTGTGCGAGACCAGTTTGCAAATGGTTAGCTAGGCGTAGCTAACGTAGCTAGCTACAACATCATAATGGATATTCTCAAATGGTTGCAGCAGAAGCCGAGCAGCAGCAACACCACTGCCACCACAGCCAAAGACACAAACACAGACTGTGGCAGCCAGCACAGTGTGCACTGCAGCTAGCTACTAGTGCACCCCCACTCATTTCAGATGCACCCTTGGTGATTTTGTTCTGGAACCGGGCCTGTGCAGACTTCCACACATCTTTGTGTTCTGTTTCTTTTCACCCATCCGACTGGTACAAGGACAAGGATACACGGTTGTACTTTGAAGAGTTTACGTTCACAGATTAGTTTTTTTCCCCCGTGGCATTAAAAAGGCAACAGTGTTCAATTTTAAGTCTTTTTTAAGCCTGTAATTCAGTGCGGACAGATGTGTCATGAACATGTTTACAAAGTTTGTCCGTTTCAAACGCATCTCACAGCTCAAAACTTTTCCTAAAATGTTACTGCTAGCACATTTTTTGATGCGACTGACCTGCGCTGTGACAGACAATTCTGTCAGATGTGACTGATACGGTATGCATGACCTTTGCTATAACAAGTGCCACAGGTTTGAATTTAGATGGCAGCCTTCCCATCTAATTCATTTACTGCAGAGTGGGCAGTCTGGGCAGCAGTACAAGATAAGTGTTAATCTTGGTCAGCAGCAATGTGGTGCACTTCCTCGTTCCGGAACCAAATGTCCAGGGCTGGACGATAATGGGGAAAATAGCCAGTGCAGAGGGAAATGGTGAGACCTTTATCACCGAGATACCATTACAGTATGCAAGTGACCAAAGACTCTGAGAGAGAGGGAGAGAGGAGACTTCAGAGTCACCCTTACGCTTGCCAATAAATGCACAAAAACAGAGAAGTCGCCATAGAGACCAGTGTCCATTTAAATACCCTGTGTTTTATGCAAAGAGGAAAAACATATCCACCTTCAGGCAGCCATCTTCTACATCCCCAGTATTAATCCATATCAATTGTCAGTCAGAAGAGGTATACTGCTGTTTTAATATCAGGCCTATATTAATAAAAATAAACTAATTCAACTAACCTTAATAATGAATTGTATAATATACAGCCATACAAATGTGAAAACAATTATAAAATGCAATAACTGGAAATCACAGCCAATTGAAATGTTGTGCAAAAATTATGGAGAGGGAGTGGTGTGTTCCTCCAATTGCAAGAACTCAACAGGTCACTGAAGCTTTGATACCTTGGCAACCGAAAGCAGCATCACAGCAGCAACAAAGCAAGATATTTCTTATCATAATATGCTGTGCAACAACAAACATTCATTTCATACAATATATGAACATGGACTTTAAACAAGAATGTGTTTTTATTAACACACATCCCTCTATTTTGTTTTTTCAAGAGCTAACCCCTGGGGGAAATATCTAAACATCTTAAACAATCTTTCCATTTATTTAGTCATCAATTTAAAACAAACAGTGTCAAATTAATCTTTATATTGTGTATGGGTGGACTATGCTAATAGGTACAGATAAACGTAATCCATCCACATAAATATCAGCAGTGCCGATTGATTGTTTTGGACAGTACCTTGAGTGGGTACCCACACGGTCCTTGTGTTGATGAACTTGTTAGCTACAACTCTTGTTACACAATTCTATTTCACTGGGAAACCTTCTTGTTACACATGTGTACTTACATTGTTACACATGTGTAACTACTTAAACCACAAACAGGTTTTAAGATTGTAAGTACTATGTAAAATTGTGTAAGTACCTGTACATACCTATGTATTGAGACTCAAATGTTATCTTTTTAACCTACTGTTCAACACCTGTCCCCTATAATCCAAATCTATACTCCTCTTTAGTTGTGTTTTTCTTGAACTACACCCTGAAGACTACTACAGTCACCAGGCTGATTGTGAAGTGCTATGTGACAACCTGACTGTAAATGGCACAATGCAAAAACAAAGATTGATCGATTGATCAGGTGCAGCAGCAGCTGGCAGGAGCTGATCAATTAATTAATCTAGCATGATGAGACAGCAACCACCCATGCAGATTCAAACCTTCCCTCCCTGGGCAACTCTACTGTCAATTGTGTGCCTGATGATCCACACAGTCCACACTGGCATGGGAAAGATTTGATACCAAACCATGGGGCTCAATACACACTGAAAAACAGTGCTTTAGTAGGATGAGCCATCCAAAATAAAGCTTCTCTATTCACTGTTCTACAACTAATTTTGGGTACACTACTATGAACTTTTAACATTAATAACACAATAATGTTTGTACAATTTGGACTTGGACATATTAAAGCTACTGAAGGTTGTTTAATAATAATATACGCCATTTAGCAGATGTTGTGGATGAAGGTCTGTAGAAGACTAACTCATAACCCTGGATAAGACAACAGGCAGCCATTGGGGCCAAAGATTGGCTACCCTGTGACTCCATCTCTAACCTTAAATGGTTTGATCATTGTTACGGATAGAAATCAACCTGCGTTGTAATAACCAGGCGTACAATATCGGACATAACACTAAGCCACTTAATCAATAACCACATCCCGTAAGGAGTACCAGTGAAACAGTGGTATAGAAAAGTTAAATATATATTTATTAATATGTTGTGGTGTCCCCAGGGGTTGGGCGACACCCACGGACCTTGCAGAGGGCATAGGCAAGTTTAAGAACACGGAGGAGGCAGTATTCACAAACAAAATGATAATTTATTAAACTAATACTTATAAACACAAAACAATGGGTGGAGTCTTCAGGGGAATACAAACACATAAAGTCCACAAATCCTTATCTCGTCGTCAATGTCCAAAATCCAATCCAAAATCCAGGTCAGTTCCTCAGGCAGTCCACAAGTTGGTACACAAAGGGGGGTCCTCAATCAATCTGGTCAAAACACAAAAACAATCCAAATCACACACTCAAACTGTCTTTCTCAATCCCGGCTGGTCAAACGACGTCACGGTTCTTTCTCCTTTCCACATACATTCCTACTCCTCTCAATGTGTGATGCGAATCAGCCCTTTAAATAGGCCTCGAAATGGCTTTCAGCTGGTCGTTAGTCCTCATTGCTTGACTCGGCTCAGGTGTAACTGTGGCCTGCTGGGAAATGTAGTGTTTCCTGGCTCCCATGTGTTGTAGGCCAGGCAGCCATTTCCTTGTGCAGCCCCTTGGGCTGCCACAATGTATACATTTAATGATTGTTCTCTCTATTTATAACATGAAAGTCCTTTAAAAGACAAAAACAGGTTGCAAGGTCTCACCGGGCAGCTAGCGGTTCCAGACCCTCAAAGATGATAGGGGAGGTCTTCTCCTCGGAGTTCCCAAAATTGTATTATGAATAGCAATATTTATTCATGAGCAACTAGGCGGTAAATCAGAGTAACGCAATCACCAAGCTGTAATTAACAATGTCGATGGCATTCAGGTGGCAACCATTGTCCTCCATCTTTTTAAAAGTCTCCTCAGTGATGTAGCCAAGCGATGTCCAGCCGCATCTTCTGACGTCACGTTGCTTGGAGGGTTCCCCTGGAAACCATGTGCGTCCTCAAGCAGGTCCCAGCAGGGCAGTGACGTCATCTCCACCTAAAGGGGATAAATCAAGGAAACACAGCAGCATGCAAATCCAAAAGGAAACACGAAGTAGTGCTAATACAAAGTAAAGGTAACCATCATCAAAAGAAGAAATGTAATCAAAGGCAATAATGTAGAATCGGCCTCCTTGCCCCATAAAACCAAGCTCTCTGAAGTCTGGGCCAAAAAGTAATTTATCCCACTTGCTGCCCCGGGGGGGGAAAAGTTCTATCATTCCAAGCTCAGTAGGATTTGAGTGGGAAAAAAGGGAGACGGACAGAAAAAAGGCAGCATCTGGCAAATAAAAATGAGGAGGGCGGGAAAAAGGCCGTAAAGAATCAGCTGGCATGTGGAGGCGGCGGCGAAAACCATTCGTTGCACATAGCCATGGAGATAACCTGCGGTGTAATTATCTGCCGCGGCCTGCCTGGCCTGCTCCGCCTGCCCCTGTCGGCATTGTTTGCCGAAGATTACGGCTAAACGGCTTAATCGTGTCAGGACTGATGGGGTAAGTCATTTGAACCAAAGCTCTACCGGCCCTGGCTCTGCTGTCGGTGGCAGTGGCCCGCTGCCCGCCTCGCTAAGAGACCCCCCTGGCACGCGTCGCGACAGGTCCAGGGGCCCGGCCCCTTCCCGGCCCCCGTGGTGCGACGGAGCCTTGAGCTGCCTGTAGATCTCAAATTACCAGCGAGTCGGTTACTGAAACTCACTCTACGCCAGGTGTATCGCTGTCAAAGACTGCGCTTGCAATCAACAGCGTTCCTAATTCACCGTTTGCTCCACTCCGTGCTTCTGAGTGAGGGAACAAGATACTAGGAATCAGAAGACTGTGTTTTTTAAAGAGAAATGAGAAAGAGTGCGGTCTGGAGTGCAGGTAGCATTTGGATGCTTGTTTCAGCTAGCACTACTGGCAACCATGTGTACTTTGTGCATGTGTAATATAAGAGTCATGCACTGGAATTGCTTTATTCATCATTGTCGTTAAAAAATGTACTGTAGAAAATGCATACAGGTCCTTTTTTCTTGTACCTCAGTCTTATCTGCATTATGAGACATGGCCACCATAATATATATCAAAATCAATCTGTGACATTTTGTAAAGACATTCCTCTGAGATTTCCCCCACAATACCCCAGTCTCCTCAGTGATGCAACATATGTACAAATTCCAAAGTCAGCTAACTCGGTTTGACAGCTGAGTCCAAATATTTGCTCTTTGCTCCAATTAAGCTCCTCAGTCTTGACTGTATTTCACTGCCAAGGGAATTATCTGATTTCCTTAGCCTTAAAAAGTTCCATTATCCCCTTTAAAACATGGCGGCCGAATCACAGGAGAGCTATGGTGGAAGCCTTCCAGAAGTGTCTTGCCCATGTCCCTGTGTGTAAAAGATATAACACTTTATTCATCGTTAAAAGCTTTTTTAAGGTCTGTAAAAACATTCAAAGCTTTCTTCTTGGCAATTAAACATTGTAAAATAAATACCTAAATGGTGAGGAATCTGTGTACTCTTATTTCCTGGAGACCAGACTTGCTATTCAAATAAATCTACAGTCTACACAAAATAAAACATAAATTTCAGTCGAGCTCCTATGTTTGCAAAATATTTGCTTTGTATTACTGTGCAGGAAATTGGAATTGGCAAAAATGTACCAATAGCCTTGTATGTGAAGAAGCACAATTCGGATATCAAATTGAGAGGTATTGGGCATTTATCTCTAGTAAAGAGATAAAGTAGCACATGTTCATTTACAGAAAAAGTGTATGACACAGGCAGGACTGGAGTAAGTCTGAAATAAATAAAAAGATACAATGCAAGGTAGAAATCTTGGAGAGCTATGTCTGCAAGTTGTAGTCAGATTGTACTCCCTCAGAGAACTTGCACATGCCTTAACCAATCTTAATATATGAATATTTACATGCATATTCATGTGTAATCAAGCAATAGCATGTTGGTTGTCATTCAGAAAGGCCTTAATCTAATCAACAGCAGTTATATTGCTACAAACTTCATATGGGGACTCAATCTAGTTATCCATATTATCTTAGCTAAGTTAGCTAGCCAATGCTACCTTCATGACGCTCATCATTAGGAAGACAGAGCTGTAAAACAGAGTCATATGTCAAACCTACTTCATACATACGCACAAGGAAGCACTGTACAGAATGGTGCTTCATATTAAATATATAAAGGCATTACAAATAATTTATTTTAAATATTTTATTCATTTTATTTTATTATTATATTTATAGCTCAGCTGTGACAAAGTCAGAAAAAATCCTATTTATTAATTGAATCCTTACATTTTGAATTCTCGTGGACAGAAAATCAGAGAGTTAGAACTCTTGACTCACCACCTCTTCCTCTCTGGCTGTTGACAGTGGCAGCCTCACCTATAGGCGCACACAGCTGAAGTTCATTGGTAACCAGCCCAGGTGTTTCTGCTTTCATCTGGTCCTTCATAAAGCCAGCAGGTTGGCTGGAAGCTGTAATAATAAAATGGTCTTTGGCTAAAGTCAGTCTTTGTGTGCTGCTTATCCAATCACCACCTGGCATCCCAACCACCCCAACACCACATAACATGGACAAAGACTGAATTCTACGGTGAAATGTTGAGTTTCCCAGGCTCATTGACCAGTTGTGACCTGTTCCCTCAAAACTACTGTTGATTAGATTGGAACTAGAGAGCTGCTGGTTCCATACAATAATTGGAGGATTGCATCCAAATCCCAGAGCCATTTTAGTCACATGCAGAGTGCAAGGTGGAAAAAGAGTACTTATCATTAGTTATTAACTACCAATTAAACAAAATCACCAAACCCTATGGCTGTGTTCGCGGAAACGTTGCGTATCCTGTCGTTCGCGGTAATGGAACCTCTGAAAGGGAAAATGGTAATTTGAAGCGTGCCCAGCGTGCGACAGCGATGCGAGGCGCAGCCAGATAGATTGTTTGCTATCCCGCATGCAGCGTTTCGCCAAGGTCGTCCGTCGGCACGGAAAAAAGACGGGGGGTGGGGTGGGGTGGTGGAGCGGGTGAAAAAAATCCCCGTAAAACTTGACAAAATACCAAGGGCCCCCGTGGGGGCCGGAGTGTCACAAATCAAGTCTCAATCAGCCCAGGCCGCCGCGGCACCACCGTGTGTGGCTCTCTCCCAGCTGCCGTCCCCTCCCCGCGCTGTCTCTCTGACTGTGGCCCTGACAGGGAGAGTGGTTGCCTGGCAGAGTCTGGGCGGAGGGGTGGCCGGGAAAGCCAGCTGCAGCATATTCGGAGCAGTCTGGCTCGTTCCAGGAGGATACTGAGGGATTATGGCAGCGGTAAGGTGTGGGGGTGGGGGGGGGGACAGGGGTGGGGGCAGAGGAGGGGAGTGTATGATAATGGCTCCTCATTTACATAATGGAACACAATGTTTTTGTTTTTGTCCTGGTGGCAGGGAGCACCATCAAACAGATGCACATAAAAGAGAATCAAATAAAATTGGATAATCGCTGGGAAAATAAATAAATAACAAATATAAAAGCACAAACTCATTTTGATACGATCCCCGCACGCCAATTCAGTCGGCAATGGCGCTCGAAATATCGATCAGCGCAATCGTGAATTCACTTTGAAAACTGCTATGAAAATTGCTAATGAACGATGCACGTGTCAACACTGTCGTTTAGACTGTGAGCGGACAATTAAAGTCGCTTATGAAACGCAACGCCCGTGCACTGCTCATATAAAACAAAGTCTTTTTGTTATGGGACAAAAGCAAGATGTAGACGTTAGAGGATCTTTGCTTTTAATGCGTGATTGCCTCACTCGAAACAACTGTTAAATTGTGAGTTACAAGCAGTGGATAAGCGTTGCTTTTAAGCATAATTCCAGAGGGGTTTTACTCTGGCAAAATTACATTTTGAGACAAAAACAAAATCTTGAGGCGAGCACATCTTCGTGCTTATGCGCAACTCTTAAAACAATTAGAAAATTGTCCTCCTCCGAGGTGTGGCATCTCCCATACCCATCCCCCGACACACACACACACACACACACATACACACACACACAGAGTTCCTCACCCCTCTCTGGGCGCTGATGGATTTCATTACTGTACTCCGTCTCCAGGCCGGAGACAGCTCGCCGTGCTATTGTACGAAGGCAGACCTCCAAATAATCCTTTTAATTAAAGGACCCGCACCCCGGCCCCCCGGCCCTCGCCTCCCTGCCCTTTCCTACAATCCGACGGCCTTTGTTCGCGTGGCAATCTCCGGCTCATTTCATGTCAAGCCACGTTCCTGCCATTTGAAAAGGGGGCGAGAGGCCTTTGTCTCCCCCTTTGTGCATCTGTAATCTCCGTGGCGACACAAAGTGACGGAGGAACGCGGGTAGGGGCGGGTGCTCCAGCCGGGGTTAAACGCAATCAACTTTTAAAAGACGGTTGATTCCTTTTGATTGCGACATTTCTACATAGATTATGGGGGGCGGCGAGGGGGTTGGGGGCGAGGGGCGGCCGTTTCCCTCAGAAGCGTGGCCGTGTACATCGATTTCCACGCCATTCAGGGGCTAATCCCGCTCAGGTTTGTTTGCCGCGGCGACGGCGATTAAACGGAAAAAAAGAGACGAAGAAGAAGTAGAAGAAAGAGGAATGCCCGGGTGTATTCTGTTATGGTTTGCCGTGATCCTTCAGCTTCACCTCTTACTCCTTCCCGCCTCTTAACATTCAGGGCTACAGGTCCTATTGATAGTGCTTTATTTCCCTTCAGAGCGGCCTGTTTGTTTTAACAGATTTCCTCCACACGCTGATTGATAAGAAACTCTTTAACCCCTGTTTCACTGACCTCAACCTATTCTGCCGCGCCATTCGTTCTGGAACTAAAGTGACTTTGGGCCCCCGGATTATCTGTCCCCAGATCTTTCCCTTATTAATCTCCTTCCGGATTCCTGCTTTATGTATGCACCCTTGGCGCAAGAGTGAGTGCCCCTTGCCCTGGGGAGACAAGGCATTTATTTAAACTTCTCTTGGTCGCGGCTCTTCCCCTTTCGCTTTAATCACTGGGCGACCGGTGTGTTAGAATCCACAATGAGCCGGGAGGGACGGCCTTTGAGGAGGGGGCAGTGCTGGAGGCCAGGAGAAGCCTGCGTTCCCCGGCCCAGGGGTGTCAGCGCTCTCCCGTGGGCTCATCAGGAATCTGGGATTCAGGAGGGGGTTTTCTCTTTTTTTCTCCTTTAGCTTTTTATTCCGCATCATCGCAGGTTCGGGCGATGGCTCGAATCAATGAGAGGCATAGTGTGGGAATAATAAAAACATAATGGCGAAAAAAATCCATTAATCAAAGTTAGGAACGGAGTTTCCGCAGCGAGATTGAACGAGCCCCCGCGAAGCCGCGGCAAGTTCGGGCGGCGCGGTTAATTACCGCGCTTTTGGCGTTAGAGGTCGAAACTGCAGGAATTTAAATGGGAGGAGGAGCGGCGAGACGGGGGCGACGACCTTCGATATCATTCGCAAATCACGGCTCCGATGTTGTCTCGCATTGTGTTGAAATTGATTTTGGAGACAATAGGTTATTCACATCCAGTGTTGCAGGTCAATGTTGGCTCCCCACCATTCACAATAGGGCTGTTTGTTCCATGAAGCAGTTACCTGACAACATGGTCTAATACATTTGGCCTTTTAATGACCTCACCAAAACATAATCTTGTTACTCCACAGTTATAATATAACAAATGTTATATATACCTATGTAATTGTACCATGGCTTGGTCAAATTATCGATTCTGCTTGGTTGAGAGAGTGTTGATTATTTTCCAGTAAACCGCATGGAGAAAAATAATAGTGTACGGCTATTAAGTAGTTCTAGCGAAAGTAGTCTTATCAGGCAGTTTGGTGCTTTTTCATGAGCCTTAAAGTTTTCACAGTTTGTTCTCTAGCCTCCATCGCACATTTCTCAGAGCTAATGCAGTTTAAGTTTTAAGTTTGCCTGCCTGCCATTTATTACAAACTAAAGTGTAGCCTAATCTTTTAAATAATTCAGTAGATGTTTTACTCAGCCCTTATTGTCATTTACATTATCTCATGTGACATGAAGAAAGGGATCCCTACAACTAAGACACAATTAGGGAGAAGCTGTATGATTACTCGCCAACAAATTATTCTATTAATTGGCAAGCTTGTTAATTAAGCAAAATAAATGCAAACAGCATGAGAACAATGGCTGGTTTAAATGTAAGATTTCAGCCTCCTCTATTCCCAGCTCACCAGCCACCACTGAGATTTTTATATATATATATATACAGATAGTGGTCAAAAAGGTGCAAACGCCAATATGATACAACTATGGTATCCTGCTACAGTATGTAGAGTTCTCTGATCTCTTGTGTGGACTATGATTGTTCCTACCATGTATTAATGCACATCTTGTAAGTCGCTCTGGATAAGAGCATCTGATAAATACTTAAAATGTAAAATTTTAAATGTTCTTGATGAAACTGCCTGCTCAACCCCTAGATTGAAATTTGCAGTCAATTGATTTATTAGTTGCTTGCCTGTTTAGCCTTGCACCTTGATACTGCAACCTTTGCGTTACAAGGCCAGTTCCATAAGCATTAAGGGCCAGTTCCGCTAGATGTCATTACTGTCACACACAAGCAGCTTTTGGGAGTTTGTCAAGTTTGCATTAGAGTGAACTGCACCGAGCTCATAGAACGCAATGTACGTAAACTGCTAAGACATTGACAGTAAATAATTTGACTTGAACAGCACGGTTGCACTCACATCACACAAACTAGCCAACTTTACCTTTACCTTCTAGATAGCTACGGGCAGTTAACCTACTTTCCATTTCATTGCACGTAATTGCAGTGTCTGGGTTTCCAGTTTTGGTATGGAACAAATTTATGATCGAAACCAAAAACATGCACTTCAGTTTACAGTGGAGAGAAATAAAGACAAACCAATTTGATCATCGCTTTACCGCATCACCATTCATTTGCATAAATGTAAATCTGTTCAGCTCTCTTTCTCGCTGAGCATGCTGACTTCGCACTGCCAATGGTTGCTTCGCCCTACATTGCCTACCGCCGCCAGCCCCCATTGAAAACGAATGACTTCCGGTCGCTTTGTTCGCTTTCGTCTGGTGAACACTCGGGTTACACTGTACTGCCGTATGTTTGGGGTCATTGTCTTGTTGGAAGGTCTGCCAAGGATCAGCTTCCTGGCAGAGACAACCAGGTTTTTTTTCACAATAAAAAGAAAAGAAGATTAGAATTGCATTAAAATAAAAGTATATAGTTTTCCCATATGTTTGAGCATAAAATATAGGTAATTATCAGCCTTTTTGGCTCATTTTCATCAAAGGTGCCAATACTTCTGGGCCTGACTGTATATACATATACACACAATCTGTTATGCAGAAACCTAGTACGTCCATTTGTTATTTGTGTTACACACATTGAAAGTTCACTTCCAGCTTTGTTTATTTAATTGAAAAACGTTTTAATTTCACCTTTATTCAGTCCTCTATATTGTACTGGTATCAAAGAGTTACAGCATATACTGATCCAAATGTTTTGGTTGCTTTAGCCCCTCATATTCCGAGGGTGTTCTGTATGCATGGAGCTTCCCTTCTCTCATATATTTCAGAGGACAGGTCACGATCTCTAACCCCTTCAGCTGTCTTTAAATAAAAAGCAATCCAAACACATCTCAGCTTTCAGACTATTGACATGAAAGGAGAAAAAAAAATGTTTTAAACGAAAGACAAAGCCCAGACTCAATAAAAAATAATGGTATCCCATGGCAATGCTTACAAAAATGATATGAAAACAAAGAATGTTTTCTTTCTTATTTGCTACTTATTTCTGTTTGTGTTGTTGCGAAGCAAAATGTACACATTAGCAGTGTACATCTTTTAGGAGGGTTAAACACAACACTGACTAAGAGTGTATGCATGCGTGTGTGTGTGTGTGTGTGTGTGTGTGTATATGTGTGTGGTCGTGTTTCATTACACATTGTGAAGCACCCTTAAAACAGGATCAGTGGCGTTTATGCGACATCTTCTAATACAGTGAAATGACACTGCAACTCATGTTTTTACGATGAAAAGACAAAAGTCAGGACTCACCAATAATTGAATGTTCTACCGTGTCAAGGACGGAAAGTATTACGAATGTGTCAATTCATATTCACACTCTAGTCCTGGTTTTTGAATGCACCAAACATAGGACAGAATACAGTTCATTTAATTTGAGTGGATTATCTCACAATGTGCAAGTTGATTCTCAACTTTGAAACTGTCATAGTACATAACATTCAAGAACTTAACATTTAAAACTTGTATGTACAAGATGCATTGTTGTTTTGCCTATATTTTGAAGGGATAGAGTACAGTTGCAAAAAAAAAGGAAAAAAGAAAAGAGGACTGAAGCCTTTAAGTAATTACAATGGAGAACCCACCCATGTTCATTGCTTTTTTGACTTTTGTGTTACTGCAAATGAAATTTAAGAGTCGACAAATGAGTCGACAGTTTCAAATTGATTAGTGATGCACTGTGAATAAAAAATAACACCCAAAAAACAAACAAATACTGCTAAAGAGACCAAACAATTATGTGCGCTGCAGCTTTTTGGTCTCCCGAGGACCAATAGCGGAGTGCGATCTGGCATTCTAATTGATTTTGTACCTGTTCCTAACCCTGGGCAGTGATAGAGCCGGGGACTTGCTCCAATACCCAAGGTAGCAGTCAGTTAATAGGCGACATTCATAAGAATTACGGAAATTAAATTGCCTCCCAAATTCATTAATCCAAGGTCTACTATAAATTAATTAATGGAAAGTTATTTGAGAAATAATTAATTTCAACAGAGATAGGACCAGGTAACGCATGCTTCTGGGGGGAATTTCTACCGTGAAGTTGAGTTTTATTTTTACTATCAGTAATAAACATTCGCTGATAAAAAAAAAAAGTCATAAAAAGTGCATGTTACCCTAGAGTGTTAAAATGAAAATAGTTTTATGAAACCAAATAACGAAGAAAAAATTGCTGGCTGGCAGCTCTTGCTAATTAGTGAGGGACACCAGGATTACGAGTGGTATAAAAATGCATAAAGTACTATGGAATAATTTCTGATGTGAGACAGTTTGCAACTTTAAGACCTTCCTTGTGGGACCGTGTTTTAAATAAATTAAATTAATGTTTGCATAAATTATTGCTTTAAATAGCAGCAACATTGCCAGTGATAATTAATATTGAACAGATTTAGCAGCCACGAGAGCGCACAAACATTAGCAGGTTCTTACTGCTATCACAAAAGCGGCAGGACCAGCTGCCCGTGCCATTCTGTTCCGAAACCCCATACAGAAAAGTGAAAAAAAAATGTACAACAGGTAATTAAATAAGAGTGGGAGCATGTTTTCAGTTGATGGCCTTGTTAGATCCAGACGATCAATACAGTGTCACTTGAACTTGGGGTGGGAGCCGCTTGGTCGCTAAAGAGTCTAAGTGTATGAGACGATGCAGGACACCAGGGCCTAATCTGCTGTCTCTCTCAGTGATGGGTTGTCATATGTGGAGGCCTAACCCTGAATGTCATGACCTCTCCTTTCCCTCGTATTTCTTCCTTATTGATTGCTTTTCTGTCAGTCGTCAGGCACCACACCCTGCAACACAAAGCCGAGAGTGGAATCCGCTGTGAAATTGACCTTGTGTCACCGCTCTAAACTTTTCTTGGCGGTGTCAGATTAGAGGGATTTTGAATTGATTTAGCCTAAGTCAAACATTGTCACTTTTTTTGCATTATGTAGGTTCGGAATATGCATGAGAAGAGGCTTTATTTACCATGGCACGTCATGCACTTCTATGCATATAATAGCATTCCTGGGCTGGTGCTACAGTATGCATCCTTTGAAACCTTTTACAGCTCTTATACCACAGCTACATACAAAACATAATTATAATAATAATGACAATAAAATATTTAAAATATGGTACCTATCATATTTTAGCTAGAAGTAGTGATGGCTGCAATAGTATAAAAACTAGGATGTATACATATATAAATATATACATACATTAGGCATAATATACAAACATTGTATTAATATTTATTCATTAATAAGGAATTGGCCTGCCCGTTGCCTTCAGAACAGCTTCAATCCTTCTTGGAATTATTTTATACACGTTTTGAACTGTTTCTAGTGGGAGATTGGGCCATTCTTCAAGAAGGAAAGCCTCCAGCTCTTTGAGAGACTTCACAATGTTGTTGTCAGTAGAAATGTTATTGTAATCCAAATAAGCTCTGATAAAATGAAAGGCCTTGTTGTTCTGCTCCGCATACTGAAATTTCAAGTCAATGCTTAACTTCTCTAAAATGAAGGACATGTCAAAGTACCAACTGCTTTATTACACACAAGTGGCGGGGAGAGGGTTGGTATTTTCTTTATCTGGGGAGCAATAGGTTTGCTTGCATTTCAATCAATGTTGCTGGACAAATCCGACCCTCGCTAAGCTTTCAAAGAAGCCATCATTGAGGCTTATCAGTTGAGCCATTAGTTCAAGCTAGGCTGAGAGGTCTGGATGCACACACAGCCTGGTTCAGAGGCCCTGTTTGACAGTCAGCTGTATGTACGAATGGCTCCCAGAGGATTGGGGGAGGGGTGCATATGACCTGAATCTGTTTTCAGTAATAGCTCTATACGTTTTTGTGGCTGGGGGATAAGTGGAATGTTCACACCTCCCTACTGTGGAGAAGATCCTGCTGAGAGGCCAACGAGGGGGCCAATTGGAAAAGCCCTTGTAGAATTTGATTGCTTTTAGATATATGCTCCAAATCTGTTGCACAGGTGGA
The DNA here is from genome assembly GCA_029706075.1 of Aldrovandia affinis. NCBI lineage: Eukaryota > Metazoa > Chordata > Actinopteri > Notacanthiformes > Halosauridae > Aldrovandia > Aldrovandia affinis. The sequence continues at coordinate 88,189 of JAINUG010000115.1, forward strand.
ATGCATGATGGTGATGATCTGTGCACAATAATGTATTATTATTTTCCAAAATAAGTGGATAAAAAAAAATACTACGTGCAACATGACATGTTTTAAAAACCGAATGGCTACTTTCATTTTCAGGACATAATTTCAAGCCATGCATGTAAGCTAGTTCACACTCATTCCTCAATCAGAATGTGTTTTACACATGCACACACACACACACACACACACACACACACACACACACACAACACACAAACACAAAGAGGGTATAAACACATGACCAGTCTGGCAGAGGCTCAAAACAGGGGCGATGCCCACCGGGGGTTGGGGTCAATTCAATTTCCACTCAGGTTATTAAGGAAATTAATTGAAATTCAATTCATCGATTGAAAAATCCTCCCAGAACATGCGGCCATTTTTTAATTCATCAATTGAATTTCAATTAATTCCCTTAATAAACTGAAATTGAAATGGAGCTGACTCGAACCGTGATGGGTTCCAGAGAAGAGGCATTCGAGCATGTGCCATTTACGCTAATAACGGAGACGAAGCGAGACGAGCGGCCCGCCTGCCACGATGGGATGGTGGGTCCTTTAAGGCCGGGCGTTGTGTGGAAATCGTTGAAGGGTGCCAGGGCTCTGCAGGTACTGAGTGCTGTCAGCAGAGCTAAAGGCTGTCTGATGCTGGGCGAGAGCCCAGGGCACGACAGCACTTTCATCTCCATCGAGCATTTCGACAGGAGTGACCGCGGTAATCCAGGGCTGCGAGGCTGTGTTTGTCAGATGGGGACGTGTTGTTGGCAGCGCTTATTTTCACACCGAGCACAGGACAAACTGTGAAGACGACATGTGCCTGGTGCCTTCCGCCGGCATATCCTCCGTAGGTTCTCTCGTTTCTTGGATGGAATGTTTCTTTTTCAGATCTGAACTTTATTTTCATTGCTGTTAACAATCCTGTAATTATGCTAACGTGCTAACAACTTGTTTGCATGCATTAACATATAAACACATAACATATAAACAGTAACATTCATTTCATTATGTAATATTCAACCAGAATTTGACCATGCATAAAGCACTCCTAAAATATGGCGTAAAAAGGGCCCTTTGCCGTGTCGGAAGAGACGGTTCATCGCCCTGATTATTTGACCAATCACAAGGTTTGATGGGCAGGGCTGGATGTCCAGCCCCGCCCAACATCCAGGCACACCCCATTCTGCAACCCACAGTCAGGAGCTACTCGAATGAACAGTGATCATGTGATGCACTGGGTTTGAGCTAAGGAGCAAATGCAAGGTAACTAACTTCACATAGCCTTTTATTATAGCTCAGGTTCGCCTAGCTAGCTAATATTTAAGTTCTGTACCTAGAAGCTAAGTTATGTAGCTATGTAAGTGACAACACCGATTGACAGGATATTTAGTTTTTACATTAATTTAATCATTCATATCATTAATTTCACATTAAGAAGTTATGGTGATTTATTCATGGTTAGTTAGCTAAAGGATTCAATAACAATGCAAATATACAGTAATGACTGTTTACCTATTGCCATCTTGCAGCATATTAATGAATGACATGTGAATAAAACTATTGAACTTACTCTAATTAACCTACGCCAGCCAGATACCATTTTACCTGAATCCCATATTTAAGATGCCTTGCGGGGCTTGGAACAACAATTAAAGTGAAAATCACATTACAGAATTAAAGCACCACTCAAGAAAAATGTTAACAAGAATATATAACATGTTAAACTGTACACTAAATAGAACACTAAATATTCATGTAATCTGATCCAATTTAAGAAAACTAAAAGCTGAGTAACTACACATGCCAGTATAAAAATAAATCAGTGATGAATGAAGAATAATAACATGGGTTATTAAAAGATACAGGAGCCAAATGGAGACAGTAAATGAGGCATAAATGGCAGGGAAAAAAAGTGATCATGAAGGAAACTCTGAAGTTTTGTTTAAAGAGGTGTGACTTTGGGAGATGGCAAACATTGTAAAGAGGCTCTTCATTTCTCCACTGATGAGCTAGCAAAGAAAGAGAACAAGCATTGCAGGAAAAAAAGAACAGATGGAAGACATTTTCAAAGAATGACAGATCCAAAATAAAAGAGAGTAAATGGGATGACACAGCGGTCAGCACGAACAAAGCGTTTGAAGCAAATTTGATTTGATCTTAGTCAATGCGGGGAACAGAGTGGTACATGAAACATTGAAAAGAGGAGACAAGTTGAGCTTCGGAATTGTATATTTTTCATGGCTATGTAGATGAATCCATTGAAGAGTGGATTACAGTAATCGAGGAGAGGAATAATCAAAGCCAGGGCAAGCTGTTTTGTGTATAATATTTAGTTTGAAAGGGAATAATTTATACAAATATTGCATAAGGAGAGGAGGCCAAGAGTGAGTCAAATGTGTGTGCATCAGTGGCGGCTGGTGACCTGGGAATAGGGGAAGCTGAAGTCATACATTTAAGCCTATCATTGGTTGCAACCTGTTTTCAGGAAACGAGTTGAAATAATTAATCGGTTTAAACATATGTGTTTAACCCTCCTTTAGTTAAAGCTAATGATAGATGATTGAAATTGAGAGGTCAACAACAGGTAGCAGAGAACAAGAGCCTAACAACAATAAACAATAAAAGCAATAAGACAGTCGAGGAAGCAGATGAAATAGAGAAAACGGAAGCAGACCTAACACAGAGCCTTGAGGTACATTGGTACCTCTGCATTAGACCTCAGTGCAATCAGAAGCAAGAGGGAAGGAGAGCCAAGGGGGGGAACTAAGTAAAACAGCAGGAATATCAATCAGAACAAAATACCAGAAAGAGCAAAGAGAACCAAATCCTGATCAAAGGTGATAAAGTATAAACTGGCAGCAAATTTAGGGGGCATCAAACTGAACTATTCTGGAAGGAAAGAAAATTAAATAAATGAAAACCTTGAGGTGATTTATATCATATCTCTTTTGACAGGGATGTGTAGGCAATATTTATGTAAAAGCCAGGCTTTTATATTACCTTCTACTAAAAATACATACCAGTGCATGTAAAGGGGTTTGAATCCCAGATGTGTGCTGGACAAAATGCAGGATAAATGGACTGGTGCAAGACGGCCGATACTTGGGGTTGGGGATGAAAGTCACAGGGAGGCATGCATCTCCTGTGTTCAGAAACATCCTCCAAGAACCTGCAATCTTGTGGTCTGCTGTGTGTGTGCACTGCTCTCCTCGTATTCAACAGCAGCTGTGCTGGGTGAAGGAGAGAGAGACAGAGAGAAAAAACATTCCAGTTAAACAAATAACTATAATCCCTTCCCACATCCTGGACAAGGCTGACTAGGGTTCCTGGCCAGAAATTATCTTGTCAAGTGGCCTTTTAGAGCACTGCATTTATGTTGAGTGAAACAAGAGGACTTTGGGGGTAAAAACAGCAACATGTCACTGGCGGCAGGCTTTCTTATATCCCCCCACCAAATAAAACCTTGTATGGTAAAAAAGAGGGCGACTTTTTGATGACTGAGATAATGACTAATTTCCTTCTACTTTGGCTTTTATTATCCAGTCACAAGAGAAATAACGGATTACCGTTTGCAATTATTCAACTTTCTTGGCAGTTTACAGTTTCGCTGGTTTACTTTTTTCTTGTTCTTCAATGAGCAACTTATTTTGCAGGCTGGCTTAGACTGCCCTGGTTTCGTGGATGTAGCTAGCATGGCCGTCTCATGTTCTTAGGTTTTAACATGTTGAAATGTACACCTTACAATTACAGAATGTGGCCAACAAAGATCTGTAGTATGCTTATGCGTAGTGCTACCCACAGAATGTGGTCACCAAGGTCTCTGGTATACACACAAGTAGTGCAATCCCAGAGGATAGGCTGCCTTTAAAACAAATAAATTCATTAGGCCAATCCAAGGTCTCCACAGTTCAGCCACTTTGCCTTCCTGGGGTCCCTAAGGCTCCACCTGTGCAGGTGGCAGTAATCACAGAGACAGCACAATACCAGTAAAGCCTTGCATTTATTGTTCCAATTTTTTCTTTTTTCAAAACATTATTTATCAGTCATTAGCATGGCATATGGTTGGTACAGCAAAGCACATACAACCAGACACTACTGGGTGTTATTTTCCTATGATTTCTTTACGCAGTGTATCTGGAATGAAGTTCAAGGTCCAAATGATCGGTACTCATCAACTACAACTACAACTACTACTACTACTACTACTACTACTACTACTAATAATAATAATAATACATAGATACTTAATAGAATAGCCTACTTAATAATACAAATAATAATAATAATAATTCAATTATTCACTCAATGATGTTTGTTTCACACGATATCTGTAAACCAGTTGTGTGACAACGGACGCCCACTACAGCAGAAACGCTGCGAAGCGAGCCACGTGGAGTGGTTGGCCATAAACTCTCAGGAATCCAGCAGCGTGAACATAACTTTTTCTTCATTTTATATTTTGTGCAGCCCACGCCACGGAAGCAAATGTGCTGACCAAACACTGAACATTTACACAGGGAAATCATTTACCAAACACTCAGGGGTCTGCATTAAGAATGCATGTATTTTTTTTCTTTCTTTTTTTATGAACAGCCTCCAGATTGCCATGCTACAGGCCAGGTCTGCACATTACACATGATTGCTTTTATTTCCTCCAGCTGCTACCACAGTCCTGATGCTGATCATGGTGTTGATGATAAGTGAGGCTTCCTACTTGAGTGTGGGAGCAGGAGGGGATTTTTCAAGCAAAATATCAAGGCCGGGTGACTTGTCACACCAGCCGTGGGAATAACCAGCTTTTCTCAACCTGGCCTGGCAGAGTTTCTAGTCTGCTTTGTGCCAGAAATCTATTTTGATGAAGCGACACACATACAAAGAGCCGGAGAGTGACAGAGTGACAGAGAGAGAGAGAAAGAGAGAGAGAGAGAGAGAGAGGGAGAGAGAGAGAGAGAGATTCAAATGTGCGCATAATGGCAGGGTGATAAGATGCTGATTTGTACCGATCCACGGTTTCTCATATTGACAGCACCTCGATTTCTCGATGCTGCAAGTTTGACCGTGCTGATGTGGCTCTCACATGCATGAGCGAAGTATGACTGCCTTTCCCGAATAGCTCATCAAGTAAAAGCCTTCGCTCCAATGTGCTGAGTCTGCACCCGAGCCGTGCTTAATAGAGAATGAAATACAAGCCTGGGAGTTCTGCCAGGGTTCCTTTGGTAATGTGGAGGAACCGGTAGGAACTCAGAGGGACACTTAGCATGAGAGGCTAGACGGGTGAATACAGTACAAAACAAATGAATGAGAACATAGAAATCCAGGGCTCACTGTGGTACTCTTTCATGAAGATTTACACGTCGGTTAATATGGCCACAGATTCTATAGACACGCCAGATAATCAGCTCCATATTCTGAACAATGAAAGGGCATGTCTCCCTACCGTTGAAGCCGAAACATTCCAATTTGATACATCTTCTGAAAAAGGGCTGCTGCCAAGCGCAATGCCATGGAGACGGACGTAATGCGCTGTAATGTAGCACCAGAAACTTGTGTTACAAACCGGAACCTCCCGCAGTCAAGAAGAACGGGAGCTGAGTACCTGGTGAGCCTAAAGAATCTACCTATTGATGCCGAGCGAGATCTCCGTCAGTGAAACCAAAGGGATCTGTGAGGCCACCGTTCTAGGATCTAGGATTTAATGTGTGTGTGTGGGGGAAAAAAGAGTACATTTAAATGCATTTTCCTCGCTGCTATTTAATAGCGTTGAGATGGTTAACGTACCATTGAATCAAGTGCTTAAGCATATGATTGCATGATTGATTATTGACTCTTGTGAGCTGAATAAAAAATAAAAAACAATGATATGCATGCACCGTCAACTGATTTCCCTTGTGGGCGTCTCCGTGCACACACGCACACGTGCACACGCACGCGCACACACACGAGGCAGGGATGTAGTTAAGCGCATGCAGCAGCAGCAGGATGAGGGGGTGGGGGGGTGGGGAATATCTGTAAGGAAAAGGGGCCTGTAATAACAGGGGGATAAGAGTGCTAATAAAACACGGAGGCTGGCTAGGTGCAGAGGTCAGGCGCCCAGGTAATGAATTGAGAAATTTAACTCATCCAATTATAGAAAGGCTAGGCAAAAAATCCATACCGTTACACTGGGCAGAGTGCCCGAATGCAAAACTAATACTGTCGAGCAATGCTCCAGCACCATGTGTGTGTGGACACGTGTGTGCATGTGCATGAGTGTGAGTGTATGTGTGGGGGGGTGCAATTTCAGCAATGGCCATCAAATAGTTTTCTGAGGCACCTCTCAGAAAGTGATTTGGAAAGATTTTTTTCTTCATAGTCTCCTGCATACTAAAATGAAAGGTTGATAACGCTGAACTATAATACCAAATGATGGTCCCACCCTTGCCGATTTAAGCGCATTTCCGAGGAGTTCACTTGTGAAATGTTGTTTTAATGGACATGTAATGGAAAGCTGGGTGTGTGTGGCCTGGAATGCGTACTAGAGATACGATAAAATACAGGCGATTAAAGAAACTTTCATCACAAGAATGTATCATGAGAATGTATGGTTTATTTCTAACTTTTCATATGTATGGTAGAGATTCTATGGATTGGTAAACCCTATAATAATCTGCAGAGTGGGTGGACGGGTGTGTGTGTGTGTGTGTGTGTGGTCAGGGGGTTACAACTCCCGAGAACAGTAAGGCATCCTTCAGTCTAATCAAATACAGTATGCTATTCACCACCATCAGTGCAATGTTTGCAGACTACTTATAACAACAAAGCAGAGCCATATATCATTAAGCCATTGTCCAACAGGCAGACATTTCAGCGCGGGAAAAAAAAAGAACAACTTACAATTATTCGCAAGTAAAGCTGCCAAAACAAAAGCTTTAATTAAGCCTCTATATTTATATGTCAAGTAGAAATGGGACTCTGAATCTGATTTTCGAGTCCTACCCTTGGAGGCAAGTCATTAGGCCATATACATAACCATTCCAGCACATTAAAATCACATTACACAACAACGATAATCATCAAGTTCAATTACACGTGGTAATAAATGTCTATGGGATCTTGAGTAAATCCATTAGCACAGCATCGCCTTCCTCTACGTGCGCCTTCCCCGTTTGGGGCTACGTGCCGCAGAGTTGACGCGGGCACGGAGCTGAACGCTTGCGCGAATGGAACGGTCGACCAGCGCAGGTGTCCTTCCCGCGGTGCGAAACACTCTGATGAGGTGTCACTGGGTTCTGCTAAGTAAAGGAAGACAGGCTTGGGAGACAGCATTGGAAGTTGTGTGTTTGATGCGCTTCTGTGTTTTAGCCTGCAAAGCAGAGAGTCGTCAATGCCTGGAACAGCTTGCCAGGTCAGGTAGCAGAGGCAGAAACACTCGGGCTATTCAAGTCCAGGCTAGATGCCGTGCTAGATACTCTGGGGCATGACGAGCCTAGGTGGGCTGAACGTCGTATGTATTCTCATGTTCTTAATAAACCCGGCACGCGTGCCACTTAAGCACGGATCCCCGGCTCGTTGCGTGTGATTGCTGCGTGTCACCTCATGAATTAATGATTTTTTTTTGTTAGCCCTTTTTTTCAGCGTTTAAACATGTTGTCGTATACATTCAGCGGTAAAGAGGAATGGAATCCAACTTGAATGTGGAATATTCTCTGAACCCTCTTTTTATTTTCTGTCCTAGATCAAAATGAAAGGGATATGTTTGGGCCCGTTATCCGAAAGGCAGGACTCGATGTATTGTTTTGATTTGAAGGGGCCGACCGCCTTGCGCTGTTTTGCAATTTTAATCTTTTTTTTCTTCTTCCAGGTTTAATAAGGCCCGGACAATGACCAGCACAGAGTGAGGCATGCTGACTCCTGCTGCCGGCCCCCAAAGCATGTTCGGATTTATTAAAGGGGGAACAAATTTGACACTCTCTGGACATGCGGTCTAATGAGAAAGGCACTTATGGGCTTTTCGCTGCATTTCATTTTCCTATTTCTCCTGCCTGCCGCTCAATACTCTTTCTCGCCTTAACTATGTGAGCTCCATGCTCCTCCACCTCTATCTATATTGCTTTTTTCTTCTTCTTTTAAACCGACCAAGGCTGTAATTAACTGTTATATGGGATTGATTGCAGACAGCTTTGCATTGACCAGTTTAATTATGGAGTCCCTTCAAAGTGGGATTCTGTCCCTGCCAATACTCTCGAGTTTATTTCACCAGCAGGATCGATAGTTAACGTATTAAAAGCTTTATTTCTACTTTGTTCCCCCCCGCCCCACCCCGACTACCTTGGCACTGGGTTGCAGGTTCGTGATCCTGACTTTTGCCTTTTGCCCCCCTTGCCTCCGCCCTCGACCTCCCTCCGCGCTTCCCAGTGACCCCTGTGATGGAGGCCTTTGAAGGCAGATCTTTGCCGAAAGGCCTTGGGAACATCTCTGAGTGGCGGGAGATCGCACTGGAGAGCCCGGCGTGGAATAATTCATTGACACGCATCAAAGTGTGCTGGAATGGGTAAAGGGATGGAGGGGGGGTTCTTGGCGGGGTGGGTCTCCAGGTGTTTGGCCATTCAGTGGAGACTCTCCTCCCTCTGTGACAATCACACAGCACAGTACAAACAGGTATGTGGCAGAGTAAAACCACAGAGTAAAACCAGAGTAAAAGCCGAACGTCCTCCACGCCCCCTCCGCCACCCCCCTGACTCATTTCCCCGTTTAGCCCGCCTTCAGCCAAGATGTATTAGCCCCTTTGCGTCCACAGCGCCACCAGCTCTGTCCTTGTCCACGGATTCCCTCAAGGCTATCAGCGGATCACGGTGATGGAGGGAGAGTACAGCTTCTGTCTTACAAATGCCTTTGGGGCTCCTGTTTGTTGAAGTAGTGGCAGATGCCCAAACGTGTTCGTGTTTGCAACAGGGCGTGCATTTACTTGCGTTACCGTTATTAATAAACCTGCATTAAACAACATAATTACACACACAGTACTGGCAAAACGAGAGAGACGGCTAAGTACGAACACACGGAAAAACCCAAGGGTGCACGCAGACCGCAGATGCACGGGTGTACAGGGAGAGATGGATGGATGGGTTGAATGATTTATTGATTGCCCGGGAAGTTATTGGTCAGAAATATTTCAATTTTTCTCTCCGGTAACTTGGCGCGTGAAAAAGATTGAGCGTCTTTCAGCGATTGCAGATGCCCCGCTCCCCTTTCCTTTGCAGGTAATAATAATGATCGCGGTCACATCACATTTCTCAACTCCTGGCCTCCTCGCCTCAGCTGCTGGGGGAAATAGGAAATTGACTTGAAACAATATTGCCAGAGCTGTGAGGGAACGATAGCGCTGGCGGACGCAGGAGCGGGGGAGTCAATGGGAGCGGGCTGCTTGTGACTCATTAAAGATCAAACGCAGCTTTTGTACAAAAAAATAATAAAATAATAATAATAAAACCCTGTCTCTCTCCCGAAGTTGATGTTGAGTCCTGATTGTACGCAAAACCCCAGCGATGTGTGTGCTGGTTACGTTAATTGGCTGTCAGCCCAAAATTATAATTGCTGGATGGGGCTTTTTAATGTCCTGTCATGCTGAAATGTGTGTGTTCGTGTTCGTGTTGTGTGTGTGTGTGTGTTTGTGTATGCTTGTGTCTGTGAGTCTCTCCGCAGACAGGGGAGAGGGGAAAGGGATGGAAGGTAAGATTGCATTTATTTTTAAATCCGTGTACACCACCGTTTTGTGAAAGACAGACAGAGGGAAAAAAAAAATCCCACAAAACCACTCCATGCTCAACAGACTCCGGATCCAGAGCTTCCACAAGGGCCTTTTAACCGCCACTTTCCCAATCATTCATACATCAGCTTTCCTGGGGGGTCAGAGTTCAGGTCCTTGGCGACGTCGTTCCTCCACCGACTACACAGCTATCAATTAGTGACTGATTCAAACCTGATTAAAAGGACAGCCTCAAGTCTCCCAGCACGTCCGTGAGATTTGCATAATATATACAGTCGCCCAAAAAAGTATATAATTTTTTTCATAAATTTCAGCTGCACAGGAATAATGACAATGCTTAATTTATTGAAAAATATATATTTCTTTAAAACCATAAATAGCGTAGAGAGAAAGAGCGTGGCTACAAGTGCATACATTTGTATCAGGTTTTGATGTAAAGCCTGAAACAGCTGAATAATCACTCAAATGAAACATTATAAAGTAGGGAAAATTATCCAAACCTAACATAATCATCATACCTAACAGAGTCATAAATATGTTGCATGTTGTGACATCCATAACAACGATAGGCCAAAATTACATTTGCTGTAACAATGCTACATTGAAGTTAACATATTATAGGAACTTTGCCTGCCCATATCCCCATTCAAGGAATATAACAAACTCCACATTGAGGTAGGCAGTGTATTTTACATGAAAATGACAATTTGTGTGCTATTGTTATCCAACAAAGAGTACAAAACTAGTACAAGATGGCTTGTACAGTGCAGGCGAGAGGGCACTTTGTCTGAAAGGGTTAATTCAGTCCGGGTGCAGGCAGTGACGGTGATGGCGGCAGTAAACTAGCTAATAGAGTGTAAAAGAGGATAGAATGCCCTGAAGACATAACTTTGATGCGAGAGAAGCTGCTTACTTGTGCCCCCAGTAAATCCTGCAGACTTGGAACAGATTGAAACGGTCGACCCCGAGCTCCCAGGCGAGTCGTGACTTGGGTAACGTAAAATGTCGAAGGTCAAGCGAAGAGGGAAGCAAGGTCGTGTGGCTGTTCGGGGGTCCTGGGACAAGCGGAAGCAGAGCCAAACAGCCACCGCGTCGGTGCACTTACTTTACCCTCCCTCCCGTTTCTATTCTTTGAAATCAGCTCAAGACTTTCTATCTTTGCTGGCACCCTTTATCCAGGGCAGCTTTACAGCTTACTGGGTTTTTTTTACATATTACTCATTCATACAGCAGGAAGAAATTCTGGAAGTACAGGAACCGCGAAAATAAGGGAAACACCAACATAAAGCGTCTTAATTAGTGCATTGGGCCATCACGAGCCACCACGAGAACAGCTTAATTGCGCATTGGCATACATTCTGGTGTCTGGAACTCTATTGGAGGGATGCAACACCGTTCTTCCACGAGAAATTCCATCATTTGGTGTTTTGTTGACGGCGGTGGAAAACGCTGACTCAGGCACCGCTCCAGAATCTCTCATGAGTGTTCAATTGAGTTGAGATCTGGTGACTGAGACAGTCATGGCATATGGTTTACATTGTTTTCATGCTCATCAAACCATTCAGTGACCACTCGTGCTCTGTGGAAGGGGGTACGGTCCTCCTGTAAGAGACCACTCCCATCAGGATAGAAATGCTTCACCATAGGATAGAGGTGATCACTCAGAATGGCTTTGTATTTATTGGTCTTTACCTTGCTCTCTAAGGGGTTGAGTGGATCTAAACCATGGCAGGAAAATGCACCCCACACCATAACAAAGCTGCCAGAACCCTTCATTTACTCAAATGTTTCCTTTATTTTGGCAGTTAACTGTACACAACAGCAGTGTCCCCACCAGTATTTGAATCTGCAGCCTTTGAACTGCCAGCCAAAGGTATGGTTCAAAGGTAACTCTAAAACCTGCAAAACTCCAGGAATAGTTCAACAAAACATCCTTGGTCTACATACACCTTTCTCACTCATCCCTTTTCTCCATCGCTCTCTCTATCTCTCTCTCACTCTACAAACAAATACACATAATGTTTTATATATACTGTATATATATATATATATATATATAAATTATATCTATAGGGACCAAGAGGCTGCCTACTCAGCACCAGACCAGACATGGGACATGCAGAATCCCCTTCATACTCTGTGCTGATGCCTAGAGAAAGCACCAGCCTCTTTTTAATAAGCTATATTTAATGATTGTGTGCGGTTTTTTTCTCGATGACTTTGGAGGGTCAGGCCAAATCGCTAATGAAGAGGAAAGAGAGAAAGAAACCCGCTCATGTGGGACAAAGGGATTCTATCGAAAGACATGATTGTGATGTTTATTTCCTGTTTTTATATATATTTAGTAGAACAATATTTAATTAGCGATCTTGCTTTTCTTTTTCTTTTTTTCTTTTATGATGGCGAGGGGGTTTGGGGAATTTTGCGGCTTCGTTTGTTGCAGTCGACCACGGTAGCCTGATTCATTAAACCGAAAGTGGTGAAGGAGGCAGGCGCTCGCCAGGCGGTTTCGCGCAAATGGATTTCTCCGGAACCTTCCGTGATGTATTCCTCCTGAGCGCAATTCACTGCGGGCTGTTGTCCTCGGGGTCCACTTATGGGGAAATCTAAAACGGGGCTATTCCACTTAGGGAACATCATGCAAATGGCCTCTCGGCTTATAGACTGGCACAAAGGGAAACACACCACTCCAGATCTCAGCACCAACCGTGGGTGCTCGATTTAATTACGCTCACACTCAGACTGAGTGGCATCATTATAAAGCCTTTCATTTAAGGTGACGCTGTTGCACTCTCTTACGTCTCATATGGCACCTACACGCTGGCCCTCATTTGTGACGCAATCGTAGAAATGAACGTATATTCGAGTGTGAGAATTCTTCGTTTGCGATGTGTGTTCACGTGAGATTCAGCAGACTTGACTTGCCTGACGGCACTAATCTGTGTGCAAATTGGTTAGCTGATTCTCACTTGCATGTAAATGGTGAGCATTTGCACGTGGTGCTAAATTAACATAATCACACACCCCCATATCAGCAATTATGGGCAAGCCACTCCTATAAGTATCCACCTGTCTTTCCAAGAGTCTTGGTGATACAATGGAGACATTGCGCAAAATGAAGAAAAAATACCCTTTCGGATCTCACTGCAGCATTGTTTTCCTCTAACTAGGCTAGATGTGCCACTGATAACACAGTGGGAGCTTAGAGGCAAATCATTTGAGAAGGGTCTGCCTGCAGTCCCTCCACCACCAGGACATGTCTGCCCCAAGGACAGCTCCACTCTCAGGCCAGGAAATGACATAATTCCACTGGAATTCAACAGAACCCACTTAGTATGCTCTTTGTTAGCATCGTCGTTAGCTGTACTCTTGGAAAAATATGTGTTTCAAACAAAGCAGTTTAAACCAATGAAGTTACTGGATGAACATCTCTAAAAAAACATATAATTTAACTGTGTATATGGTGTATACTCTGGTTATAAGCAGCAAACAATAGCAAACTAGCAGCTAGCTATATATCTATTGTAGTAACATTAGGTTCATTTGTTTTGAGTCATGTTCAATTGTTTTGAATATTTTAAAATGATTAAAAGTTATTAAAAATGACTGTTGTGGGTTCTTGAAACTTAATACACTGGAATTTTAGGTTTGCTTGTCGACTACAAATAAAAAAATTTAATGATTCCATCACCATTTTTACATTAAAATTAGATTTTTTATCCAAGACTTATTTTTATATGTATGTATATAAAGCCATAACTTTTGCAAACCCATGTTTTTTGTACTTTTTAACTTTATTCTCAAAAAGAACAGCTTTTGTTAGACATTAACTAGCTACCTAATACTGTATGAAATTCAGCTGCTTAGACAATCTAAACAAGCAATTTAACGTATGTGATCGCTAAACAAGCAATTTAACACATGATCGTAAGTACAAAATAATCATAATGATGCCATGCAACAACTCGATAATACAGCGAAGAGCATTTGCAAATGAAGAGCATGCAATCTCCAGTTCAATTCAGTTAAATTAAAAAAACTTTATTTATCCCCAAAGGGCAATTATGAATTTAATCTTAAGAATAGACTTCAGAAAAAATAAGTCTATTCCTGGCCTGAGAGTGAAGCTGCCTTTGGGGCAGAAGCTGGTTCGAGGGATTGCAGGCAGACCCTATTGGATCATTTACTGGTGCCTAAACTGTGATCTCTGCATCTCAAACATTACCTGCTCGCAACAAATGGCATGCAATAGCACTTTTAACCACAAGGATTGGCCATACACCAACTCAGAGGTCAGGTGAGATTTGATCGCATGCCAAGATCACGTTAACATTGGCAAATCCTGAACTTTGCATGGGAATTTTATGACCAAATTTGAATGTACAAACCCCTTTGTGAACGAGGGCCTCTCTCTGCTTCCATCTACGGAGTATGACCACGTGGCCATAGCACAAAGGACCGAGGAACGAGCGACAAAATTCACACAGCTGATGTCGTTTATGTTTCTTCTTGTCTCTTTTTTTGTGTTTGTTTTTTTTCTTTCGGCAAGCGCACATTCTTCACGCGCAAAAAGGATTAAAGGACAGCGATTGCTCTCGGAGCCCGAGCGCGTTATTGATGGATGAGAACGCGCTCGTTCAGATGGATTCGTAGATGCGTGGGCAGATAGATTACAGATCCATTTTCCGTTCGCGGTTCGATACGTACGGGCGTGAAAGATGAGCTCGGGCTGCCGTCTTTCGCGGGGGCCCCCGCGCAGCCCGAGACCAGCGCAACAAGATGAAGAGCACAACGCTTCCGCTGGAAAGGGACCGTAGTCCCAAAAGCCACCATCTCCCCGAAACACACAATGCATCATGAAGTAGTGATACTACCCTGCTCACTGTCTCTGTCTCTCTCTCTCTCTCTCTCTCTCTCTTTCTGTTTGTGTTGTTTTGTTGGAGGCAGAGAATAAAGTATCAAGAGTTGTAACTCTGAAAGCGCTGACAGCCCACATCAAGTGTTTCCATCGCATTCCCCTGCTCTCCCCAGGATTCATGGGAGCAGATACCACACTCAGATTTTTGGTTGTTAGTGATATGGGCTATAACAAGTGCCAAGGCAAGGAATCCACAGGACAGTGGAAGATTTTTTTAATGCCTGGGGTTTTGTGAATGTGACAGGGATTTCAATATTCATAAGAGGCCTGTTTTTCAACCCATGTTGCTTACGTCCTCTCAAAAAAAAAAAAAAAAAAAAAAGAAGACTTTGGGGAGGATGGCTGTCATGACGTTATCGTGTCAAGATGAAATCGTGAAAAAATGTTTTAGTTTCTGACAACTTATTAATGAATCGGTTTTTTTCTCCTCATGCATAAATATTAATAGATCAAAATTAATTAGTGAAGTCATTGATGTGGAGGAAAATCAACTGGGAGGTTGCACAATTTGGGGAAAAAACTGTGACACAACTTCTTTGTAGATTTAATGGTTTGTTTTTCTCTGTAGGTTCCCGGGCCCTCAGAAACTCAGCCATGCCGTATGTTGGAAAAGGTCTTCACCGTGCTCTTTGAAGGCAAGCAATATTGAGTGATCACAGTAGTTGTGATTTGAATGAACACCACAGACCTTACAGAGACACAGCTGGTGTTACTAATTATTTCCTTTGACACTGATGGCCAGTGTCATATCCGTACATATAACTACATGGGCATGACGCCTAGTGTCTGATGTCAAATGCTTAGCTCGGGATGCAATAAAGCAAAACACCAGAAAATGTGCCGAGAAAGCATTAATAAGGAAATTATTAAATACTACTTGGTTGACCTTTAGAATTCTCGCTCTAAACTACTTTTTATAAATCCCTAGCTTATTGACGTGGCAGCTTTCGAACATTACTCTGGAAGGAGCCACGGATGGATTTTCTTCCCCCTTTCACCTTGCCGGGGGGGGGGGGATGGGGAGCGGTTTACTGACACAGTCGGCATTAACGATCCCTCGAATTAGACCCAGTGACCCAACCCGCTACTCACACAATGGAGCAGCTCACAACTGGGTTGCCCCGCCCGTCACCGTGGACCGCTTTCGGCAGTAGGCCGACCGTGCGCACGCCGTGCTAATCCCAGAAGACCGCACGTGTCACAACGTTCACCTGAGCAAGGAGTTTAATTCTGCGCCAATCACGAGAGCTTACAATGATAGGGGTTCTGTCTACAGATGGTGTAGTTTTGAGATAAAGATTTTGAAGGCCCATATCACAACGTTGTTAAATTCAATTATAATTAAAATGATCTCAAGTGTTAAATATGTCGTTTGGCAAAAATAAAAACAAGAAAGAGCATTACCAATAACCAGTATTTGAAAAAATGTCAGAATCCTATCATTCTAAACTCTCAAGCTATTTATCTTCGAAAGCCAGATTGCACAAATTTGTCTCATGAAATTACCATAACCATAATTTCAGTTAATAATTAAAATGACAGTTATTGATGTAAAATGCTATACTCCTGAACGAATACTCAAAATGTATAGTATTGGTGATTTAAAAGATTGGCAAAGACAATAAATTCTGGGTACAATTTAGAATGGCTTTAATAAATATCTGAATGACATTAAAATGCCTGGTACATATAAATTACAATGGATTTGATACAAAAAGGATATTAAAAAGCGGAAATACGATTCAATAATACATTCGGGACCAATAACACAAATAGAAAAACTATTTTAAAAATATAGAAAAATATACAGTGGGTTCGGAAAGTATTCAGACCCCCTTAAATGTTGTACTCTTTGTCATATTGCAGCCATTTCCTAAAATCAATTAATTTCATTTTTTTCCTTGTTCATGCACACACAGCACCCAATATTGTCAGAAAAACACAGACTTGTAGAAATGTTTGCAGATTTATTACAAAATAAACACTGAAATATCACATGGCCATAAGTATTCAGACCCTTTGCTGTGACACTTGTATATTTAACTCAGGTGCTGTCCAATTCTTCTGATCATCCTTGAGATGGGCCTACACCTTCATTGGAGTCCAGCTGTGCTTAATTATATTGATTGGACTTGATTTGGAAAGGCACACACCTGTCTATGTAAGGTCCCACAGTTGACAGTGCATGTCAGAGTAAAAACCAAGCCATGAAGTCCTAGGAACTCTTCATAGACCTCCGAGATAGAATTGTGTTGAGGCATAGATCTGGGGAAGGGTATAAAAACATTGGTAAAGCATTGAAAGCACCCAGGAGAACAGTGGGCTCCATCATTGTGAAATGGAATAAGTTTGAAACCACCACAACTCTTCTTAGAGCTGGCCGTCTGGCCAAAACTAAGTAACCGGGCAAGAAGGGGCATGGTCAGGAGGTGACCAAGAACCCAATGGCCACTCTAAGAGAGCTTCAGAGTTCCTCTGCAGCGATGGGAGAACCTGGTAGAAGGACAAACATCTCTGCAGCACTCCCATCAATCAGACCTTTATGGTAGCACTTGGCATTCAGGCCAAAAATTTCAATTTGTGTCTCATCAGACCGGATAATCTTTTTCCTGATGCTCTTAGAGTCCTTTATGCCATTTGGCAAACTCCAGGTGGGCTGTCATATGCCTTTCACTCAGAAGTAGCTTCCGTCTAGCCACTACCATAAAGGTCTGATTGATGGGAGTGCTGCAGAGATGTTTGTCCTTCTACCAGGTTCTCCCATCGCTGCAGAGGAACTCTGAAGCTCTCTTAGAGTGGCCATTGGGTTCTTGGTCACCTCCCTGACCATGCCCCTTCTTGCCGGTTACTTAGTTTGGCCAGACGGCCAGCTCTAAGAAGAGTTGTGGTGGTTTCAAACTTATTCCATTTCACAATGATGGAGCCCACTGTTCTCCTGGGTGCTTTCAATGCTTTAGCAATGTTTTTATACCCTTCCCAGATCTATGCCTCAACACAATTCTATCTCGGAGGTCTATGGAGAGTTCCTAGGACTTCATGGCTTGGTTTTTACTCTGACATGCACTGTCAACTGTGGGACCTTACATAGACAGGTGTGTGCCTTTCCAAATCAAGTCCAATCAATATAATTAAGCACAGCTGGACTCCAATGAAGGTGTAGGCCCATCTCAAGGATGATCAGAAGAATTGGACAGCACCTGAGTTAAATATACAAGTGTCACAGCAAAGGGTCTGAATACTTATGGCCATGTGATATTTCAGTGTTTATTTTGTAATAAATCTGCAAAAATGTCTACAAGTCTGTGTTTTTCTGACAATATTGGGTGCTGTGTGTGCATGAACGAGGAAAAAAAATGAAATTAATTGATTTTAGCAAATGGCTGCAATATGACAAAGAGTGAAAAATTTAAGGGGGTCTGAATACTTTCCGAACCCACTGTATATAGTTTAAAAAAAAAATATATATATATATATATATATATATACACACACAGGTAACTAACCAAATAAAGGAAGCACTTGAGTAAATGAAGGGTTCTAGTGGCTTTGTTGTGGTGTGGGGTCATTTTCCAGGCATGGTTTAGGTCCACTAAAGTGAGTGATCACCTTCATCCTATGGTGAAGCATTTATATCCTTCCACAGGGCACAAGCGGCCACTGAATGGTTTGATGAGCATGAAAACGATGTAAACCATACACCATTGCTGTCTCAGTCAATTGAACACTTATGGGAGATTCTGGAGTGGCGCCTAGGACAGCAATTGCAAATGATGGAATTTCTCATGGAGCAATGGTATTTCAGCCCTACAATAGAGTTCCAGACACTTATAGAATCTATGTCAAGGCACATTGGAGTGGTTCTGGCAGCTCATGGTGGTCAACATTTTGTGTTGGTGTTTCCTACTTTACTTTGGCAGTTACCTACGTGTGTAGGTATAAAAATTCATTTTATGCCATGAAGTAAGAAAGTAAGAAGAATGTAAGAAGTATGAAGTAATTTATATTACTTAATAATATTATATATATATATATATATATATATATATATTGTGACATCATCACCAGAGGCAGCTGAGGGAAATAGCTGCCTGCCCCTTTAATTCTTGTGATCCACTAGAGCCATAGAGACTACAGTTCCCATCAGCCTCCAGTCCCACACCTGGCCACCAGCGGCCTCCTCTGCATTTCTTTGATTACCTACACCCTCTGAAAAGATCCTGTGTGTCACCCTACCCCCAGTGGCACTACAATATATAACATAGAAGAGGAGTATGATGCATATGTGTGTGTGTGTGTGAGAGGGGGAGACTGAGAGAGGGCGAGAAAATGCACACGTGGCAGAGAAAAGAATAAAGGAATGTAGGGAAGTAGTATGAATTAGGCCTTGGTGGGCCACGTAGGGTTGACCATGGCCTAGAATAATAGAGGGAGCGGTGTGACAGGAGATTCGGAGGATGAACTCTCCCAGTGTATAGAATGGGGAAAACGTAACAGAGATAACGTTCCTACCCAATTGCAGTGTTGAGACCGAGTGACCGGGTTAATGAGGTAAAAAACAGATCACATTCAAAGAAGTGTTTCTAGCCAAGTGTCTATCTTTTAAACAGTGCTAACAGTTCTAACAATTCAATAATAATATATATATATATTTGAATACATAACATTCTATGGTTTCCGTTGTGGGCAGCATGGAACACATATCCAAGGAATCAAACACATCATCCAGGTTCTTGGCTGGGATGTCTGTATCTCTGGCTTTCTTCCAGGGAAGAGTGTAGTTGATCGTTTCCTGTATTTCCTGTGGAGTGTTTTGTAGTACATAGTCCCAACTGGGGGGCAGAGGTCATGTGATCGAAATGCATTAAGTCATTTGGCAGCATGTAAAATTTGTCAGTGAAAGCAGAATACAGGAGCATCCATTAAAAAGAGTAACCGCATCGGATGCGGGACTCGTTAAGTTCAGGGCTGTTTTCGATTGTCCCGTAACACAACAGATGAAAGGAAACCGAAAAGCATGCAGATTTTCCATCCCAAGGCTTTCCATGGTACCTTGGAAAAGGTGTCAAGATGTCTCTCAAGCCACATCCATTACTACAATCGTAACAAATTACAGGGTGGTGCAAAGGGTCATTAGCCCTGTTATAAGTGGTGTCCATTTAGTATGTTATTAGCCCTAGGAGGAATAGACGAACCACTTTGTGAGGAGCATTCAGCTCGACCTGTGTTTGGTACATCAAAATACAGGGGTGTGGAGTGGGCGTCCCTTCCCAGTGATTTTGTTCAATCTATGCATTTTCCTGCCCTTAAGATTAGTTTGGCCCTAATAGCACATTTCTCCTGCTTCCTATTGATAATAGCGCTATTCTGTGAACATATCTTGTTCCCCTGTAGTGGAGAGCTGTTTTAGTTGTTCCATGTTTATTGGTGAAACAAAGTCTGTCTTAAACTTCTCTGTCAGTGAGCATAAATGTTTATACTAGGGATATTCGAAAATTTACTTTACAAATGGAATTTCTCAAAAAGGATGGATTTCCCCACCTCAGTCCGATAAGCGCAGTTAATGTCAACATTTCTTATCTCAGATCAAGGTTCAAAGTAAATTTGATTGGCATTTGAGTGATTATTCAAAACAAAACATTTGAAAATGGCAAATGCACGTTTATACGTTATAATTACCACTTAGAAGAAAAACGGGCAGCTACGGTGTATTACTGAGGGTTACTCAAATCTATCTCACGAATCTAAATTTGGTCCTGGTTTTCCGTTCTCTCAGGTCATTAATTAAACAGTTAATGCAATTGAGTGGCCAGAGTGTCTTCACACCTGACTCCAGGTAAAGGAAGGGTGGAAAAACAGCAGTGCTCAGTCCACAGGGACCGTGATTTGAGGAACCCTGGTGTATAGGAGTCCTACTCATAGGAGTCTCTTTTGACTGCACTTACCAGGTTAAATGGGAAGCAATTAAACATTTTATTTGCCATACTGTGTTGGCATGAGGGTGCTGAAATTATACCTCTAGGAAGCAACACAAATGGGTAACCACATATCTTCCACAGTGTTATAGCAATATACATTTTAAATGTGCATGCCATCAAATTGACGGCCCTAGCTGTTCTAGTGGAACTGAAACGGGCTGTTTTACAATGGACATTATAGTAGATCCAATCCATATTTTACTTTTGTTTTAATGTATATTGCCTGTGTCACTTCACTCTGAATTCCCCTCCCAAACATTTAACTTTTATTTTAGGTTGTGGAAAGTTGCGAAAACGTATTCCTGTGATTCTGTTGCATCACAAACCTATATGCAATTTGTTATTGTTATTAGCCACCTTGCTGCAATGTAAAAATGTTGAAAGAATGTGTCGTGCTAGCTGGGCGGACTTCTGGCTGGATCAACTGACAGCACTGTGGTCTCTGGAACGTCACACCTCGGTGGCATGTCCCCAGCCGTCCACGGTAAATTTACCTGGATGCTTGACGTTATTTACCTTGCTTGCTTTGCGCCTCTGCCGCACGAGTCGGGAAGAGTGCGTGACTAATGATGCCAGTTAATTAAAGACGATATAGTATCTCAGAGATTAACATGCGTGGGGCCTCGCTGGGGGGGATCCCGGCCACGGCCACAGACGACGCAGCGGTGTCATGTATATTCCGGTATCAAAGCGCAAACAAAAGCGTGCTGACTCGTGGTGTCACATGTTAATTAATGGGGGAGACAGAGGTTAAATATGAGGTGACTCCTAACAAGGAAACCCTCCTGCGATGGAGGCATCAAGAGCTTCTCGAGACGGGAGATCAAAGGGCCGGCACGTCAGCAGGGACGAGTAAACGCCACGTTTCATGTAGATCTGCGGTTTACCCGTCCACCCTCACACACTATAACCTTATAAATGCTAAATCCGTGAAGATGACACATTCCTGAGAGGAGGGGCACAGAAATGAACTAAAAAGTGTGCACTAAAAAGCATCGGCCATTCTCGTTACAAGCATGATCCTATGTGTAGTGCAGCTACACAGCAATGCCCATGTTAGGGTGCTCTGGATACGAACCACCCCTGGTCATCTGCATTATAATAATAATAAGGTCTAAGGACTCCAGAAATGTGTTTGCACCTTGCCTCCATAAACCTTGAGGCACAGCCAGAAAGTGTTGTTGTTTTTTTCCAAGGCAATAATCTGCGAGTGAGCTTATCAGCAAGCGCGTCCTACAGCGCGGCACGGTTTTTACAGGCAGCGGCACGGCTCCTGCTGGCGGGAGCCACGGTCGGGCGGCGGGGGCACACGTCCACCTGGGGCTCCGTCTCCCCGGGCGATCCAGGCAGAGCCGGTGGAGTTCCGCCAAAGCTGTCCCTTGGAACAGGAGCAGCGAACATCGGGCGGGGGGGCTCGGTCCTCTCAGCTGCCATGTAGGATTTTATGGATGCCACTGCACCTGCCCTACACGTACACCTGGCCCAGACAACCCGACTCAAAGCGGCTCACCACCCGGCCATTTCCTCTTCTCCAGCGTGGGAGAGGGGGGAGTCAGAACACAGGATCGGACATAAAATGGGAGCGCGTCGCCGTCCTGCAACGAAGCCAACCAGCCCGCTGTTTACCAAGAGCGTTTTGTTTTTCATTATCATTTCTTTCAATTCGTTCGAGTGCAACGCGGAAATTCCTCTTTCCAGCCCACATCGCACAGGGGCATTGCCATTTACAATCAGTGAAATGCGGAGGCAAGAAGTTAGGGGAGCGGGGGGTTGTGTGTAGGGGGAGTTCATGAAAATGTTCAAGCGCCATGAAACTGCATGTGTCACAGTGACACATTTAATGTCCACAGGGAGGCCGTAGACAAGCATTTTCACCATAGGACCTGGTTTATTGAGAACAAATTATCAACAAAGAGGGAGGGGGGGAAACAAATACTCAATGTAAATGCATTTTATTCACCAACCACATCTAAGATAATTATGAAAAACGATGGGTATATTTTCTTTTGAGCCCTTTTGAATCCCACACTACATAATTGGAAACATAATGCCAGTGGCCTGAATTTTATTTGATTGTGCTTTATTCTTTTTGGAAAACAAATTTGAGCTTTAATAAATCGTTTCATTGTTTACACAACCTTTTCTATTTACAGGATGTCGGATAATGAATAAAAACATTCGAAAACCTTGCGCATTCATTATTCCAACCGAATGGCAGCGTGCAATGTGATAGGCTCTGGTCCAGGTCTGTGTTTATTGTCTGAGGGCCGACAAGCTTCTGGCCTGGATTCAATCAACATTTGTCCTTAACAAATTCAAGACTAATTTATTTTTCTTCACAAACACGGCTCGCTGTGTTCGCTGAAAAAGAGTTTGCAATGACAAAAGCGTTTAAACACATTTAATTGAGTCAAGGGTAAGCAACGATGTTGAATGAATACTGGGGTACGTTCAGGCTGAAAAACATTGTGCTCTTGCCACCAATGCAGCATTTACTCTAAACAGTTTGCAGTGCTTCACAACTGTCAGGCAAGTGAGAATTTGAAGAACAATGCCTATACCCTGATTCCAGTAGCCTTAACCGTCAAATGCCCTTGTTTAAGGTTCAGCACTCTGAATACTGAACGCAAGTGATATTACATGTTAAAACCCCTCGCTTATCCTACATGTAAAATATATTTTATTAGATTTCATAGAATAGTTATTTCACAGATTATTTAATTATCAATTAAATCACCAAATTTGGTGATAGGCAGGGCAATCTGGTCGATCGACCTTCATCAAAAATATACAACTCACAATTAAATAAAAATTAAGAGCAGTTTTATTAGATTGCAATACTAAGACAAAGACGACACATTCAACATCAAATCTATAGATGTAGGTTTACTACCTTCAGAAATACTAAATCCTAGACATAAAAATGACGTGAAAATCATGGAAGAGATTAAATGTAAAAAAGAATTACACCAAACCAAGTTTCTCCCAAAACGCAGACACACGCAGACCAGAAACAAGGCAAACGAGCCCCAGTGTGATCCAGGACCAGATCTCCCTAGAATGCAGGAATTTGTAGAATCAAACCCTAGAACTACCAGACTTAAGAAAAACTGAGCCCAAGCCATTGACAGGTCACACTTTAAGTGTTTGAAGGGGGAGAGGCTACCTCTCTAGCCCAGGGCTAATTAATTTACAATTTGGGAGAGGCTCAGCAAACACCTGGTTCAAACCCCTTTTTATAGTTTAATCTTGGGTCACTTTCAATGATGATCTTTTCAAGATCCTGATATGAAATGATCCTTTCATGGTGAGCATCATGGTGACATCAAACACCAATAGGGCATGTCTACCCAATGGGGAAGACCGCTTGGTTCATACAGAGGTGTTAGTTGAGCTGCTATTTGGAGAAACACGATATCCTCAGGCAAAGAATATCACTAGCATATGAAAAGGCCAGTCATATGGACCTCTGTTTTTTTTTCTGGTGCGCCTGACCCATAATTTTTCTGGTGCGCCTGACCCATAATTTCCAGCTCATAGGTAGAATCCCCAAATTATGGTGTGTGACCTAGTAGGCACCACACTGCCAAAGGTGTCAAAACCACATACCATAGTGCCCTGGTTTCATTCTAGGAGTAATACAATTAGTCAGTGATGGCACCAAGGAAGCCCACATCTGCAATCGGTGTGTCAAGATGGAGATGGAGATTTAGGTTAGTCCAGGCCATGTGCCCTTGGCCTGCGCTGGATCATAAAATGCATAGACCTCCTCGACACAACCATCCCTCAGATATGACACAAGATTTCTTCCCATTCGGTGGGCATGCCAGGGGCGTAACCACAAGAGCGATGTGTATAAAGGTCAGTCTCACAACGTACACAATCACAAGCAGCCACTGTAACAGCACTCTGCAACTGGACAGAGTGCTGAATTAAATAGTTAATGAAACAGTCCCCCCCCCCCCATTCTGAACAGAGCCCTGGCAAGTGTCTTTGCTGGTCAGGCAAAGTACCACCAGCACAAAGGACAGAAAAGGAAATGTCCTCCATAAAGGGGTGGTGAGAGCTGGGATTAAGCAGTCCGGTCTGTACAGGACAGTTTCAACTGTACTCTCTAATGCCAGTGGATATGTGTTTTACAGGGGAGGGGGGAGCTGCAGTCCCACTGTGATGGGGGAGGTTGTCATGGGAATGCTGAGGGGGTGGAGGTAGGGGGGAGGCCAGAAGGCATTTCATTACCGAAAGTGTCTTTCAGAAGATGGGAAAGGGATTATCCACCCAACGGGATTTCTTTGAGGGAAGATTCGTTGGCTGAACTCACCGAGGGAAAGTGTTGTATAGGTTAAGGTTAGGATATCTCAGCATTCATAGCTCCCTGCCCCCCTCCAGACACACACACACACACACGCACACACAGGTGCACATACGCACACACACATACACTCTGCTGTGTTTCTCAGAGTGCATGCATGCATTCACGTACTGTATGTGTGAATGTGTGTGTGTCTGTCTAGTCAACCAGATTTGTGTGTTATCACTTCACTTCCACAGGTATTAACATTGACATTTTGTTGTGTTCACTAAATCTTATCTCTCTGCCAAAGTGATCTGGACTGCACAGGCAAGCAACTAAGGAAGATAAAGATTTTCCATAAACCTATTTTTCAACATGGCACTCCTAGTAAGATAAATAATTAAGTGCAAACATTGTCAATAATTAAAGTCACAACATGCAAAAAGGTGTCAGGGTTTCAAGTCAATCGTTTCTCGCCTACCTGTAAAGCAAGCTAAATATGGAAATTAAGTGGTTGCTTCAACATAAGGGTAATTCAAACAACGTGAGGTACCTCGGACGGAATTCCTCTCATTTTTCTCTTCATAGCCATCGTTATGGAATCATGTAATACGGATTACCTCGTGCAATCTACGAGCGCCACATAGCTTAAAACTTTAGTGTTGGTTCAGCTGGCATACCTCCATAAGTACGTGCGTGCATGTGCATGTGAGCGACTCTGTTTCAATATTTACAAAGAGCCTATTTTTAATGTAGAGCCTATTTTTTCCTCTGATTATCAATTAATTAAAGCAGGCTCTGTCAATGTTTAGAATCGGCTAGATTAATTATGATGCATGAATTAGTCCATACCTGTGTTATTTTTTCCCTTCCATCTTCCCCTTTGCCTTTGTTGGCCCGTTAAATTTGCTGAATTAACTTTTGAGGTAATTAAAATCCTACTGAGGAAAAACAACCAGATTCAGCCCTTTAATGTTCCCACATGACACAGGGTTATTTCTACAAGAATTATCTTTAAATAAGGCGGATGTTTGAGCAGGCCTTGGCTTGGTTACAGTACGCTACTTGATTTCACGCCAAGGCTGATGTGCTCCTGTGAAAACCTATGGTTTAAGTATCATGGACTAACATGTGCATTTGAATTCAAGCTGCGCGTCCTTGAGCCCTTTTCACATTTGGCATTCGGCTGCAAGCCCGCCACCATTTTGAAGTATAACTCCAGTGCAAAACAAAATGTGTGAAATTAATCTGGTTTCACAAGGTTTGCCACCCTAGAGATACACAGAGCAGCTTCCATATTGATTTCCAGTTCCTAATATGCAAATGTATCTCTCAGAAATGAGCAATTCTTATTAGCGATCAGTTCACTTTAGTCGGGTGAATTATTTTGTCGAAAATGAGAGTGCCAAATCCCCCCCAAAAAAGTTAATCCAGATCCAGCTTTGTGCTCTCTCTGTGACACTTTGGCACTTGTCTGGGCCAGTGAAATACTGCTAGCTCACATCATAACCCCAAGATGCCAATGCTAATTACCGGGATGCATAGGATATTTGAATAGTGTGTAATTACAAATGTCCTTTAAAAAATGTCCTTTTTTAATATCAGTAGAATAGTGTAAAATGTGTGATCATAGTATAATAGCAACAAGCTGTCTCGCTCTTACTTTTTTCTAATCAGAGAAGAAACTGAGGCTTCAGTTTGTGGACATAGCTGGAGAAGCTAGAGTACCCGCAGAGCACAAGCAGCCCTGTCTTCTCTTTCTTGGATTCATTGAAGGATTTCAAACCCAATCTATGGGTAACTGCCAAGGAAACACCAACACAAAGTTGGGAAAAGAGTGTGCTGTAACAGTGGGACGGAACAGTGAATGCACCATTAAAAGTGGTTGGAAGTTTGCTTCAGAGTTTAATGATTGTTTTTCTTTATTTTAAACATAAAACGAAATGATGCTTTTGAAGGAATAGTCACACTTTAAGAAGCTGGTGAACAAGTCTGCTTTACAAACATATACCATATTTTACATCCATGTTTAGCTATTTATTAAAATAGAGATCAATTTATATACTCCGATAGGAGGTGATTACTGAAACTGTGATTATTATTTTTTAAATATATATATATATATATGGTGTTCTTTTTAAAAATAAATCCAGTTAGTTTAAATATGGGGATATGTTTATTATATGTCTATTTCCAATCTTTCATAAAAGATTTTTGTCTTGAATTCAGAAATACACCATTAATGTGATTCTGTTAACAGCCCTTCCGCAGTGGGAAACAGGAGGATATTTGAACAGAAGCAGGATATAATGCAAGGCAGCAAATAAGCATTATTCCGGTGACAGTTATCCTGCTAGATTGCAATAAAGATAGACCTTCTCACTGGGAATTGTTTATATATATATATAGTATATTTTTATATATATTTATGCAAAACTGTAAACCAGCAGAGGCATAAAAAAGAAAAAGGAAATCAAGATTTGGGCTCATTCACACGGTTTCAGCCTAGAGGCACTTGACAAAACAATGATGGAGACATGAGAAACGTCAGGACGATTTGCATTTAACAAACTGATGTCTCTCACTTGTCATGCAATATTAATGCCTTGGAAGATTGTTGATCCAGTGCTCTCGTTTTAATGCAGTAATAAGACAACGCGCATTGCTGCCGCAAAGCTGCGACGGCAAACCGCTGCCGGAAGAGATGACAGTCCCTCGCAGCTCCTCGAAGAGCACTGCGTCTTGATAATCCTCTAATTTACACAAAATCAGTTTCTACTTTCCGAAGCAATGCAAAAAGCTTTTGTCAGCTAACAAACTACTTAGACCCCAGGTCCAGACACGCCTGCTAATTGCCACAATCGCGAGTAACGAGGACAATGTTTTATTTTCCCTCCTCTTTTTGTTTTAAACGAGTAAAGCCAGTCTGAAATCTTCCTTTAAAAAAAAAAAAAAAAAAAAGGCAGTGGATTGGAGCACACTGGAGATTGTAATTTGCAATTAGCGGGCGGGTCAGAGATTGGATTTGGGTCAAGATCCTGTACTGCTCGTGCAATGCCTCTCGCTTTGAGTGATGAATATAATCACAGCGGCCGTTTATTTGTATTTACAGACGTTCTCCCGTTGTAAACACGCTACCCACTGCGTGGTGCGTTTAGTTTCCTCTCAGATTACGCGGATTGGCTCCCTGCATATACCTCGTCGCCTTTCAATGCCGCTGTTAATGAAGTCGCGGTCCGCGAGCTGATTTTTGATTGCCAGCTCTCAATTGCTCCTCGATCGCGAGCTCCTCATTGCCGTGAAATTGCGCGGCATATCTCCGGCCTTCCAGCGCTCGCTCTTCAATCGCCCAGCGTTTATCCGTGACCTCAAGAAACACGGCAAGCCGAACGCCTGCATCGTATATCTGCAGCGCCGCGGCGGTGGCCTTGTCAAACTCCTGATCCAGCTCAGGACAGCGCAGGCGTCTTAAACAACCTGAGGCCAACATTATGATTGCAGAGATACTCGTGCATTAAAAATATATGGTTCTTCCCGGAGGGGGCGTCGGCTACATTCGTTCCCAAGGAGCCTGTGTCCTGTTCCCAGTGAGTATCATTGTTTGGACAGACTTTTTGTTTTTTTTATGAATGGTAATAGTTGATGTGGTTAATTGGGTCAAATCATTGGATGGAATAGTAGTAGCAGTTCCCTTTATTTTGTCTGCATGGAAGTAATACACCCCTCTTCCAATCCATGTACAACTTTTTGTCTTAAAATATGAATTTATATCTATGGGCCATACAAAACGTGAATTTTTTCAAACTGCATGGCTATGTATCTAATGAAGAGAAACAAGAATGAGTGAAAACCAAAGAAACCTTAACCCCCCCCCCCCCAAAATAAATAAATAAATGTAAAAAAAAAAAATTAAGCCGCAGCATTGATTTAGTTTGTCAATTTGTATGAAAAACCAAAGAATCACATTCTGCACCTTGGCGCCATTAATTTGCCCAGTTGACACATTGAAAAACGGGAGAATCCACCAGCGGTGGGATACAATTTTATAATTGCAAAAATTTCATCCATGCTCACTCAAGAGCCTTTCACAAAAACAACGTGAAAAACGTATCCTCACTGTTGGAATCTATCAGTCATTGGATTTCAAGGAAGGTGGCATACTGTCAGGTGGAAATGTAGGGATAATGGATCGGAAACTGGACTTGGTAATGCTTTTGTTCGTTTCAGGAAATACCCAACGCAAATGCACTCCCAATGTAAATGGACATACAGTAAAAGCTACATTGCTGCTGGTGAGAACAACCGCTGATAAGTAATAGAAACATGAATACATAATTAAGATCATGAGCTTTTGTTAACCCCCTGAGGTCCGTGCTAAACTTTTAGATGTTTTTAGATTTTGGCATGGTCTGATATTTATCTCAATTTCATCAATTTAACACACACTTACTCCAAAGTGTTTGATATTTTTATTTGAAGGACAATCACAGCTACATTTGTATGCCATCAATAGTTTGGTCAGTATCATATGCAGCTTGTAAATAGATCTACAAACACACAAGTTAAAAATAGTAAATTTTTCTGCTGTCACAAAAGATGTGAAAGCACACACTAAACTATAGTGACGAATTGTTTTGCCAATGTGCGTTTGTTCACCAAGGTCTTGGTTATGTAAGGGTGTGAAAATAGTTTAGCACATCTGAGATCTAAATAGCTAAAAACCTGTTTTTATCAGAACTGGTCACATTTATTTCAGGCTGTGGGAGGCTAAATGCTAAATACCTGAATATTCATTATTCATTGTCCACACCTCTAAGATCTGTCAGATGGGCCATCTCTCTCTCTCAAAGGCCAACCTGAGACCCAAGGAAAAAAAGTGTCTTCCAATTAAACTTTTTGTGATTTCATGCCTCTTTAGAGTTAAAACAACCATTTAGATTTTAAATGGCTAAGCAATATTTGAGTTACCATTTCTCCTTTCACGACAAGCGCTTCTTGTCAGCAGCCGCCATTTTTGGCTCTTTGTTACGTTGCAACACGCGGAATGTTTGGCGTCACAACACGCGATATTCATAGGCTATATTTTCACGAGTATTTGAAAACAAGCGAAATAAAATTAATATCAGCATAGACTGTTGCTGGCAGATTGCAAGCGTAAACACAGACAAGATGTAAAAAAATAAAAAAACAAGCGAAATAAAATCAATAGCATAGACTGTTGCTGGCAGATTGCAAGCGTAAACACAGACATACGATATATTTTATAACATTTTACGCTGTTTGAAAAGTATTTTGTGTGCCTATTGCAATTTGTTACATTGCGACATGCGGAATATGTAGTCACAAGACGCGGAATTCATATATTTTCGAGTATTTGAAAATATACTCGTGAATATACTGTTGCTGGCAGATTGCAAGCGTAAACACAGACATACGATATATTTTATAACATTTTAGGCTGTTTGAAAAGTATTTTCTGTGCCTATTGCAATTTGTTACATTGCGACATGCGGAATATGTAGTCACAAGACGGAATTCATATATATTTTCACGAGTATTTGAAAACAAGCGAAATAAAATAAATATCAGCATAGACTGTCCTCTTCAGTTTGTGTTGTTTATGCCGGCGTTTTCACACATGGCCCGACGTACCTCCCGAAATTAGCACCTCGTTAACATGTCAATAGAAGGGGGCGTTACTAAAAGGTAAAAAACAGAGTAAAAAGCAAGGTTTACTTTTGGTCTAATTAAGCTAATTTTAAAAATCCCATTTGATTTGCCAGTGCTCAAATCGGAAAGTCGCGATTCTAAGGTTTCTGTCAATGTTTTTGCCGCGTGTGTATGATAAAATATCGCGAAGTTAGAAATAGTAATATACTTGTATTGCTGCTTGGATCGGCGCCGATCCAGCCGACCTCAGGGGGTTAAACAGTAGAGCAATAATTTAACACCACAATACCTCACATTCCCTTTAGGAACAAAAAGGTTACTTCACATCAAGACGAGCATTCCAAAGGTCTGACCGCGAAAAGTCGGAAAAAAACGATCGACGTGCTACACGATGCAAGGAGGACAACCTGGCGGAACAGTTTTTCTTGAGAAGTCGTGAAGGTAGCAGCTCCACCTTATGAGACACCCGGGCGACCCCCCCACGCACACGGCCACATCCTCACGGGTTTAGAGAGAAAGAACGTCACCGCCGTGGCCCGGTGGAACAAGGGCAGGGCGGCCGTCCTCCAGTACAGCATGGGCTCAGTCCCGGGGCAGCTCGTGTTTGTTTAGGCCCAGCTCGGACACCAAAATGCAGATGGACAGAGTCTGACTGGCGCTGGGAGAAGCCCTAAAGTGCATTTCAACACAAGCTCACAGAGTGCAGGGTCATGTTCTTTCGGCGGGTACAAGACAGGAAATCTATGTAATTACCTGTGAGGCAGAAGACGTTATGTGGGCCTGACAGGGCAGCCCGTGTTTCCAGAGCACTTTGCGAGGGAGATCTGCTCCCCCCCCAACCCCCACCCCATCCCGGGCTCTTCCCCTCAGCTCTTCTCGAGAACTGAATTGTCCCTACAGAAGACAGGGGGTGGGGGGAGAGGCGCAACACAACACAACTCAAGTAGCACGGACCCACCTGACAGACCACTACAGGTAATTGTTAGAACTGCTATAGAGGCTGGTGGACTGAACTGCTAACTGCGGGCGACAAAGACAGGAGAACGTGGCGCAGCTAGTGTGAGTTGCAGAATGTTTATTGAAGGTGGTCTTTTTTTTTCTTTTTTTTTCGTGCCATGTGGATCAGTTGGGCTCTTCCATGGGTATTCCTTTTCTAGTTTCGATTCTAAATTGTGCCATTTTGTTTTGTACAATTCGCTTAGTGTTGTGCTGTGTGGCATTAATGGCTACTCACCCTTTTGGACACCCTAGTTGTATACTATTTCTCAGATATTCTCACTAACAAGCTACCTATGTTTGCTACCTCAACTACCTTCAAAAAAAGATTTATGCCCATTTTGTGATTTAATGAATTCTTGAAGTTGCTATTCCAACTATTTAACTTGCTAGCTAAGAATACTTAAAGCTGTGGCTAATACAAGCTAGTTAGAAATATCAAGCACTGAATTATGTGAGGACTGACCTGTTAAGTTGACCCTTCATTAGGCATTGTTATATTATGACATTCCATAAAGCAATGGCATTCATTGTGGTATTCCTTCTCTTTGTATGGTCGGGGAAGCAGTTATTGCTTGATGGTGAGGTCAAACCATTCAACAGCTTGGGCTGCGACAGAATGAAAGGGTGAAATTCGACCAGCGACTTCAGCATTGTGGGTAATGGACTGTCTGGCTTGGGTGGCCACAGCCACAGTATGTCCTGCTTCTCATGTGATGATTATGGACTAAGCGACCACATCTGCCTGGCCTGTCCATAAGTGGTGACAGCTCTTTACACATACTGACAACATGGCTTTAGCTTGCCAGAGTAAAGGACTTAAGGACATATATTGTGCTACCAGCTAGCTATGTGTCCGTATCCTGCTTAGCGACTTTCCAAACCAACTGTCGGGGACCCCTGAAGCTCACTGTCATGCCCTGCAAGACTGTGGCCATCTGCCTTAGCCTGCCAAGGGTGCCAGGGGGCTTCGGGGTGGGTGGGAGGGGGACGGGAATTTGTTCCGCCCTCAGTCACCTCGCAGGGTAAAACTTGCAGCGGAAGTTTATGGAGCAGTCACAATGGAGCAGTCCATCTCGCAAGCTGTAAAATAGTCTTTGTGTCTTCATCTTACCATGCCGTTACTCTCCTGGTAATGCGAGGAGAGTGGCAACAGTAGGCCGTTTCCAAACAGAGGCACAGGACTGTCATGTTTGAGGAGCTTTGGCTTGGAGCCCGGCAGTGGGGAAAGGTGGCGTGACACACTCCTGGCTGCAAGGAGCGGTGTATCCGTCACTGCAGAGTCGCAAACGCGCTTCCGTATCTGCCTCGTTCAAAAGGCATTGACGGTAGAAGTTAAAGCCGTTTTAATATTTCATTTTTCCCCCCAATCAAGCGAAGAACAAAACACTGTTGGCCCTGAAACATGGAGACATATGATAGGTCCATAAACAAATGTTGATTTTTCGACACAAAACAAACGACTGAGCCCAAGGCGACATGAATGACAAAAATCTTGCCTGATTAGAAAAGCCTGTCTGATTGCCACTTGCACGGTGCATAAGGAGGCACTCTAGAGACCGTGGCAAGATAGAAGGGCACATTTGCTTTTGCCCAGAAACCAGTACGTTTCAAACTCCGTGGCCATGGTAACAAGAGCATGTGACTTTTTGTTCTATTATCAGTCAGAATATTTT
This sequence comes from Aldrovandia affinis, assembly GCA_029706075.1. Classification (NCBI taxonomy): domain Eukaryota; kingdom Metazoa; phylum Chordata; class Actinopteri; order Notacanthiformes; family Halosauridae; genus Aldrovandia; species Aldrovandia affinis. Next base: position 121,480 of record JAINUG010000115.1, read on the forward strand.
AAAAATAAGAGACAATAAACAGTTAATTGATGGAAAGAATATCTGAATGATCTATGATGGACATTCTCACAGACACATGTAACTGCTTTCCATCCTCACTATAATATCAATACTTTGATGTTTGTCTTATGCCTGCCCCAACTCTTGTCTTAATTGTGCTTATGTCCTGTCTCTTATGATGTTGCTGTTGTGTATATTTTTGTGCTGGTTTTTAAATAGTTTTTTTTATATATGCTTACTGTTATGTATTGCTTTATGCCTTTGCATTGCATTGTGTTTGCCTCTTACTGCCCCTGTTATTCCTGCTGTCTTGTCTGTCTTGTGTTTTTGCTATTTGTTGTATGTAACTCTTTGTTATTGTCTGACTGTCCCTCAGCGCTGAACGTTCTGCTTATGTAATTCAATGTTGAATGTTCTGTCTGTCTAATTTATATATATATATATATATATATTTATATATATAATTTTTTTATCCCCCCCTTTCCCCTCAAGAGGCTAATTACCTCTTGCCAGGCCGTCCTTGTAAATCAGAATTTGTTCTTAAGTGGCCTGCCTGGTTAAATAAAGGTTAAATAATACTAAAATAAAATAATACAATTTGGAAATATTCCTATTGTAAAGACTCCAAAAATGGGAGATATTAATTTAATAATAGTATTTCATGAATATTACTTCAAATAGATTAATACTAGTCAAGGATATATCATATCCAGAATGTTAGTTCATTTGAACGAATTGATTTCAGGTACATTTATGTTACCTTTTGTGTATTCTTGGAATTCCCTGTTCTGTCCTTTTAAAAGTTTGAAACAGAAACCTTTAACCATTGTGCATGAATTGAGTTTGACAGTTTAATGAATTCTTAATGAAGGGCTGGGCAGAGCTCGCTATTCATTTCAATTCAGTTTGGTACCTCATGATTTTAGCTATTGAGAGGTCAATGGTAGGTATTATCAAAATGTATTATTAAGGCATTAAATCAACATGACCCACTGATATATCCATGCAACTAACTCAGTCAGGCCCAGAATTATTGGCACCCTTGATGAAAATGAGCAAAAAAGGCTGTATAAAATAAACAACACAGATAATGTGCTATATTTTATGCCGAAACGTATGGGAAAACAAAATACTTTTATTGTAATACAACTTTTTTAAAACACATTTTTCTTATCTTTTTATTGAGTAATACTTTTTTTTAGGTGTCAAATCATAAGCACCCCTACTTATTTAAATTAATCTCCGTTTTAAGGAATTTCATTGTGGCCTTTCATCACTTCCTGTTTCACTACGGTATTAAAATTGGGTAACACACATGTAAAATCCCTTTGTAATCCATCAGCATGGGGAAAGCTAAATAACTGTCAAATCAAAAGAGACCGATGGTTGTTAACCAACACAAGTCAGGTAATGGGCAATAATCAAAAAGTTCCAAACATCTGGAACAGTTTCAAACTTGCCAGGAAGAGGACACAAGTGCACTTTGTTCCCACTCACAGTGAGTGGTGGGGCAGGCAAAGAAGAATCCAAGGACCAAAGTTCAAGAACTGCATACTTGTTGGTGTTGGAAGAAGGTTGCTCATATTGAAAAGAGCATAATAGCCACGGTGATATATGGCAGTGGATGTTTGATGCTATGGGATTGTTTTACAGCTACTGGTCCTGGGGCTCTTGTTAAGGTCAATGGAACCATAAACTCCATACCATACCAAAGGTATTTTGGCCAAAAACCTAGCTCCCTCTGCCAGGAAGATGAGTAATAAACAGGGGTGTGAATAATTGTGATGCATATCTTTTTTTTTTGGGGGAGGGGGTGGAAAACGAAACTTGTAAAACAAGTTTCTCAATTGAATTCGAATAATATGATATAATTTTCACAAATTCTTTGATCATACAATATAGCTCATTATCTTTATTGTTGATTTTATGCAGGCTTCTTTGCTAATATTTACCACGTGTGTTAATAATTTTACGGTACTGTATACTGGGGGTCTGTAAAAATAGCAGCCTCCTTTCTGAGCATTGGACCTTCATAATTGACTGGGTAGCCGATGAGGTGAATATTTTATAACTCTCTGTGAATAATACACGTGTAACAAATTCTGCTGCCAAGACACTTTAAAGCAATTATAGGGTCTATGTAAAAACACAAATAAATAAATAAATATACAGATAGATGAGTGGGAGGATAAATGGATAAATAAATACATGTTGCATATACAATGTATTTGTAACCAGTGTGGTCTCTCTCGCTTTCTCTCTCAGACTCTGCTGGGATTTATTAAGTAATGTATCGGAGATGCAAACGCAGCTCTTGTGATCTATTCATTGCGTTTGTCTGAAATGTATGTGGCACGTTGCCATCAGCACCGCGGGATCCTGACTCTCCGTGGTCGATGTATAGTTATGGGTCCTGCCTTCTGAATCTTCACGTGAAAATCCAACACTTTTTTGACTGCTGCGCGGTTTCTGATAACCACCCGTCACATTTGCTGCTCCACATATTTTGCCTGTGAATCCATGAAAAGGCTTTGTTCCCTAGGCTCCCATTTTGTTCATTTACACCATCATCTATTAAAATAAAGCAATATTAATTGTGAGATGTCCATGACAAATTGTTTGTTTGTTGTAATACACAGCCGTGACAAAGGAGTTAGTCTAACTACAAAGTGTTTCCTGTGGTTAAAAGAGCATTCTTCTCATCCTGAATTCACAGACACCTCGCTAGTTAGCTGACTCAAGAAATAGTCATACTGTTGAAAACTTAAGAAAATATTTGAATTTGAGTTTTGCCAATCCCAAACAAAATCCAACAGAGCTTTTTCTGCATCAACCCCGCTTGTAAAGTTTGTATCCGGATACAACATTGGCTGCCTTTGACAAACATCAGTCTGAACTCCTTAATGAGCCAGACAGTAGTTGTGTAGTGCCTTTCTATGTACAAACATTTCTCCTCCCAACCCAAATGCGCAGAGATCCCCCGGAGGCATCGGCAGACAGATTGTGCATACAAGTCATGTGGTAATTGTAACGGGCGCTGATGTATTCAGAGTGTCCTGGGAGGTGAGAGACGCGTCCCATCTCTTGCTCCGAGTCAGGGCCTGAACTGTGCTTGAACTCCCTCTCCCGGGACCCCACTCTGTGGATCGTTAACCAGCTGACCCGACTGGAATGGGCAGGGCGGCCCCTCGGTGCGGAAGGCAAGGTCTCACCAACGCCCTGGCTCCGCCTCCTCACCTGCTAGGCTGAGATTATTCACAGAGAATTGCTGAATAATAGAAGGGAGAGGCGGAAGAAAAAAGGCTGATCTCCCGTTGATCCCCGACACCTTTGCATTTCCATCAACCCCCATGACAAACATGTTCAGCATGGCAAATGTATCTTAATTAAAATGTTCTGGCAAAATGTGTTCACTTATATAGTCTTATTGTATTGCAATTATTTTTTAAACTTCCTTCCCAGTGTTACAGGTATGGTATGCAGTTGCCTGCAACAATGTCTATTGCTGTATTACTGCACTGATCTCTTGCACGAACTATGATTGTTCCTACCATGTGTTAATGCACATCTTGTAAGTCGCTCTGGATAAGACTGTCTGCTCAATGCTTAAAATGTAAATGTAAAATGTTTACAAACATGCACACACACATACACACTATATATATATATATATATATATATATATATATACAGGCAGTGGCCAAAAAGGTGGAAGCACCAATACGACATGACTATGGTATCCAGCTTGAGTTCTCTATGGGCCATTCTTGATGAAACTGCCTGCTCATGCCCTAGAATTTTCAGTCAATTAATTTAGAGTTGCTCGCCTGTTTAGCCTTGCACCTCAAACTAATGCACAGACATCACAATCCAAGAATATATGCTTCTGACCACAGTTGCCCTTGGTTGATGATGTCTTTCCCTGAGTTCCATGCCAACATCACCTTTGACACCGTTCCTCGTGAAACATCAGCAAGTTGATCTGTGTTCATCATTAAAGCTCCTGCCAAATGTGCCCCAACAATCACCCCGCTTTCGAAGTCACCGAGGTCTTGTCTTCTAGCCATAATTAGCAACCGGGCCTGCCCACAATTTTTGTACGTGACCCTGAGCATGCTGGGATGTTAATTTCTTAATTAACTCAGGAACAACACCTGTGTGGAAGCATCTGCTTTCAATATACTTTCTGTTCCTCGTTTACCCCTTAAAGGCGTTACCACCTTTTTGGACAGTACCAAAGAAACACAGGGCCAAGTTACTTAGAACGAATGTAGGAAAATGTGGGAAGCGTTTGACTGTATACCAATTCTCACACATTTTGAAACTAACATTAGCAGCATGCTTTGTGTCCTCGCTCCAGAATGCCAAACAGTGTACGCACATTTTATGATTACATTACCGGATCAATATACAGTACTATTTACATTTGTTCATTTGCCAGCGATTGTCAATCAATGTCAATTCTTCTGCTCACCATTTAACGTGACAATGTTTGTGGCATCAAACACGCTATTATTATTATTTTTATTTTATTTATTTAAATTATTTATTTACATGACAACAGACAACAATAACAAAAAACAATTAGACAAGACAATGGCAATTCAGACCTCCAAAACAGGCAGGCATGTATATGAAAATGAAAACATTGGTGTAAATAATATAAATAAACATAGAAATAAATGAATAAATTAGATTTTAGGTTAAATCATTATTGTCTTCTTGTAATTTTTCGTGGGTCATTATTTCTTATCTTAGTTTTAAAATGTTTTACTTACAGACATTTATAGCATACTGTACATTAGAGACATCCATACAATGTAGTATATACAGTATATACATATATCCCCACACATTGTGCATATTTACAACCACATTAATAGAGAGAAGATGAGGAAGAGGAAAGAGAGAGGGGAAAAAAAAGAAAAAAAATAGTTTCAAGACTTCAAAAGGTGACCAAGTTTTAAAAATTCTTCGACTTTCCCATTAACATTAGCTATTATTTTTTCGCAATTTGCTGTAGATATTGCTAATTGAAGCCATTCTGCATTCAAACACGCTATTATAAACCTGTTGCTGCTGACATACTACTTTTAAATAAGCACATGGAATCATCAATTCATTGTCTGTGCTGCTGTCTGCTCAGTCTTAACTCACAAGTCAGTTTTTGCTCACAATTCACATCAAAACCTATGTTGAAAAACCTGATGTTGCAGATGGGTTTAAAATAATACAGTCAGTGAAAGCCATAGGGTAGCCCTGGATATTTCAAATAAATGCATATAAAAAATATATTTTCATGACTCAATTGTATTTCCACTTTTATATGCATGTACGTGATGTTGATATGCTCACCTCTAATGTACACTACAATTCAAAAAGATGTGATATCTGTGATGTGATATTTTTGCTTCTGCCTCTCCCTTTTATTATTCAGCAATTTTCTGTGCATAGGTTGGTGTTGGTGTTGGTTGGGAGTTGGTGTTGGTTGGGAGTTGGTGAGACCTTGCCTTCCGCACCGAGGGGCCGCCCTGCCCATCCCGGTCGGGTCGGCTGGTTAACGATCCACCAAGTGGGGTCCCGGGAGAGGGAGTTCAAGCACAGTTCAGGCCCTGACTCGGAGCAAGAGATGGGAGGTCTCTCACCTCCCAGGACACCCTGAATACATCAGCGCCCGTTACAATTACCACATCACTTGTATGCACAATCTGTCTGCCGATGCCTCCGGGGGATCTCTGCGCATTTGGGTTGGGAGGAGAAATGTTTGTACATAGAAAGGCACTACACAACTACTGTCTGGCTCATTAAGGAGTTCAGACTGATGTTTGTCAAAGGCAGCCGATTGAACGTTGTATCTGGATACAAACTTTACAAGCGGGGTTGATGCACAGATAGCTTCGGTGGATTTTGTTCGGGATTGGCAAAATTCTAATTCAAATATCTTCTTAAGTTTTCAACAGTATGACCCATTTCTGAGTCAGCTAACTAGCAAGGTGTCTGTGAATTCAGGATGAGAAGAATGCTCTTTTAACCACAGGAAACACTTTGTAGTTAGACTAACCCCTTTGTCTCGGTTGTATATTATTAAACAAACTATTTGCAATGGACATATCACAATTAATATTGCTTTATTTTAATGGATGATGGTGTAAATGAACAAAATGGGAGCCTAGGGAACAAAGCCTTTTCATGGATTCACAGGCAAAATATGTGGAGCAGCAAATGTGACAGGTGGTGATCAGAAACCGGGCAGCAGTCAAAAAAGTGTTGGATTTTCACATGAAGATTCAGAAGGCAGGACCCATAACTATACATCGACCACGGAGAGTCAGGATCCCGCGGTGCTGATGGCAACGTGCCACATACATTTTAGACAAACGCAATGAATAGATCACAAGAGCTGCGTTTGCATCTCCGATACATTACTTAATAAATCCCAGCAGAGTCTGAGAGAGAAAGCGAGAGAGACCACCCTGGTTATAAATACATTGTATATGCAACATGTATTTATTTATCCATTTATCCTCCCACTCATCTATCTGTATATTTATTTATTTATTTGTGTTTTTACATAGACCCTATAATTGCTTTAAAGTGTCTTGGCAGTAGAATTTGTTACACGTGTATTATTCACAGAGAGTTATAAAATATTCACCTCATCGGCTACCCAGTCAATTATTAAGGTCCAATGCTCAGAAAGGAGGCTGCCATTTTTCCCAGACCCCAATATACAGTACCCTCCATTATTAACACACTTGATAAAGATTAGCAAAGAAGCTGAAGGCACTACTGAATCATCTTCTATAGTGTTTTATGAGATTGCTGAACATATTTGGAGGGGGGGTCTTTGACCATTCCTCCATACAGAATCTTCCGAGAACCTTCAAATCCTACAGTCTGCACTTTTAGACTGCCCCCTTCAAATCAAACCACAAATTTCTAGTTTGTCTAATGAGATTGCAAAATGGTGGTCTGTGGTCAGTTTACCATTTCTTGGTTGATTTTGAAGTGTGTTTGGGGCCATTGTCTTGTTGGAGGATCCATCCAACCCTGGCAGAGGGAACCAGGGTATTTGCCAAAATGTCTTGGTACTCACTGGAAAACATGATTCCATTGACCTTAACAAGAGCCCAGGCCTGGTTCTACGAGGGTGCAAAAGGGTGCCTTGCACCCTCAGATTAATATTTTGCACCCTCAGTTGAATATTGTAATACAACTTTTGAAAAGCACTACACATTTTCTGTGCATTACTCGTATGCATGCACGTCCTTGCAAGCATGCACGTCCCTGCAAACACACGCAGCCAGGCGGCATTCTTTGATCTTGCCTCACGCATTGTCACGTGGCATTTGTTTGGTGCTACAGAGAATTTTGACCTACCGGCCTCCCGTAGTCAACTTTTTAGTGTGCGAGACCAGTTTGCAGACGGTTAGCTAGGTGTAGCTAATGTAGCTAGCTCCAGCATCATAATGGATATTCTCAAATGGCTGCAGCAGAAGCCGAGCATCAGCAGCACCACCGCCGCTGCCACCACCGCAGCCAAAGACACAGAGGCAGACTGTGGCAGCCAGCACAGTGTGCACTGCAGCTAGCTACTAGTGCACCCCCTCTCATTTCAGATGCACCCTTAGTGATTTTAATCTGGAACCGGGCCTGGAAGAGCCCCAGGACCAGTAGATGTAAAACAACCCCATAGTATCAAAAATCCACTGCCATATTTTCTTCCAACACCAAGCCCAGTGCTGTTGTACATGGCCAAAAAGCTCAATTTAGTCATAAAACCTGGTTCCAATCGGAGTTCCAATGCCGTTTAGCAAACTTCAGATGCTTATTTTTGTTGATTGCTCTCAAATGCCCTCGGGTTGCTTCTGGCAACCCTTGCAAAAAGCCTATTGGCATGGAGGTGGTGCCTGATGGTAGTTTTAGAGACTTTGTGTCCCCAAGATGCAACCAAGTTTTGTTGATCTCCAACTGTGGCCCTTTTTTCTTTGCCTCCCAAACCATCTGCCTCACTGTGCCTGGGGGCAAGATGTACTTGCATCCTCTACCAGGCAGGTTTGTGGTTTTATACTTCTTAGTTATTGACCCAATAGTAGAATGTAATACCTTTATTATTATTTTACCCCTGTGAAACAAGAAGCCATGGAAGGCCATGTTAAGTTCTTAAGATGAACTTTAAAAATTTCTCATTTAAAATAATTATTAGCAGTGTGAATAATTGTGACACTTATCTTTTTGGTAAAAAATCTTGTTGAACAAAATCTTTTTTTCTGAGCAATAGTATTAATATAAAATAATATAAATGTACCATTTTTCTGAGAATGCAATATAGCTCATAACCTGTATTGTTTATTTAATACAGCCTTCTTTGCTCATCTTTATCAAGGTTGTCAATTATTTGTGAGGGTACTGTATGCAACATGAGTTTACAAGAGGAAAATCATATATACATACATATATATGATTATCCTCTTGTATATGTCAATGTTTACTTTAAGCACCTCTCATTAACCGTATTAGGAAACACAGATCCTTAATATTTTGGGATGAATGGTCGCCCTTCAAGCAATGACATGCGTTAAACCCCTTAAGAAACAGCAGTGACAAGATTTATGTCTGGCATGTCACCAAATGCTTTGTTTGCCTTTTTTCTTCTATTTAAATATGTCCATGCCGTGCATAATAAATGGATGCTAGCTGCTATGTTATCTTATTCTCTCTTTCTGCTACTGAGCATGTGAACATAATCCGTTGGAGTAATGGATGAAGTTTTAAATTACAAGTGGTTTGTTTGGGATAAAATACAATTTTAAGGTTTATTTTTGAATGCTAAGCGCTAAGATGGCTTGCTCATTTCCTCCAGAGCCCAAAACATTATATATATATAAATATATATATAGTCTGGTCTGCCAGAATTTTGACCAGAATTTTCCAGAAAGGTATTGGAGCAACGGTGTGTGTTATAAAAGCATGGGTCCAGCAAGCAATCATGGTGCTGTCATGTCTCCCCTGTCCTGGCCCACCTGCCTCTGGAGTGGGATGACTGTGGCAGGTGGCGGCTTCCCCCGGCCAGGTTTAGAAAGTACTGCCTCCAGCTGGCACACTGAATACTCAGATCCCATCCTCCCAAGCTATCCTGCACTTGCTCGTCCAGAAAGACGGTGACTCGTTATTAGAACCTTAAATCTACTGAAGGACATTAGGCTCCTCTACTAAACAATGCATGTTGCCCAACTTCCTCTTCAGAAAAACAAAATCGAATCTAATCCAGGGTCCGTCTACATCCTAACTAAATAATTGAAACACCAAATGAAAAAGGACACATATTTTGAAGTAATTAAAGAGTCTACACGTGTTTCATATGCATATAATTACCCATATGTTAATGTTCTAAAAGACAAATTCTTTAATATGTCAGGTTCTAAAGCAACATGACAGATCTAACAGATTTTGAGTGTTGAAATAGGTGTTCCCCGAATTGGAGGTTCGTCAGTAACCGAAACAGCAAAATGATTTAATGTTTCAAGGGGAACAGTGTCAAAAGTCATGATGGCATACACCAAACTAGGAGAAACTGCATCAGGAAAAAGGAACAGTGGTTGCAAGTGGAAGCTTACTGACAGGGATAGACGGATACATAACAGGATAGTTTCTAAAAACCACAAAACAACGGCCTCGAAAATGACAACAAAACTGGATCTACACCCCCATGAAAACCCTTCTCAACAAAAACTGCATCGTGAACTTCACAAAGCTGATATTTATGTTAGGGCTGCCATTCGGAAACTGCTTGTAACCAAGGCCAATGCTCAACAATGCAAAACCTGGACTTCTGAGCAGTGGAAGAAAATAATATGGTCTGATGAGTCATCCTTTACCCTTTTTCCCACATCTGGGTGGGTTTATGTTTGGAGAAAAACAAAGGAGCCTTCAACCCACATTGCCTGTTTCCAACTGTTAAACATGGTGGTGGATCTGTTATGGTATTGGCAGCCATCTCGTGGGAGTCATTGGGTCCGATTATTATTCTATTCTGCTTGGTTGAATTACGGCCAAGAATTTCAAAGCCATTTTAGTCAAACTATATGCTACAGCCTAGAGGGCCAGCATCACTTCCTCCATGTCCAAAAACTATCTCTTTCTCTAGGCATGACAGGCTGTGCTTTTTTGAAGCCCAATAAAGGCAATAGCCGACACCTGAGATGATTGCTGATCAGCCACAGCTGAGCCTGCCTGTTGGTGAGGCAGCTGCTGTCCAAGGCCCTGTAGTACTCCACAGGTTGTGGGAGGGAACAGGAACACCTTGTAGCAGCCAAAGTGGAGGTGCAACCCTCTCCACTCCTCCCTCTGGTCTCTGTCTCTGGCAAGTCTCTGGCATCAGGCCCATTAACTTTTAGGGGGCACACTGTGGGAGGGGTTTTGGAACGCTGCTTCTAATAATCATTGTGCTCTCTGTGGATGAGATCGGGTGCAAGTTCAACTCATTAGACAAGGTTGGCTGCAGCTACATGGAAATGCTGATTTTGAATGGTAATTGTCTATGTAATTTGTAGTTAGCTAGTCGGCTATATTGGAGCTCATCATCGTGATATACAGTCAGGTCTAGTATTATTGGTGCTCTTGATGAAAGTGAGCAAACAAGACTGTATAAAACAAACAATACAGGTAATGAGGTACTGTGGCGCGGGACGGGAGCACGCCCCTTCATCGCCCCACCCAACCAAGCCTTTCACCTCACTGCCTCGCCCAGAGACCCTTGGATCAGGACCAAGGACAACGCTGCCGGCTTAAACCCAGCCACAGGGCCCTGGAGAGCAGCAGAGTGAAGGAAAGCTCAATCCACTCCACACTCCACCTAACCAACTACACCTGCTTTTGCTAATCACTCACAGCTGCCGCCACTCCGGGGGAATCAGGGAGAGGAATAAAGAGGCAGCCTCTGTGCGTGTTCGGGGAGAGGTGCTTTTCTTCCCTCACTGTGAACTAACTGCCTGTGCGATCTTTTTGTTTCAGACCCGAGTTGAGACGTGCAGCGAGAGGACATCTCAGCACTGCGAGGAACCCCGCTGCCTCTCCCCGAGCTGCAGGAGCACGCTGCGTTTTCACAAAACTTTCTCACTTGTAAATATACGACCCTCACGGCCCGTTTTTAAAAGAAATTTGTGAAAATCCTGGTTTGTACTTTTGTGCCACCCCGCCGACACCAGCCCTCCCCGAAGTATATCGTATGCTCGAAAAAATGGTAAAGTTATATTATTTTATATTAATGCAATTGTTCAGAGAAAAATATTTGTAAAGTAAAAAAAAAAAAAGATGTGGAACTTCCAATGAGACCAAAATTGAGAAGTATTAAATTGGTATTAAACAGTAGGGTTAAATACTTTATTCCTTATATTTAAATACTAACAACGCAAGTTTGTTAAAATATATATTGGAAAAATCAGGGATTGGGGTCACTTTCCAGTTATTTAAATTGTAAAATCACCAAATACCTAAAAAATTACATGGCGCTCTTAGTGTTAATCAGTAGAGGAAATCTTAGAGGACAAAAATATATATATGTTTACATTTTTTTTTTTTTTTTACAAAACACATGGATAGAATAATTCGTAGAAAATAGTATTTTGCTAAAACACAATAATTATGTTATACTCTCAAGTCTTTCACAATTTGAGATGTGGAACATGCTCTTAACCGACTGTTAAGGCATATATATATATAGATAACTGCAAAAACACAAGTACGTGAAGGTTCTGGCGGCTCACTTATGTTATGGGGTGCATTTTCCTGGCATGGTTTAGGTCCACCCCACCCCTTAGAGGGCGAGGTAAACATCATTAAATGCAAAGCTAATCTGAGTGATCATCCTGTGGTCCTGAGGGTCTTTTCTATGATCACAGCGCTCCATTCACAGGGCACGAGTGGAAACGGAATGGTTTGATGGGCATGAAAATGATATCAAATATATGCCATGGCCGTCTCAGTCACCAGATCTGAAACCAGTTGAACAATCGGAGATTCTGGATCGGCGCCCGAGACAGAGTTTTCCACCACCATCAACAAAACAACAATTGATGAAATTTCTCATGAAAGAATGGTGTTGCGTCCAATAGAGTTCCAGTATACACTTGTAGAATCTATGCCAAGGCGCATTGAAGCTGTTCTGGCAGCTTGTGGTGGCCCAATGCCCTATTAAGCCAATTTATGTTGATGTTTACTTTGGCAGTTACCTGTATATAAATCAGGCCATGGAAATTAAAAAGTTCACAGCTTGTTCCTCTACTATTTCCTGCTCGCTGGCCACCACTGGTGTACATATAGCATATATTTGGGTGTACCAGGCGCACGGTGCCTGGGAAGAGAACATCCAGACAAGCTCGATCAGGGTTTGTCTTTCAGAACCACGCGGGTTTCCTTCAGTAGAATTCGATCAGGGCCTGAGCACTGATTCGCAGAGCGCATGGGGGGTAGCGTGTTGCTCATCCCTCCGGCCATGCAGTGGCCAGAGCGTCAACGAGGCCGGCGACTCGGCGATCAGGGAGAGTTATGGAAGCGCCGTGACGCGGGGCTCGACAACGGCAGGTTCAGAGCACGCTCCATGTCTCCGCCTCCACTCGGGCCAGAAGGAGCACCGGAGCCCATCCTGTAGAAAATAATGAATAACACATTTAATAAATAGCTCCTGAGCCACTGATGTACTCTCACCATCTGTTACTGTGTAATGTTCCCTCTTTATTAATGCGATACAGTGATTAGATGACTATGGAGATGACATAATAATACATGGCATCATTCAGATGCTATTTGTCTCCTCAAATTCCAATCTGGAGCCCTGTTTGTTTTGGTTTTTTTACATTTACATTTATGTCGACTGATTAATTTGGCACATTGTAGGTAAGGAATCTGATCATACCCTTTTTTTTAATCAAATGATACAAAGTGCCCACAATGAACAGTGGATGAGATCACTAGCTTATTTCTTAACATCATAATACTTATAGTTATATGAAAATGTTCTGTTAGTGCTCACACTCATTGGTTGCTGCTTGATGAAATGCAAGCATTGATGTTGTGAAAATGGGTTCTTACAGGGTCCATTTTTATTATTTTGTAACATATTACAATGTTTTTTTGTGGTTTTTTTACATAACTACTGTAAAGAGATACAGATATAAAGAGATTTTTTTTTATGTTACCCACTGACCAGTGAACTGAATGGGCTATGAAACTGGAGATAGCATATGTAATTATGTCTCCATATCATTACAGGTACAAAAAAGATGATCTTTGAATGGAAACAAGTCACACCTTCAGTTGATAACAAACATGTAGTACCATATGAAACAAAATAGTTTTGTGTAATACAAAATTAAACAAAAGACTCTCAGTGCTATTGCTAAAGAATATAATCTGGGGAAAGCCAACAAGTGTCCAAAGGAAATAAGGGCCAGAACTAAACCAAACAGTTCACAAAAGATGCAGAACAAATAATGAGATCCCAATGACCTTATTCTTATTGCTTATTAACTTCAACTAAAGCTTATAACAATAAAACGGGTGTTTTAAAATAAGGCTATGGTCATGTAATGATTACAATCTGTAAGGGAGTAAATACAGTTAGAAAATTGGCATATTTCGACATCCCTTTCAAAGTTATGAACATTCCTTCATTTCGGATGTGTTTGTATCGCAGAGGTTCTTCTTTCTTACTCCAAACTGCCGGGAATGAAGGATGGTTGAACGCGTGACATTTACAGCAATTTCAAGGCAAATATCTGTACTCCTTGCAAGAAGAACAAGTAAAAAAAATCTATAATTATCTCTTTGCTAAATTAAAGCCTACCAGTCCATTTTCAGTCTGTAATCTTTTTTCTGGGAGCAATCTGCCCACTGTGAGATGTTGACAGTGGTGAGGTTCACGCTCCGGGAGGGGGGAGCGGGATAAGGGAGGGGGGTGGAGGGGGGGCGCAGAGACGATGGTGGGAAGAGGCACTCAGAAAGCCATTTTACGCTCGCCTGGTCTCCGCCTCCACTCCTCCTGCTACAGATTCTGCCTCGCGAAGAGGCGAGAAAACGTTGCGCAAGGCATCGCACGGCTGAGCTGAGCCAAGACCCCCCCCTCCCTCCTCCCCCCTTCCCCATTCCCGCCCCACCCAGAAGGTCAGAACCCCCCAGGGTGCGAGAGAGAGCGAGAGGAAAGGGGCAAAGGTGAACGCCGTGCCTTTCATTGAAAACCAAGTATGTTGAATTCCACTCAAATATCACGTTAGGAATACGGTCCCCTGCGCTCTCTGGTTTTTTCACATTCACAACAAAGGCGGAAAGCTAAAAGGTCTGAGCCCCTCCTCAGTGCGGAGGAGCAGTCAGTCATTTTCTGTTAAATCACTGCTGACAGGTCAAGGATAAGAAGCTCTTTTTTTCCTTCGGCATTTGAGAAAATAAACTTTTTATACTCCATGAAGATATAACACGATCACTGAGAGTTCATCACAGTGTCCTGGTGATTCATGGCAAGAATGAAAACTTTGACTCGTCTGCCAAACAGAGAACTGCAAAACCGGTATTGATTTATGCCAGATCCTTGCTGGACTTGAATGAGAATAAACGGGTTACCTCGAGAATCCAATTTGAAGAGACAAAATGCTGTATGTTTACTACTCTGTTGCAAATACATTAGGATACTTTTGTATAAATAAGGGGAGCAACACCTGCAAACTTAATTTTATCACAGCGGAGGAAACCAATGGTCAAGTGAATGAATAGTTTTGCACACTATTTTAGTATTAACACTTTTAAATTACAATTTAATTTTAAGTACTAATAAATCAGTTCTAGATCCTGTTCCATTAGGAGTTTTTTTTTACTGAAGAAGGTATAACAGCAATGTCAGTGTTTCAATATTCAATATTTAAAATGATATATATATATATATATATATATATATATATGTATGAAATCAAAATGAATCCCACTTTCCATTGATTAAAAACAGCCATGTCTTATCACACTGTTGAATTCCCCCCATTCTTTAGCAATAGTGCTATCAACTAAATCAAAGTTCACAGTTGTGTGTATTCTAACACAGCATTCTAATATAGCCACTAGCGAGGATGGATACACAGGAATATTTAATACTGAGCATTCTGAATGATGACATGACAACCGCTGCTTATATTAACTGGCTAGTAATAAGCTAGCTAACACTCAAAATCCTGAACAACAGTGATTGTAAATAACATTACTCAACTCAATGTTATGGTATCATGAAAACACACAATCTCCACAATCCCAACGCAACTGGTTGTTCATTCCCTGTGTGGTCCATGATGCCTGGCTGTTCTGGCCCCTCACTGGTGGAATGAACTTCTCACGAGGGTCAGGACAGCAGAATCATTGACCATATGTCGTTGCAGACTGAAGACTCATCTCTTCAGTCTATCTTAGCCCCCTAGCACTGGCTACCTTTTTAAATTCATTTTATTTTATTATTATATTATGCAACCAGATGTATTTAGATATTTACAATATGAGGCATGGTTGCATAAATACATTTACATAAATAACTTGTGATGTTGCTTGTACACTTACTGGTCTGGGAGTGTTGTTAGCCAGATCTGTATCATTGTTGCTCATGAAACTCATGTGTATACAATTATGTTCTCTTGTGTTGCGAGTCCCTCTGAATAAGAGAGTCCGCTAAATAACTGTACTGTGAGGTAATATTATCACTTTTATTGTCCTGTTTTATGAGACATGACAGAAAACAAATGACTAGAAGACCGCCGAATAAACTAAGAATCCAATTGAACATTACGTCTAACTCCAACGATAACAGACTGAAGAGCTGCTCAAATAACATTGCTTGCTAGATATTGTTACCTATTGAAAAAACATTCTACTCTTTTGAAAATTACAATCTAGGTTCACCTTTTCAAGACTCAGTGATTGGTTCAATGTAAGTCAGCAACACATTGCATTGTTGTGGAAATCAACACAGAGAAACAACCATAGCTACAGTGACTAGACTTACTGCAGGCCATAATGAAGTCAAGTTCAGTTGCTGAGAAAAGCCTTTGCGGATCAGGCTCCACAACTTCATTGCAAACACCGCAAGTTTCACTCCCTGATTCTTAAAATGTCTGGCTAGCCGCTGGCTAAATAACAGTGATAGATGGTCATGCAAGACACAAGCTCAACATGTCTCTCCGTGTTGATGTTGCAGTGCAGTATCAAGTGCAGACTAAAATTTGTACACACATTTTGCCCCTCTAATTTAATTAAACCTTTTTGGAAAAGGAGCAAAGTTTGAAAAACATTCAGACAATGTGTGGTCTGACCTGTACCAGAGTGGTAATGATCACTGCACACTGAGTACTGGTCAGTGTTTGGAATTGGTTGATGTTGACCACATCCTATAACAGGGGTTTGTATATGTATTTCTTTGTGGTTTGTATCCCGTAGTACAAGTACCAAGTAGAGTATGTTAAATATTTTAACCAGTGCTTCATTTGTAAAATAAGGGATGCCGGGGCTCAACTCACCTCCCCCAACCACATGCACCCCCCCACCCCGCGGAGGAAAAAAACTTTTCCTACCTCTGTGTCGCTGCATTTCTGTCCCTCCCTCTGGTCTAATGGTAACTTTCCAGTGGTGGAGCAACAAGGGTTAAAAAGGAGCGATGATATGGTTGCTGTTTTTAAAGGCGCTCTTGTTGACGTGCAGATTAGATTCATTTGTGAGAAACCTCTCTCGCACTCTGTGCTGGAAATTGCTATGGTGTTAACAGTGGTTAAGAGATCCTTCAAGAGCTGTGTATCTTGTTCTCCCGATGTCTCTGTGAACACTCTGAAAGCACAAATTGTTTCTCGGCTGTTAAGTCTGTTAAAATACGCGTTGTTGACGCACTTTAGATATTTATGAGCCCGGGGCTCTGATTCTGAGTAAGACATTTGCCGGGGCGCAAAATCAGATTTTCTTGGCATTTGCCGGGGCTGTGCCCCGACTAGCCCCGGCACAAATTAAGCACTGATTTTACCCCATTAGACACTGGTAAAAAGAAACATCTATTGTCACTCAATCAATATTCAGAACAAAGGTCTTCTTTCACATGATTGAAAAGTAACTAAGTTCTGTAGAAAATTGTCAAGGAGCTGTTGCAGGAGTGTTTGTTTTAAAATTGTACTGCCATCTAAAGTGTTAGAGTATTTCAAAAGCTTATTTGTCCTGACCATGTCTGGTCCAGACAAATTGCACTTCGAAAGCAGACTGACTGACCCGAGTAGTTCTGTGGACCCTTACGGAAGAAATAGAATATTATATTTAATAAATTGTGTTTTTAATTGCTGTCGCGATCCCAAGATTATTCAAAAGGCTGAACTGGAATGTTGATCCCTTGTTGATGAAGCAAAAATTCCATAAGAGAGAGGGAAAAAAATGGAATTGCCTCAGGCAGTTTTAATATAAATTCATACTGCCTCTCAATTGTGGTCCTGTTTATGAATAGTTCACAGTCTTAGAATACATAAACAGAGCATCATTTACCTGGTAATAACTACGCTGTCACGGTGGCCCATTAATGATGACTGCATTCATTTGCATGCTGTTTTAATGTACTGATGAATTGTGAAGCACTTTCCCCTTATTCACCGAATCACCAGCCAAAGTGTTACAGAGAGGACTTGCCAAAATAGGAGCGCTTGCCAGTTTAGCCCGCCCCCCGGCCCCGCTCCCTCTTCAAATCAGCAAGTGTCTTGCAATCAAAGACAATGTTTTACCTCGTAACCCGGACCAACCCGTGCAGGGAAGTCATTACCTGCCTGACTTTACCCTTGAGCTTTGTCATCAGCTCCTCCTGAAAAATTGGGATCGTAAATATTAATATGATCCACGCTCCCTCCACTTTCACTTTCAAAAGTCCCCATCCTTTCGCGTGGCGGGCTATAATGGGCATAATGCCCTCTGCCGCAAGTGCCGTCTCTCTCCGTTCTCATTCGCTGAGCTCCCACGGTAAGTTTAAGGGAGGACCTATGGCATGGGGGACTAATTCATTGTCGCCGCACTCGCTCGTAGCAATCTCACGCACATGTCAGGAAAGCGTTAGGTGAGTGGAGACAGAATGTAGTACTCAATTTGTTGCTATGGTGATATATGAGAGTAAAAGTATATTAAAGTTTTCAATTTTAGTAAAGACAAGTATTTTAGTAAAGACAAGTATTTTAGTAAAGACAAGTATTTTAGTAAAGACAAGTATTTTAGTAAAGACAAGTATTTTAGTAAAGACAAGTATTTTAGTAAAGACAAGTATTTTAGTAAAGACAAGTATTTTACCCCTTTCCCCTTTACTCGAGGATTTGTTTCCTTTTTTAATTTTTGGCACATGTTGCATTAAACATTTCTTGCGCACATTTCACTGTGCTACTGATCAGCATCCATATGCACGATGCGTATTTTCCTGTTACTGATCTGCCACCATAGTGTACACCAAGGGGAATGATAGTAAGAAACACAGAGAGCATGTGTTTCTGCTGATTGAGTGTCAAATCCTCCCTTAATGTTGTCCAGTTATAGTATTTGTGTATATCACCTTGAATTTCAGTTACTGTTTGAAGTACATAAACGGGGTTGAAGTGCCATTAGTTTGTTCTCTACACACCACCATTCTACAGATCCCCTATATTGATGAAAGGTATAGCCACGGCCTTATGTTATTATCATAACAATCTGTTGTACAAGTGGTGGTTGCATCAGTGGTTGAAGTAGAGATTCAAAAACGAGTTTCAATATACAGGTAACTGGCAAAATAAAGGAAACACTTGAGTCAATGAAGGGTTCTGGCGGTTCTGTTATGGTGTGAGGTGCATCTTTCTGGCATGGTTTAGGTCCACTTAACCGCTTAGAAGGCAAGGTAAATGCCAATAATTACAAAGCCATTCTGAGTGATCACCTTCATCCCATGGTGAAGCATTTCTATCCTGATGGGAGTGGTCTCTTCCAGGATGACAACTATCTGTCCACAGGGCACAAGTAGTCACACAATGGTTTGATGAACATGAAAACCATGTAAACTATATACCATGGCCTTCTCAGTCTCCAGACCTCAAACACTTATGGTAGATCCTGTTTTCAACACACCAAATGACCGAATCTCTCATGGAAGAATGGTGTTTCATCCTTCCAATAGAGTTCCAGACACTTGTAAAATCTATGCCACGGTGTATTGAAGTTGTTTTGGCCGCTTGTGGTGGCCCAACACCCTATTAAGACACTTTGTTGTTTTCCCTGTATTTTGGCAGTACCTGTATGACGGCTGTTTTTATATATCCTTTATTTATGAAAATTCACAAGTTGAATCATTTCAAGCCCTGTTTTGCTTTAGAGTGGTGCATTTTGTTGCTTCCTGTACTGTAGTGAACTTATTAGCTTATTAGTTTGCTTATTTGGTATTTATATTATGCAATTGTATCTTGTATAATACATGGGAGAAAGCAACATTTTGTGTGTGTGTGTGTGGGGGGGGGGTCATTGTAAATCTCCACTTAAAATCCTTAACTAGTGTGAACACAGATTTTCACTTTGTTGATTCTGGAAATAGAACATAGCCAGTCAATACACTCCTTTCCCACACCCCACACTCATTCACTATGTTTCCAAGGGTAATAGTTTCTAGTAAGAGTTAACTGTATTATCCTTGTTGTTATTATTATTATTATTATTATTAGTAGTAGTAGTAGTAGTAGTAGTATGTCATACATATTAAATCTCTTTCATTCATTTATTTAGTATAATTTCATATATGATCAATGCAATCAACAGATGCCAAAGGAGCCAAAGCTATAAAATATTCATATAATATTATCCTTATCCCTTAGAGACAGTGTTCCTATTTCCCATCTGTATGCCAGTGCGGTCGTCACAAACAAGTAGACGTCTCTATGTGAGGGGAAAAAGTCAAAAGTCTGCAGTGTTAAAGCAAATTGATCCTATCTGATATGGCTCAGAAAACTTTAGCAGAGATCAAAGCTGACACTAAGGCGCTCAGATTGCTGGGAAAAAATATATATATATATATATATATATATACACACACACACACACACACACACATACACACACAGAGTATCTCATCCTGTCTAATTAGAAATTTCAGTCAGCTCATGACCAATTATCACCCCACAGAAGCGTCTGCCCTTGATATGACCGGCTTGCTAATGTCTAATAAACAGACAGTTGGTTGAATCACGAGCGTGCACATCTGTAGCCTGCGTCTAAAGAGCCTGCAGTAAAATGGAAGCGGGGTGCACTCGCACACTGGCTCTCCGTGCGTGTTGCCATGCGTCAATCACAGCGGTCTCGAGCTCAGTGCCATGTGTGCGCTGGTTTTTATTCCAGCGTCCGCTCTCGATTAGATGACTAGTTCCAATATTTGCTAAATGATCCTGTTGGCTTGCACGTAATTCATAAAAAGTGAAATGAGTTATTTCTGTTATCTAAATAACGGTCGCTGCCTACATCCTGTGCTTTATCTTGAAAAATGCACAGAGGTGCATGCGTGCGGCTGAATGAGTAGTCGAACCAATTAAGGCTGCGGTAATTGGTTGTAATGAAAGCCTGCGTATGCACGGCCCTCCGTGGCACTGCATTTGAGCCCACTGGTCTATAATGAGCCAAATGTGACCACGGATAGCTGGAGAAACAAAATGCAGTTTTTTATGCAAAAGAGGACGACAGATAGTTTTCAGCTCACGGATACTGAGTTCATGTATTTATTACATTTCATGATAAGGCAGGACTTGTTTCTATCTTTGTGTTTTTATGGTTTTCCTTTCTCACAGGTAGTTCACTGAAAAATGTATGCAATTGATTGGCCAGAGTGTCTTCACACCTGACTCCCAGGTAAACGGAGGGTGGAAAAACAGCAGTTTTTCCCACGAGGACCGTGATTTGAGGAACTCTACTCTAGACTGTAATAAAATCACCAGAGGAGCAACCCCAAACATTTATCTTTAATACCCCACATCGAGTCAAACCTGGGTCAAATACATACTTTAACTCTTTAGTGGGGGGATTGGGGAATTGTCCACAAAGCATTTTTGCAGTTACTAACCAAAAGTAGAATCATGAAAGAAAACCTGAATATCGGTGAGAATAAATTTAAATTGTCAATAATCTGCAGGAATTTTACTGGTGTCTAAAGGGTTAAAGCATTTCAAACAACTATCTGTCTCAAATCCCCCAAATTCAAATCCCACCCACCCATTGACAACTCTGTTTCGTGAAGCAGTGCGTTGTCCTTGCCTCTGGAACAGAGAGCTTCCCTCGTGCCCAGTGTGGATCCGAGCAGGCCCCCGTGACAGGTCGGTCTCCAGGAGGAGGACTCAAACCCGCGGGCGTCTCGTAGCCTCGGGCTCTCCGCACAGCCCTGCTCGTGCGGCTGTGTGAGAGGGGCAGCACCTTGCCGTTCGAGGTGTGGGAGGGGGGAGGGTTCAGGTGAGATTCCGCACAAGGAGGACAGCAAACCAGTGGTTGCTCAGATTCCCCTTGTAGCTTTGAGCGATTCCAAAAAGCACCCGAGGCCAGAAAAAAAGGACCTCAATGCAAAAAAAACCCCCAAATGCTCACCTTTTCTGTGTTGCTGGGCTTTGAATCTACCGCCCTCTCAATGAGCACGCCATTGTTGTATGTGGCATGCAAAAGAAGACTGCAACCCACACAGGCTTCTTTCATATCGATCATTCAAATCCAGCATTGCATTTTTATCATCAAAATATCCATCATGGGGAGAAAAAATCAAGACCTTTATTCAGTGTGTTTTTTATGATTTTTTTATTATTACTATTATTCATGACCTTAGGAGATTTATTTATCCAGGGTGAAATAAAAATCTTATATTTTTACATCCAGTTCTTATCGCTGGGTATTTTACTCAAGCAATTCGGGTTGAAGTTCCGTTTTCAAGGACCCAACAACATGTGAATGTGAATCAAATGTACATGCGCAACTTCTTGGCTCCTCAATGACAAGTCCACACCACAGCCTCTGTAAACACGCGTGCACAAATATACGATTAAGGAATCCGTTCATTTAACAGGACGTCGCGGGCCGGATTTAACATGCCGAGGAAGCCGGTTGTAAAAGCAGAGGGCTGTCACTCGCTACATTGTTATTCTTTCAGAACACGGGGAATGCATTGTAATTCCCTTGCGGTAGCCGACAATTGAAACGAATGGGGGGAATATGCAAATGAGGCATCTGTTATTCATCTTGGATTCAATATACCGTGTTGTGCTCAACCAGTGTGTGATGATGTGTTAAGGGCAAATATGACCGACTGTGACTGTAAGTAATCTGTGTAGCTATGTGTCAGGGACCTTTCCGATGGCACGGGGGACAGGGATTCAGATGACAGGTCCCGGACGTTTCTCCCAGTCGGCACCATTCCACCTCTCATTGTTATTATTTATTATTAATATTGTTATTACTATTTTTATTATTATTCAAAAATATCCCAGGCAGTTGCTGTATATTAAATTAGAGTGACCGGCTTGAATTGTTGTGCCATGTCATGCATTTTAATAAAATCAAATAATAACATAAGGGATATGACCCCCTCCACACACACACACACACACACACACAGACACACTCAACAATATCATCACCACCATGTCAATAAACACTGTTTTAGGTTAAACGTCATTAATTCATTCAGTCCATTATAAAGGACACACAAAAACATTTCACTTCAGTGTGTGCACTAATGTATACTTTAGATTCATGATACATTTCTACACTGTACGTGACATATTATCTTCAAGATGTTCGACTACAAATTTCATAAGCATCCGAGGATTATACATGATATCCTCTGCATACCATTGCTGAAACAGAGAGGAAGAAATGCATCACCAGCATTCACGCCAGCAATGGGTGTTCTAATTAGACTTTCTCTGTGGAGGTTGAGAGAGCCAGAATGCAGGGTCTCGTGGCATGTGCCTGCAGTTCTCCTGGACATAGTTAAGCTCCTGACGTTGCAATGACAACATCACTATTTTGTTTCATTTTACACAAAATGGGCAGTGATCCATTATTTTCTTTTCCCCACTGCCTCATTTTCCCAGACTACAATGCGTGGAGTCTGCACTGTTGTAGGCAGAGAGTAAGACGTGGATTATGGGAGATTCAGTGTAGTTTCAGTAAACTGAACAGGAATTTTGGGGAGAAATGCATAGCTTGGAATACAATAATTTTAACAGTTTTTGTTTCTACAAAATATATGCTGTTGAATGCTTGAATGCATACTGCAATGTACTCAAACTTCATTCATACCAAAAGGACAAATATGGTAGGAATTAGAATATGGGTAAAATTATTTCTTTAAATAACAAAAAATAAATAATATATATATATATATATATATAAAATAATATTTGCTCAAGTGGGTCCTGACCAATCGGTGATCGTTTGTCAGAGATGAATCTCTGCACACTGTTGCGTTAAACCCATATATATGGTATTGTGAAGCACCAGATTGATATTGTTCAATATGATTTGTGAAATGGATAGGATCAGGAGCTGTTCCATAGTGCATCGGACAAAAGAAACTGCCAAACTTTTGAAAGCCAAGAAATCAATGTAATATTTTGTTGACAAATGATTTTAGTTCTTACATCCAGGCCAGGGTTCAGCTCTTGAGGCAGCACTCCTTCTGATTGAAGATGAAGCTTTCTTTTCACTTTCCAACTGAAAGAAAAATGTGTAGAGTTTTTACAGCATCCTCAGCAAACAGTGCACAAGAAAGGCTTGCAAGGTTTCAGTATTAAACTTCGAGGAAGATTTTAGACTCAAATGATTTTCTTGGCCGTATTTTTTTCCCTGGGCCTGCCTTCTCAACCCTAGCATGAGATTCTGACCATGTAATAAAGGAAAGGCTGACGCAAGAAATCAATGGAATACTCTCAATGTCCAATTTGAATATTAATATGTTAATCTCTGTGCGCACACCGTACCGGGAGGAAATATCCACCCGCAGCAGCCACTTACGGTGAAACAAACCACAGGGAAATAAAAATATGCTGGTTCAGCCATTTTGACGAACTGCTCTCTCTCTCTCCCTCTCTCTCTCCCTCTCTCTAAGCCCCGCGATGCTGGCGATGCCTTTCTTCACCCCCATATCTGTTCCATCCTATTCATGACTGCCCTGCTTTGAGCTTCCTCTCAGGATTCAGGACTGTGCTGTCAAACTATTGTTAAACCACATGAGCATTGCACAAATACAGGGTCAGGCGGGTCACCAAGAAAGCTCTGCCACACAGTCTTGAGAAAACCAGCAGCAGAAAATGAACCTTCCCGCGGTCACGGGTGCGAGTCGGAAATATCGCTCCGCTCAGTTCAGGAACTTGAACTGCAGTGAACGCACCAGTGGGTCCGAACGTCAGGTTTTATGCATTTCATAAGTGATTTATTCCCTGAAAGGGGCGAGGTTTCCCCTGTTGAGATGATACTTTTTTTCCAAATCTGAATTCCTCGAGAGAAGGCATTTTTCAAAATTCGGGGTGTCCATCAGTTAATTATTCTTAATTACCGCCACCCTAAATATGAATGTGCTTTTACTTTGAGGGAGTAAAAAACAAAATTGATTGCCTTCATTCTGAAAACATTTCCAAGCAGACTTGATTTTGAGCTTAAACGAACGTCAGTCTTTGATCCGAGATGATCAAAGTGGTTTCGAGCAAGCGCTGGCCTGTGGGCATCATTTGCGATGAGTGGGTTGGTCAGAGCCGATTGTAACGAAAGCTTAAAATTGCAACGGAGGCCTGCAACGGAGAGATCCCAAGTGATTTTTTTTATTTATCCCAATCGAAAAGATTGCTGGTGATTACGTGCCCCTCCCCAATTCTACCTAACAGCAAAAACCAGAGAATGGTAGCAATCGTTCTCTATCGACATGTCAGGGGGCGGGCCCCTCTTCTGGGGGTAAACCTACCATCCCACCCCGGCGATACAATTTGCTATTAGCGGGTGCGTCAACGTTAATCTGGGCTCGCTGTATATCCACCACAGGACCGTGACATGTGCTGATCCAAGCTAGCTCTGGACAAGGGGGAGATTCATTGCAGGGCAGGGTTCCCATAAGCCCCCTCAGGCCCCGATGGCAAGTGGACACAGATTGGCTGGTCTCCTTCTCCCGGCACTCTATCAAGCGAATTGTGTGCTTTATCTTCCCTCCTGACGGAGAGAAATTTAATAACAGCTAAGGCTTGCTGCGGACCAGACACTAGATTATGTGGACTTTAAGGTGCTGCCGGACTAAAGAGCTGACCCGTGCAGCACTTACTGGAGGCGAAGGGTTCAACGATAGCGCTAGGAGCCAGGCCCCTCTAAAGCCGGCGAGAGAAAAA
This sequence comes from Aldrovandia affinis, assembly GCA_029706075.1. Taxonomy (NCBI): domain Eukaryota; kingdom Metazoa; phylum Chordata; class Actinopteri; order Notacanthiformes; family Halosauridae; genus Aldrovandia; species Aldrovandia affinis. The sequence goes on from JAINUG010000115.1 coordinate 146,877, forward strand.
CTGGTTTCATGCCCTTGCTAAGTGGTGATTTATAAGGGCCTTGCTTTAGCGACCGCTCGCCGCACATTTTGACTCTAAGTGTTATTTTCTTGTATTTTCCCCGCTAGGGATTTTAAAAGCAGTGTTGGGAGTCTTAAGGCCGTTGTTATTAGGAGGAGAAAGTCCTCTTGCGCCCTCAGATCATAAGGACTTGATCGAAAGGATCTTTGCCTCGCACAACTCTGGACACGGTGGGTGCTGAATTGGACCTGATCAAATGAACCTAATTCAACAGAGGCAAAATGTTGATACATTTGGTTGTTGTGATGTTGTGTTGATTTACTTCAATTATTCAGATTTGTTTTTTTATCCACTAAAGATCTTTGTTCATTGATAAAGGTGATGTCTTACTGTCTGCACCCCCAACTCTTGTTTCAGTGAAATGTCCCTCATCGGCCCAAATTTTCATATAACTCTGTTCATTTGGCTAGCCATGTTGTAAGATATGCTTTATGAAGAGCAGACAGACCAGTATATCTTGTTGCTTTACACTGCCCAAGGCTAGTCAAGCTGCCAGAGTTGGTTCATTATTAAGGCAATTATGCTCCCTGCATTCTTTTCAGAAAAAAACCTGTCAACGTAAGGTACAGAGTTAACCATCTTGGTTACTGTATGTACAGTGTTCTTATAAACCTTTCCAACCTACTGTCATGGCTCTAACACAATAACAGCCTGTGATGTTGCACGATATTGCACAAGGTTTTAATGTGTGGCATCGGCTCTTTGTGCCTCTTTGGTTCTTTGGGAAAAAAAACCCTCTCCCCCCAAAAAAAAAGATAAGAGGCGAGATTTCTGAGCCATGGTTCAACAGAATAACAGTGAACAGACAGCGTTGCTTCAGGACACAGAGTTCGCTGTGAAGTTCGCTAGCTTGTTATGATGATTGCTGAACACGGCCTGCAAGATCCGGCAGTGTAGCCCAGAGGTCTTACACTCTAGCAAAGTTTTGCTAAGTTTATGGTTTTTTTAACTAAGTTTTACATACTAGGTTTTCTTTCAGTATGGACAGAGTTCTTTGATTTAAGACATCTACAGTGCGCATACAAGCTTTTCTCAAGACTGTCAGCACTATACTTTGTGGGTATAATTCTCATTAAAACGTTCCTTCTTCATCAGATTATGAAGGGATCTTGAACTTCAATGTAATGGCAGGGTGGGGTAGCTGCTCAATAGCTCCCACTCTCTGTGTAACAGGCCAGATTGAGAAATAAACCACTCATCCAAAATCATTGGCTTGATCGATGTAGAGAAATGGCAGGAAAGCAGATTTTTATTGTGAATGACTGAGATGTGTCCGGTGTTATAGTGAATGGTTCTATTAGTCTCAACCTAAAAGTAACACATGGACATAGACCTCACAGTTTGCATTTACTCCATTGACACAGTAGAATTGAAATGCCTTTTTTCAAAAGCACAGTAACACAGGGTTGGGTAGGTAACTGCCACATGTACTAAGTGGCATACATATGTAGACAGCTTAGTGTTTCATTTTAAAAATCTGGGCCATAGGGTCAGGGGGTCATGGATAGCTTTAATGATGCTACCACAGTATGATGTGACTATGATCCGTGGGTTTTGTTCTTGATTGGGTTCTGAGGTGTTTTGAAATGTTTTCCAAATTTGGATTCCGTTCTTTTCCCCCCCTAAATGTCCTGCTTTCTTTTCTTTTTCTCTCTCTCTCTCTCTCTCTCTCTCTCTCTCTCTCTCTCTCTCTCTCTCTCTCTCTCTCTCTCTCTCTCTCTCTCTCTCTCTCTCTCTCTCTCTCTCTCTCTCTCTCTCTCTCTCTCTCTCTCTCTCTCCCGCTCTCTTGTTTTTCCCTCGGGCAGATAAATGGTCTCCTTAGGCTGGCTTCTGCCACAAAGCGTTCTGTAATAGTCTAATTGTGGCTAATGGTTTGTGCAGCTAATTAAAGTGTATGAATTACAGTAATCAGTCAGACACGTCGGAGCCCGCATCATTCTGCTCCTCCAGGCGTAGCAGGGCTGAAATGGAGGGAACAGAAAGAGGGAGAGAGAGTGAGAAAGAGAAGCATGGGAAACCAAAGAGGGCAATCAGAGCGGAACATAATTAAGGGCATTTTTATAAAAACATAGCCATTGAAACAATATTTACCTTTGAAACTAGCGCAGCACGGCAGCGAGTGTGTGCGTGTGCGCGTGTGTATTCGGGCTCTGATTAGCCGACGCACTCCATTTTGGCTCCCTTGTCCCTGTCCCTCAGGGGTTTTCAGCGTTTAGCAGGGACAGAGGGGCTGGGTAAAGAAGGTATAGAACCAAACAAACAAAGACTTCACAAGAACATATTTGGCTTTGTAAACAGGAGGGATAATATCAGGGAAAGTTAAATGACATCACTGAAATCAGCTCAGAGGAGAAATTGGTATTTTTATAATGTCGGTGATGACATGCACCCAATTCAACTGTTTCAACATGAGTTATTCAGTTGAATATGTTATTACATTTTTAGTATATCTTCTGTTCAATATAGGTACTGATATTTTTCATCCATATTGATAGTATTCAAAATGATAGAATACTAATGGATTCTTTTACTTCAACTGCAGCCTTACTCTCTTTATCACTAGCTTAAAGTTTGTTTAAATCTGTCAGTACCATGTTACCATCTAAGTAAAACCTCTTTATGCTTCATGGTTTAATGTAAGAAGAAGTAGAGGTGTTGTTAATTGTGAAACAAGGCCAGCCCTATTACATGTTAGTTATCATTATGTAATCACACACTTGTTGTTACACTATGTAGCAAGCACTAGGATTTCCAGCCTCCTTGTTACATTGGTAGCTATCATGCAGTGTAATTACACTATTACCATACCCTCATGTATTACCAAACTAATAACAACTCAAAATTATTTATTGTTACATGTAATTGCACGGGTATAGACAGATGGAATTCTTTGGTACAGATTTTATTCTAATACATTTTACTATGTAAGCTACATCAGAGCTTGCAAATGTAACTGAACAAACTCCTTGATAGCTAACTATTATGTATAGTGTAACTATTTAATTAAATAAATATGAATAAATAAATAAGTAATTTATAATGCTGGCTGCCATACCACACTGTGATTTTCTCCTGCCAGGTCGCTGAAGTTAAGGGCCGGGCCTGGTTCGTGCAGTATACTCCCGTGCAGTGGCGATTTTACCATGGGTGCAGGGGGTGCATTTGCACCCCCTACTGTTGGGATGAAAATATTTCAATTTTCAAATCAATGACAAAAAACATTTAAAAGAAAATGATTTTTGAACATTGCACCCCCTGTTTTAATACACTAAAATCGCCACTGCTCCCGCGTAACCAATTTAGTCAGGAACAGAGGCATGGCGGATACATGAAAGGTTAACGGTAAACCGGTAATAGTTCAAATAAACAAAACAGTCGAATGTTTTTCAGAATGTGAATATGTGCAAATCAACAGAATTTTATTTTAGGACCAAAAATATTTTTATTTATATCTTTATTTTATATTTTAATTTTTTTCTCCTTGCAACACCTTTTGCTCTTTACACGCATTGGAAACTGTTCGCACTTTTTTTATTTTCCATATTATTATTATTGACACTTGAGCAACTATATGTAATATGGAACACCCTGGAAATACCTGGTTAGTTACAACTTGTTTAGTCAAATGGCTACACCTAAAATGTAATTGAACAAACTCCGCTAGCTATCTATTACTTATAATGTAACTATCCTGGTGTGACTTTGTGAAATGGAATACCCTTGGTATGCATTGCAACCAGCATGTAAGTACAAAAGAGAGGGCAAAAATGTTAAACGTTAACTGAAATACCCTGGATAGGCTTTATTTGTTGCAACTTCCTTACTATGTAACTAGCATGTGGCAATGGCAAAGTGACTTTATGAATGTAATTAAGATTATTTTACCATGCAAGAATGACAAATACAACAAATAGAACTGTAACGGCCATGTAAGCACAAAGGTGTACAAAAACATATGTAAAGTGGAAAAACCCTAGGTATGCTTTATAACTACACAGGCATAGGTGCAACGTAATGTAAAGTGTTGCCGAATTGTGGATGACATGCATATACAGGATATAACAAAATGATAAAACAAACTTGTGTATTGATATTTGGATCCCAGTACTTTAACATAATGCCTATAATTTCCCTTTACATGTAGTGTGTGTGTGTGTGTGTGTGTGTGTGTGTGTGTTGTGGCAATGGTTGGTGGCTTTGTCAAATATCATACATAGTAAGTGACACAAGTTATGTTGGCGTGTCAAACGTCGTTACATGTTTGACACCAGTAAATCGCTGTGACAGGTGTTGTGTTATCTCGTGCCACGGAGGTCTCGTGACGGAGGGTTCAAATGAAGTGTCACCCAGATCTCAGACGTGAGGGCGAAAGATCTTCATCATGAAGAGTCCAAAGCCATCAACGAATAAGCAATCACATTTCCTTCGGGAAATGCATTTGACACCATGTGACAGGATAATTCAAATACGGCATGTGGCAATGTGGAAGGCCCTCAGCTTTCTGGTTCCACTCTGGGACCACTGCTGCTCCAGCCCTGAATTGGGTGCTCTACTCAAGTGCTTCTACAACATGATACAAAACTTTGAGACTTCCTCCAAAACTATATAAGTCACTCTAGATGATACCATTACCGAAAAGATCATAATTGCGAGTCATTACGATGGATGGCGCAGCGGAGATAATGATTGAAAGGACAGGCTCCCAAAAACGTAACCTCGTTTCATAGCTATAATATGCTAAGGACACCCACACGAGGCAATCAGCAGAAATCTGGAGCACCTGTTCCTAAACTAAATGGGTGAATCATTCACAGTCAGCCATCGCAGATAGTCCTCAGAAAACCCATTTATTCTCTGAGTCTCCCTTGAAAGTGTCCTTGTTGAAATCGAGAAACAAGTATGAGTAACAAGTTCCACCATTTGGTAATCATACAAGCAGCACTGTTCCTCCCCTCCCCACCCCCACCCACCCCCAAATATAGGAGTTTGAAAATGTAAGTACTTACTTTAGTACCCATGATCAATGCATTTTGTGATTAAAAGAAGACACTCAGACACTAAAATGTAGACTTTTATATTTTTAGAATATGCAGTATTATAAAGTGGAAATTGGTGAAATATACAGACTTTAATGGTTAAACAAACACTAGTGTTTGTAGTTCTTCTAATCAATTATATTTTGTATCATTAGGTAAAAAATAAGAAATACTATGATTGCTAATGTAGAGGTGGAGCTCCGATATGTGCGTTAACACGTGAGCGTCCACTACAGAATGTGACATCAATAAGAGTAGGCTATGATTGGTTCCCTTGGCTGGGGATTTGGGTCTTTAGCTCGGTGAGCTAATTGTGTCTCTTGTTACATTGGGATCCTCGGTTTGAAACTCGCTGCAGGCAGAACCAACTCCGTTATAGTGGTGCCGTGACTCGGATGCTATGACTGATGTCTATCGCTCGGGCCGTGGTTGCTGCAGGAGTTTCGAGGGGGAGAATGTAGAGGTGGAGTTCCAATATGTGTGTTAACACATGAGTGTCTGCTACAGAATGTGATCTTAACAATAGTATGATTAGTTCCCTTGGCTGGGTACTTGGGTCTTTAGCTCGGTGAGGTAATCATGTCTCTTGTTGCGTTGAGATCCTCGGTTCGAAACTCATCGTCAGACCAACTCCGTTACACTAATACATTCATTTCCAGTCTACAGTAGGTCCTACACATAGATAGCAACATGATTTTAGTAGTGATTATACAATCGTGGACCTGGTTATGGCTAAGATATTACATTTTTAGCCAATTGAGCTGAAAATATTGGAAACTTAATGTCAAGGAAGGTCTAATTTCCAATGTATTGGCCTGGATTCAATCAATATTTCTTTGCAAACACAGTTGTATTGGAAAGAAATGTGTGCTTGACTTTTTGCATTGGAAAAAATTGCATTGCAAAAAAACAAATTGCATTTATTTGCAACTCAAAGTTAAGATCAAAACATTCAGATCATTGTTTGGCTCTGGATTCTAATTGCATTGCCTGGTGAAGCATAAAAACAAATCTTCATGTATCTATGAAATGTAACGCTGACACAAAAATTTCATTTTTATGTTAAACATGATCATGTGTTTTGCTTTGAAAGTGCACATTACAAAGACCATAAATCGTAAATGTTCTATGACATGAATCAATCAGTAATTTGTTAATTATTTGTCAAGCACGGAGTTACATTAACACCAGGTGTTAATGATGTTGTTCAGGCATTTGATTTTAGGTGCTTGACTTTAAAATTAAAATAATTTTTCGTTGGGAAAGTCACATCACCTCATTCCCTGAATTTTCCTAAATACGTTTTTCAACAAACTTGGATTGTTGTAATTTAAATATAACACAAGGAACAACTGTTCAATATTAATAATAGCCATGTCCATTAGTCTAATGGGTGAGAATGGGTGAGAACTGTACATCAGTGTGTTTCTAAATACACTGATGCACAAATGTGCATATTGCTGTGAGCACAACCAACCAAATAATCAAGAATGAAATGGAAAAAAACACATGGTATATGGACACATCAAGGGTTTGTCCACCCTAATTCTAATCAAATAAAGTACATTACAATGGCAGTGTGAGTAAATGGTGAGATTTATTTTAAGCAAAGCGGTATGATGTTTGTGATTCTAAGAAAAGCATGGCAAGGAATCTGATCTTCACATCTTTTGGAATTCAGTGCAAATCAGGCTGCCATGAATTGTAGGGCTGAAGGGCTATGACGCTCACCATTAAAGATAAAACCTGCTAATTGAAGTGGCCACAACAATGACTGGCTCCAGCATCTAACTAATTAAACAAGGTCTGCCTTGCCAACCACTTTCTTCCCCCTCCTCTTTCCCAAGAAGGGTGAGAGTGACAAGCCATCAAGGGCAACTTCGAGTTAAAGGCCCTTCAAGGCCTCTGTTATATATAAGACTAGGAACATTTTCAAAATCTTTATTTCTTTATATTTCTTATTTCGTTTATACTGTGTGTGTGTGTGTGTGTGTGTGTGTGCGCGCACACACGTGTGTGTATGTGTGGGTTTGTGCACAGTTGCCAGCAGTGGGGCTTTTGATTTTCACTGGTCATTCTCAAACCATTTGTTCTGACACCAGGCTATGTTGAAAAGCTGGTATTGTCTTTAATCTTGTTAGAGATGATTGAGTTCTAGTCCTGGTCAGTCATCTTTTTCAATGTTATTTTTTTCCATCAGTTTTAAGAGAAGATAATTGCATTGCTAGCTATTGAATTGGCAATATAGTATAATATCTTTGCTCCTGCTCCATGCGGACACACACGTACATACACACACACAGAAAATACATTATTTCACATCCTTTATTAAATAAATATGCAATGAGGGATAACATTTTAAATATAAGTGCACGAGTGAAATAATAGAGCATTAGCCATGTTGAACCCTATGTGTAGAAGGTTGTCAGAGGTTAACCTCAAAGTGGGTCAGTCATTACTACCTTTGTCAGTGGAAATCTAGTACGATATGACAGCCTTTTGTCATTTTGCATTTATTGTGTTTGGAACTAACAAAATAATTCTTGAATGCTGGCTTGTGCTTTGTCAAGCCCAAAAGGCCCAAAGGAACAAAATCAGACAAACGTATGTTTTTATATCACTGATTATTTTCTTTTTTCAGAAAAATTAAAAGCCAGACCTCCTCACCCTAAAACGACAGGCTCCTGCCCATGTGCATCTTAATCATAAAAGCTTTTCATGTCTTATTGAATGCATTTAAACATTAGTGGGTTACATTGGCACATTCTAAATTAATCTCATGAAGGCAGGATAGGAATATGCTCCACCCTCGACCCTGACCCTGAACAAATAAAATAATTCTGAAAGTTTCAGTAATAACACAAATGACAGCATTGTCATGCCTTTTTGGCCCGAGGCCCGGGCTCTGTCATTGGCCATCAGAGTCACATGTTTAAATGTATTCTGCTCTGTCAAGAGGAAGAGGATTAAGAGGGATTAAGTTGGTAAGGGTTACTCTGGTTACCTCTGCATTAGTTCCTCACAATAATTCGCCAGACACCCACAGACTACCTGTTGTCACTTGTGAGAAGTACGCTTTCTCCTGTAGTACTGTGCGGTTTGTAGCGTGCAAAATAGTCATGGGCTCACATGCAAGTGCATCGGAGGAGTGCACACACTTTAGCAGCACTGTTTCTCGCACAAGGTTGAGGTGGCAGTAACTCAAGATGTCAAATCTGGTGTAAGAGTAGGTGCAACGCGAGAGCACTGAAGGATGACTGAATTCCCTCAAGGTGCTCTTGGAAAATAAGGGTCAAAAAAGGTTCTGGAGATGAATATCATAAAGCAATGTAAAAAAAACTGTGAAAATATGACAAAAAAGATCCTAAAAGTCCTGGGGAATTGTTTTAAAAGCTTTTATTGTGGCATGCAGAACATGAATTTGCTATTCCAAATGTAAAATTACAAAAAATCTGCATTGCATGAGAAGTACATTGATCGCCAACGCGTGTGAAAGGAAAAGACAGAAGCAGTGCGATCTGAACGGAATATTGTAAATGGAGAAAAGGTCAACAGCTCTAATGCAGGGGTCAGAGAGGGGTCATTGGGGAAGGATGTAGTCACAGGAAGAAAGGGTCCTGATGAGGCGTTCATGTAATTCTGCTCCTCATTAATTGAGAAATGTGTTCATTTGGGAGTGAGGTGTTTGAGGTCTATGACCTCCAGACACATTGCTCAACCATTGGGTCTTTTAATCATGGTTGTTCTATAAAACGTGTACTGGTGCCAACATGTTACGGCTTTGTTCTCATGTGAGAAACCTCACCGCCTGCTTTCCTCCAAAACTGGGTTAATTATAGTCCTTGCAGAGCCCCCCTCCCCACTCCACTGGTTGCCAGTGTGCCCTGTTATTTTCAACTTCTTTATAAATGTCACTAAAATAATCCTGATTCAGTGTCACTGATGTTTTACAAACTTTATTTCAGCATATCATATCATGTCACATCACATAACATATTTACACTTTTCTCATGTTATCGGGTTGGTAACTGACATGCTAAAAAAATCGACACCTCATATGACAGGCTGTCCATAAGGTTTTTATTTGATCTTGTTGGCACTCGGGCAATTGTGCATATTAAATGTAGGAGATGCACACTCTGTGTGAGTATGCATGAAGGCTTGTATGCTTGTGTGTGTGTTTCTCAGATAGCCTGCTGCCTAGCAATTTGAGTCAGTCCAGATTTTACTTTAAGAAGATTGGTGTACCGTCAACAGGCATTTTTCTAAATGTAAAAAGGTTGGTAACACACACGAAATGGTAAAGTGGGGTGTTTATTCTTAAGAAATGCACAGGTATGGAAAAGAGAACCGTACACTATGTATTTTACCACCAAATCCTGTGCCAATCACTGACCAAAAATAATGTGTGTCTGTCTGAATTAGCTTACCGTTGTCAAAAGCACATCGAAGGAACTCTTCATCTTGCATTTTGTCCCGCATGTGTATACAACATACAGCTCACTGCTTTTAAAACATAACTTAAGACTTGCCACTTAGTTAAACCTCTTGTTTCCCTCTGGACAATGTGAAACTATTGCGTGATAACATCACCTTCCACAGATAATGACGAATAAGTCTCAATTATACCCGGATATTAACTTTTCCGCATTATCATTTGATATATATTCCCATCACTGCGTGAGCATGAATTTAATCTGAGTTGCTTTCATATAAAGTGCTACTCATAAACTCAAGCGCAGTGTGTGAGACGATTCCTTCATCTCCAAAGATGCAACATTAATAACGCATTACAGGAAGGTGGATGCAACTGTGTTATGCTATCATTTTAATTACACGTAAGACCTCGGAACGCGCTTATGCGAGGAAATCTATCTATTTCCCATCAAGAACTTCTGCCACTTACTGCCTGACAATAAGATAGCTATGGGGACACATAGTATGCTCCTTTGACTCGTTTGGTCAAATTAAACAACTGTGATAGGGTCTTGTCAGAGGGGTCCCGACCGCAATCGACACAGATCACGGATCATATCATCCCATTGGCCAGAATGATGCAAGATCCAGTGAACAATAAACACACATATATATATAAGTTAAGGATATTTTGAGGGCCTTTTGATACATTTTAATTATAATAAACCATGCTGGATAAATGAGGACAGAAGTGACCATGATATCTATTATGTCTTTAATTATCTTCAAAGTTAAAGCAAATTACTTTTTTGTGGTATCGGAAGATGCAAGAAACAAAGTACACATACCCTTGAAAAGGTATGCCTCACTTGCTATTTAGTTTCAAAGGTGAAAAAAATGCATTTCCACAATTTATTTTCTTAGCGGGAACCCACATCCAGGGTGATTTGCATGGCTTACGTTTTTTTTCTGTGTGTATTATGCATAGTATATACCACTGGATATTTTACGGAAGCAATTCAACTTAAGTACCTTTCTCAAGGGTACAACGGCAGTCCCTGATCTGACAATCAAACTGGCAAGCTTTGGGTTACAAGCCCAGCTCCTTAACCACTTCACCTCACTGTGAAACCTTATACAGTCGAGATTGAATCCGTCAGAGGACTCTTCACTAAACATTGCAGTCAAGTGTTTTGCTTTTCGTTTTCCCCGACAAATATTATTTTCCTCTTACCAAGCACACTCGAAACAATATGTTCCAAATAATACTTTTTTGGGGCCTGAAGTTTCGTTTGTCTCGTTGTCATATGTCCATTCATTACTTTCATTGCAAAAGTCAACTGATGAATTTGATCCATTTTAAAAACTGGAGCTGAATTAAACAGGATAATAGCCTATGTAAGTAATGCATTGAATTGATTGTTCCACTTCTTTATACTGAAAGTCACACACCACACACTTCCTGGAGGGTCCTCTCTGCTCCCTATTGAGTCTACTGTGCGTTATCAAGTGCCTGTGATATGTCAAGTGCCTCCAAAACTGAAGAATGCTGAAGGAGGAAACAGTGGTAAGCATAATATTATAAATGTATGTGTGGGCTTGCTCCACAGTAATCCTGAGTGATTGCAATGGAGCAGACCCCAAAAGTCCACCCTAGATGATATATAAAGCTTAACAAGTGCATACAAAAGAGGAAGCCACTTTTCTGTTTTTTAGAGGAATGCGAAATAAACTTATTCATCCAAGACGCTTCTGGAGGTCTTGTCACAAGGCCGTACCCAATCAGGCAGCTTGATGTGCAAGCTTGAGCAAAAGTACATGGTAATGTCTGACGATGAGAACAGGCCATTCAGCTTATCTGGACTATCTGGACTCATCGTTTTGCCTGCTATCTAAAGAGTATCAAGCACTGTGTCAGGACTGCTCTTCAACACACCTCTGCTTCCACTGAGCGTCCTGGTAAGATATTCCATGCATGGATAATGCTCTATGTGGAAAACGACTTCTTTGTATCAGCATGAAATGTACCTTTACCTGTTTTCTACCTTTAAACCTCTCCTGCAACAGCTTTTCTAATCCACTGTTAGGCAGGTCAAAGTGGTGTGCGGGATTTCTCCTCATAGACTTCCATTCAACCGGAGCAACACCCAAAAATGGCAGTGCTACCTATTTTTAACGGCAGTACAAACTATTTTTAACTTGTCCCAGTGGGTTTTTTTGGGGGTGAACTACAAGATATGAAGTACATGAATTTTAGTGAAGCTGGTGGATCTTTTACTTAAAGTGAACAGAAATTGTCCTAAACTAATGAGAATCCCCACAATGTCTATATTCATTGGCTAGAGAAATCCAGAGAAATCCATCAAGATGACCAAAACAAACGTATTTTAAACCAGTTGGGTCTTTTTTGCTATGAGGAGGGATTTACAGTGACTACCACCCGCCCTCCATTGGCACGCTAGTTCCTTTTGTAGTATTCCAACATTCAGTCGCTGCCACTACTGCCTTTCAAGTCAAACATTGCCGTGCACCTTTTTTTTTTAAGCGCTTGTCATTGGGACAGATTTGTGAGTATTAAAAAGTAATAAAATTGTATATATATAATTTATTTCCTTTATTTTTTTCTATAAAACTATTATTTGGGAGAAAACCAGTATTTCATTTACCATCAGGCAAAATCCCCCTGAGTTTGATAACTGGAACCAGTCTTGTTTCCCCTCTTTGTATTTCTTTGAGAGCTTCTGGAATACATGCCAGTTTATCACAGTACCTATAATGCAACGTGAGTTGCCCTTCGCCCTTGTACTTCCTTCACTCCTGTATGCCGTCTGGGTTAAAAGCAATCACATCTTACAACATTACTTGTATTATTATAAATGTTGCCAGAACTCAACCCTATTACAATATGTTATCAACAAATCAGAAAAAAGGTTTGTCTATCCCAAATTCTACTTTAACTGTAAATTATACTTTATCTCTAACCATTCATAAATATTGTTTGTCTCTGGCACAAAAAAACAAATATCATATAGCACATTTCAAAGGTCGACCACAGGAAAATAACATGCAAGAGTTACTTTCATCTAGGAGAATGGACTGAAATATGTAAACTTCAAAAGCAAAACAGCATAAGCAGAATGCAGATATGTGTGAGCAAAGGTAAAGGAAAATGTAACTGACAGACCCAATTCAATAAATATGATATCGTATCTAATCTACATTCTGCAGCGGATTTCATATTCATTTTCTTAGAATGCGCTCTTTTCAAAGAGGGCAATTCAAGGGGAAAGAGATAATAGAAAATAAAAACAAAAAATAAAGAAGTATGAATAGTTATTTCTTGTTACTTCCGTGGTTTTATACTGAACACCTCAGGGTTGGGTTAGCATTTAATGCCCATTCCACAAGGGACTGATTCAAGTGGAAAAAATGATCCAGGAGGCCATTTGTGGAAACCAAAACCCAGCGATGACGTATACCGTCAGATTTAATTCAGTGTCTTGCTACTTGTACAGTATATGAATATTATCTTTCAGTGTTCATATTCTATAGTGTTTCCTTTATATTCTTGATTCAGTTTGATTTTGTATTTTAATTCAATCTTCAGTCTTATCTCATGCATTTCAAGTTGATGAATGAGGATGAGGACATGTGAAAAAAATTGCATCATGCCTCTGAAGTGTGAGTTGCTACACATGACCCAGTGGAATGATCAGATTTCATCTGCATTTGGATATTACAAGCAACAAATTCCCACATTGCCATTTGTAAACTGGATCTTAAGTCTAAGGACTGACCTTAAAGACTAACCTTAAGAAACTTTTGAGTGTATGTCTCTGGTCAGAGGACTTTGTTGATTTTTGTTACTTTTCCCCAATTGCTCGCACAGCGCTTATAAAAAGCAGGACGAAGGGATGGACCCTGGGAGGCATGATGAAACAGGCAGTAAATTCAGCACAGAAATGAGACTTGGCCTTTACGGGGTCTTGAAACCTCTATCAGTGAAATCAGGCTGAAGGAAGGAGCTTCTCAGGAGGTGTCGGCGGTTACGACCGGGGGGTTGTCATGCCCATATCTGTGTGTTGTTCAGGTCAAAGACGATTAAAGAAGTCATCCTCCAAATGATAATATGAAAGCGTGATTCGAGAGCACACACGCAAACACACACACCCCACCTAAACACAAATACACAGGCACGCAAACACACCACGTAAACACCACTTACACATACACACACACACACAGGCCACCTTAACACGTACCACACACACAAACGCACCATATAAACACACCCTGAATGCACACACAGCACAAATAATCTACACATGTACACATACACACAAAAAAACACTCATACCACACACACACACCACACAAAAATTATATACACAGCACGCACACACACACGCACACAGACACACACGCAATATACAAATGATTTCTTATGGAATGTTGATGTCTATTGAAGGTGGAGGAATTTAAAGTCACATCATAGAACAGCACGCATCAAAAAATTGAGATTTGACATTAGCAACAGAAATATCTACCCATTTAATGTACTGTTTACATGATCAAAGTCAGTGGAGTGTTCTGAGAGCAAGTTGTTCCGATAGAAAAAAAGAACATATTTTGATTCACATTTTGATAACGATCTCTGCGCCTCTTGTCATAATAGCTTATCGTGGCACTTACATTTAAAGAATCACATCTAAAGCAGACACATTTTGACCTAATTAATCTGATTTATACCACTTGAGTGTGAAATAGTTTAAGATGTGTTTGACATGACAGGTGTGTTATATCGGAGTTGCATGAAATTAAAGTTGATGCATATCCAAACTATTTTTAACGGATTATCTCCTTTTATTTTGTGCTCCAAATGTTACCATGGAAACAGCCCCTGTAGTCTAATAAAACGGCAACAATGCCTTATTCAACAAAATCAAATGTCAGGCATTAGCACGTTTATCCTTTCATTTGAAGGAACAGGCAGGAAACAAGCATTGTTTTATGTGTTGCTTCTTCCTAAACGGTATAGCCAAGGCACTAAGCGACATTGGGAAAGATATGGCTTTAACCCTAGTCTCTGGCCTTTCTTTTTTTTTGTTCATCCATGGTACATGCTGATGCTGCTCTGTTGCCCTGCTGCTGCTGTTTCACTATTCATCGGTAATGGAGTTTGACAGTCTGTCTCGGCAAGATCATGTGATCAATCATTCTCCCCTCAACCAACAGTTGAGTGTTAATGGAACGGGGCAGGCTGGGAAGAGTCGCAGGGAGTCGTCACGGAGGGGGCGGTGAGCGTGCCCGCTTACCGTCTGTGAGATCGCGTCTCACGGACCCTCCTCTGGATTCCGTTCCTTTGACCTACCGACGTACTTCTCTCTTAGCATAGTCGGCTGAACTTCAGACGATAATTAATTATGAATGCTTCATAATGGATGAATAACATATTTAAGCCTCATTATAAAATACACACACTTTGATTGATTGATTGAAGGAACATCATGACGGTCATACCAATTGTTTTTTTTGTTTTTTTACTCAAACCTAGCCAACTGCAGAGTTTTTGAATCAGCCAAATAATGTATGAATAATAATGCATGTATAAGGCCAGGCTTTTGTAATCAGGTGGAGATTGTTTAACACTTCCTTATAAAAGTTTGTTAACAATGTTTACACAATTTACAAGGCTTTTATTAATGGCGCCTTAGTCACAGAGTGAAACGTAAAAATGTCCAAACTATTAAACAATGGTGCTTCTGCTAAAGGAAAATGAAGTTGTTGATGTAACAGTTGAAAGTAATTCATTTGGACAATAAGTTGTTCAAACTTTAGGGGTAGATAATCAGGTTTTATAGCATACACCCTAAAGATGTTAAAGGTGTTGCCTACCTCTGGGGGCTCCTAGTCACCACTACCACCAATTTCGTTAGTAATACCCTGGGGTCCCACCACCGATCTCCATTTTGTGTTTCTTTCCTCCTTAGCTTGCAAGATCAATGCTGATTTAAAAGCATGTAATTTTATACCTAAACATGCTACTGTTGAATCTTGTGTTGGGGCATTAGACTGTTATGGTGAGGAATCCCCCTCCACCATGTTATTCAAAACTTGGTATGGTCCTCTGTTCCATTGCTTTATTCCAATACATATATTCAGTCTAATCCAGTCGCTGAACCATGTCCGCATACAGTGAATGTATAAACATGTTCAAATATCGTTCTTTTTATGGCACCATGCTTCCCTCTCAGGGCCAGATTTACGAAATGATTGCAACTGCTTTTCGACACAACGTCATGATATCTACGTCGGATTTACTAAACGATAGCAATGTGTCAAATTGCTATTAGGACATAATTTGTGGGGGTTACGTCACTCTGTGACTTTGTTTTAGATACATAGTTAAAACTGTTCATCTATATGTATACCTGGGGTGAACATGCTAAAACAGGGTGGAGATTTGGGAAATTAGGCCAATTAAGTATTCCGTTTTATTTACTCAAGCATACTTTAATTGTGATTTTCCTCTTTAACGGAGTATTTTAAGAACAGCTGAAAGCAGGCCTTAGTTTGCTGAGCACTGATATAGCCTAGCTCACATTCTATAAAAGGTATGTTAATGAGCAGTTTGTTCTCCCAAAGTACCCCGGTTCATGTCGCAGCAGCTTTATTTTCAGGAATGGCTGTATCTACAAACATCTAGGCCTTGAAAGCATTGTCTCAGAATTTAAAACATATATCCTATATAGCATATGTATGATTTATTAGAACTCCCATTTACTATATTTTCTGATATAATATGAAAATGATAATTGTTTTATTGAAAGGACACAGGATTTTTATTGACCAATCTGTCATGGGCTAGCAGTCAGTATAAAAACGTAGTTCTGAATTTTGTCTCTGAATTTGAATTGTCTTATTGTGTATCAAAATGTGCAACAGCAGCAAAAAATCATAACATCCAAATAAATCAAATGTAATATGATATGCATAATTTATATAGCGTTTTTTTAGTGTGAGATAATATGTGTGTAATATTTACATAGGGCAATGTAAACAGTTTTCTTTTTATTTCCCCTGTATACACTTCGGAAACAAACTGTTAATTTGAATTGTCCTGTAAGGCAAATGATTAGCAGTGTTCTATAAAGCGCTTGCTATTTTGAAACATCCCACCAACAGGTATCTATTTCACCCTCTTAAGTGTGAACACAGCACTAGATTACATTCCTCCACTCCCTCCTTCACTTCCAGAACTCTAAGGCCCATCTGCAATCTCGCAATTAGTTATTTTTAACGCTGTCATTGAGTGAGACAACAATAAAGGGCTGTTATTTATATATATTTGGCGGTTAAGTGAAGGTGGGGAAGTTCTGGATGGGAGCATCTGTTGTGTGAGAAACAGTTAAACGGCATGAAGCTATCAAAGTGCCTGCCCCTCGGCTCTCCCCCTTTTTCCTCTCTTCTTTTTCCCCAGCATTTAATGTCTTTGCTGGTGGGGTTTTTTTTCTCCATTTGCCTTGAATTATCCAAGCACACTATGCAACTCTCTCATGGGCCCCTCCACATGATGGTGTAATAGCTTCTCGCGCTAATAGCTGCAACCGGGCAGCTATATGGGGTTTCAAATGCAACACAAATCTTTATCTAAAACCACTCAGGTACCCTGTCTCTCTGTGGCTCGCCACACCAAGCCCGCCCCCACTACCACCCCCCCCACCCCACCCCCCCCCCCACCCCCCCACCTCCACCTTAGTCTACTCTGGCAGTCTTCAACCTCTCCTTTTCGATCACAGCAATGTTTCTGAATCTCTCCCTGTAATCTCATTTTGAAAACCTTGAGCGGGGGGTTGTTTTGAGGGAATGGGGGATGGTGGGGGTTGGATTGTTGCTGGACTGTGAGCATTGATCTTTCATTTGCTTTGAGGCCCTTTCAAATCAATTTTTCCCAGCCATTCTTCAGCTAATCATGAGCTATGGTGCAGGCAATGCTGTAAGCCTGAAGACTAAAAGTAGAGTAAATCACACAGGGGAAAGATCCACACAGAGCTCCGTAATACCTGCCCTCTGCCAATGGACAAGCTCACTGTTGACTATCTATGGGCTTAGAGCTCATTTGTGAACAGTCAGGTAGGTCAAATATTCCGTGGACCGCCAGCCATTGTCCGAATATTTCTCGGTTCACCTCTCGGCCTCTGCGGGCAAGAAAAGGACTCTAGTCAGCAAGAGTGTTTCCTACATACTTTTCTTCTTTTTTTCCCCTAAAGCTTCATTGTACACTGTCTCCTATGAAAACCACTCAAGGTCCAGAGGGGCTGATAAAAACCGTCATATATTTTGCTCTGGATCAGGTCCTCTGTGAATGTGAATGTCCACAAGATAATGCAACTAAAAATAGATTAAAACCTGGGAGTGGGACAGGTTCCCATGATTAGTGTTTGCATGTGTGTGTGTGTGTGTGTGTGTGTGTGTTAGCATGTATGTGGATTTGCCTAGTGTGTGTTTGTGTGTGATTAGTAAGCAAATGCATATGGAGGTCTTAGGTATGCTACAAAACAGTTACCTTAGTAGCCATTATTAGCCTGACAACCATGAATAAAATGAGCCCATTTCACCATGGAGTTCATCTATATTTAAATGGTTCATCGATGATCTTATAAAATACGATGTAAAATACCACAAAGTTGATTTCATGGAGGGATTAACAGGGACCCCACTTATCTGAGCTATGGTGGTTTAAAACCACTGTACTGTAATGTACATCCAGTCCACATTGCCACAACTGTCCCTCAGTGCCACATGCATGTGTTTTCAAGCCATGGTGGATTTAATAAACTTCTTAGAGATACCATCAGATAACACCTGCATGAGACATCCCCATAATAGTGAATTTGCAACTTATGAAGGCCGACTCCCAGCTGTGAACAAAAAAGGTGTTGCTGTCTTTGATTAAGGGCAATTCTGGAAAATGGTTAAAAGGAAAGTAAATACACCAGTAAGGTTTATATTTCTTTATTGGCAGGTTTGTAGTGACAAACGCCAGTCTGTGACGTGAAGGAAGGCCTTGCAACCGAAAATCTACTGTGCAAACATAATGTAATGCAGAAGAAAACATCTGTGAACAATAAAGTACAACCACGGTAGTATATGTTGATGACGAAGATGATTGCAATGGTGGTGGGGATGATGATGATGATGATGATGATTATGAGAAAGAAGACAACGGCGCTTATTAATTTCATTGAAAAATCACAAAAATCTGTTACAAAACAATCAATGTAATCCCTTTCACTGTTATTCGAATTATCGGGTAACTTTGAAGTGCGCAGTTTGTTTGATGGAAATGCCAGCGATCTCAAATAACAATGAAACCAAATGAAATTATGAAGCAGTGGGAATATTGATAACGAGCGATCCAAATTGTGGATCGTGAGGTCGGCTCCTACAGCACCCCCACAGGCGGACGGTGAAAACGAGGGCAATGGCAAACTCAAGACTTTTTAAATCAGTGCTTTGCGAGAAGGGACTGCATAATATTGCCCGATTTTTATTCTTATGAAAGGGGGATAAGTCTATCCCATGAGAGACTACACAGAACTGCGCCTGCTTGTTCAATTTGCAAAGGGGATATGAAACTTTGCTCACAGCCAGGCGGAATGTGGACTCACCAGTGAAGCAATAATCTAATGGAACACCACAGACTTTCTACCGCAGGGTCATGGCTCGAGTTACAATCTAAACTCTAAACATTGCATTCTGCGCACCCTCCCAGTTAATCCCTTTCCATGCCATTGATAGCCATAAACTCTGTAAAACTATCCCAATTCTTACTCTGGTTTCTGTAATGCTACCTCTTTTATTTTGAACTATTTTAAAGGTTACCTTCTCGTTTCACACGTAACTACGGATCTAGGGAGTTGTTTTCTGTATTTTGATGTCATTTCCACTATCGAAACCTCCTTGCTGGTCCTGTGTGCCAGAGCGTGCCACTTTGTTTATGTTATTGACTCATTTGTTCTGTTCCTTCATGGCCTTCTTTAAAAATCGCCGCCTCCTAATTATCCGTCGCGTTTCCTGTTATCCCACGGCGAAAGACACACAATGGCCCCAGACCCTCCGGCCAACATCTGTCATGGTGCCATTGATTTCTCTTTTTTTTCTGGACACAGTATCCCCCCCGGTGCACATATACCTCCGCCCCGGGAGATGAAATGGCTGTTGCCGCGGCGCCGTGCATCACTCTAACGCACAACTCTGGTGCGTCACTCGCACACTCCCCTCCCGTCTTTAAATAGCCTGCCCCTACGTCGTCGCCCAACCCGTCCCTCCCTCTCTGCACCCCCCCGCCCCTTTCGATGGCCCTGCACCCGTTGAGAGCGTGAGCCAGCCCGATAAAAACGATTTGGAGAGAGGGAGGAGGGCGTACCACCCAGGTGCGCTTGGGCACATTTCGGCCCCCGAAGCCGATCGGGGCCACACAGCTGCCAGAGCCCTAATGAAGTCTTGCCACATACCATTAAGCATACACCAAGTTTATCCTAAATAAACAAAAAGGCGCAATGAGCCGTGGTTTCATAGCATCGCCATAGGCGTGTCCTCCCCCACACACACACACACACACTTTCTCTCTGCGGTACCTATTTACGACCCAGTGGATACTTATTTATGTATTTCTGTACTGATGCGATCTGTGTGGAGGGCTCATTACCGCGCGCGGTGACAGGAGGAGACAGCTCGGACTGCAGTCGCTCAGACGATCAGACCTCAGACAGCAGCCCCTCGCCTCCAGGGGACGGCCGGGGCCCGTCTCGCAGTGCCCCAGCGGCACGTCTGCCGATACGTCTCATTAATAATGCATGCGTGGCTCCCGCGCCCAAGGACTGGCGGGCCCGGCGCCTCTTCCCCGCGAAACGGCTACCCCTGCGCTACGAGAGGATCTGCCACGGCGCACGGGTCGCGTTTACCATGCCTCGTGTTCCCGGAGCGTAATTTATTTATCCTTCATCTGTTTATTTGTCCTTGTTCATTCGTGATCGGCGGCGTTCGCCGTGGCCTGTATTTGCGACGCGTGCCCTGGATGGAACACGGTTGTCTTCCACACCCCGGTAAACCCTTACAGACATTTTAGCGTTTTTAGCGCATGTTGGGAGCTCGTGCTATTCACTGCGAGGAACAGGGAGTGGGGAGTGGGTGGCGGTGGGAGGATGAGAGGGGAGGGGGGCTGCTGAGGTTTTGGGGCGTAATGAACTCCTCTGGGGGGCGAGCCCCGTGAAGCGCGTCTTAAGAGAAGGCAGCTTCCCTGAAGACAGTCACGGGAGCGCTGGCACAGAACCTGTGTCATTGAGCTGAGGCAGGCAGACGTCAGGGAGAGAACTGGGCTGGGTGTGTGTGTGTGTGTGTGTGTGTGTGTGTGTGCATGGTGGGGGGTTTAAAGGGAAGGACCTGGGGCTGTCAAGGAGAAGAGGAGAAGATAAGCTAATGACAGCGGCAGTAGGAGACTGGTGGGGGTTCTCCAGCGCTCACTCACACTGGATTTGTGCCATTTTACAGCTCGCTGCAATAATCCTGCAGGCTGAGAGAACTGTCTCTTCTCCACTTAGCGCGCCCTCCCCGCCCCCATGCCCCAAACGACACCCGGGCCTGCCACGTAGGTGGGAGAGCATCGACGGCCTGCGACACTGTCGCCTTTCGCCGTATACAGTCTTTGTGCCTTCATCCGTTGTGCTTTACTTTTCCCTTCCTTCTTCCTTACCCCCCGACCACAAATAGATCGTTAAAATCAGACTCATTTCCAAAGGAGATAACCGCGTCACTTGGTCGAGACCGACGGCTACAGCAGTGGCGGCGGTGGCTTGCTGGCCTTTTTTGGCGTACCGGACTCCCCCGAGAAGAGCTGGTCTTACACAAAAAAAGGAGATAAAGCAAATTAATACCCAGAATGCCTTTGTGCGGAGAATAAAATGGCTGAGATTGGGGGTGGGCGGGCAGAAGGGCAGGCAAAAGAAATAAAGCAACAGGAGGCCCGGGATCCTGCGGGAATAATGGACCCGCTTCTACTTTTACCCCCTATCGGATTGTGCTGCTATTCAGAATTCCTCTCCCCAGGATAAACTCTCTGAAGCAGCCTTCACACTGAGCTATTTTTAAAGTCAGCAAACTCTCACACTCTCTCTCTCTCTTTTATTCCCCCCCACCCACCTCTCTCTCTCTCTCTCCATCTCGCTCTCTCTCTCTCTCTGGCTTTCTATCCCTCCCCTCAATTTATTTTCTCAAATTCCAGATGCTTTATTGGCAGTAAATAAATACATACAGGATATTGCCAAAGCTAACAGCAATAAATTCAAACAGATGTTTACATTTTAGAGCAGTGAACTGATAACTGTGATGAAATGTACATAATGTAGTGTACAAAATGTACATACATAAAATGTATGCATTCACTACTGCAAGTCGCTTTGGATAAAAGCATCTGCTAAATGGCATATATTATATTATATATTAAAATAACCATTGGTTGATATGGTTAAAATTGGTCAATTCCATGATTATGATTATTACTATAAAAAATATATACAGTATATATATATAGCAATATATAAATGACCAATTTATGCTAATTGAATACATTCTGGAAATTAAACATATGGTGTTTACAAGTATCTCTTCTCTCTCTCTGTCTCTGTTTTTTTATATTAATCTCTCTCCCATTGCATGTGTGGTTCTTAAGAAATTTTACGCGAATAAAGAGGGGAAAAAAGGCTTTGTAACGAGAGGCGGTGGAGAGTCGCCTGGGCGACGGGTCCCGCCGTGCCACGACACATACGTGCCCGCTCAGAGATTTTAAATAAAGGCGAAAACTGCGGAGGCCTGCTCTTTACACAAATGTAGGAGGCTCGAAGAAATCCCCTCCTTAATTACTAATTACAATTCTGGCAGCAAACCAAAGCTTTCATTATTGGAGTAGGGAATGTAAATTCTCCCGTATGGCTATGGCACGAAAGTAATACATTGATATTTTATTAATGAGCTTTGCACTGTTACACGAGCTGTGATCATTGGAACAGACTCTGCCTCAGATGTCTCTCGTCCTCTGTGTGAACACTGTATGTACATATCGAAGAGGAAGAGAGGAAACCTGTAAATTGGCAGGGTGCGAGCATTTGTCTGGCTTTGGGATATAGTGGCCATTTCAACTGCAATGTTCCAGGTCTTGTGTTGTCTTTCAGACTGGCCAGGGTGTGGCCACCCAACAAGTGTTAAGCGTGAGGCTTGGTTTTAACAATATGGCGCAATGTGTGTCTGCGCAGTCCAAAAATTGTAACCATCATCCCACACCTTTTTAAAGGATTCGTTACTGTAGCATATATTCATACTACGGCCTTAGATGTAGGGATTATGGGAAAGGTCAGGATTTATGCAAAACAAATTTCCGAGTAGCATCAAGAGGTAAACCGAATCAGGAACTGCCAAGGTAACCCTAAGAGGCTAACGCAACGGCAAAATATGCCTGGTTCAAAACGCCGGGACATGTCGATACCTTCCAAAACACGGGCGTGCCATTTTCACCGTCGCCGTTTCCGCTCGACGAGGAAGGGAATTCAATTTCTACCTAACCAAGTTCAGTTTTCTGCTCCAGTGAAGTGCACAGACATGGCAACTCACCTGCACTGTAATTAAAACTAAACAAACTCCATCAATCAGCTGACATTATCAAGAAAAACAATCTGGAGAAAGAGGGATGGAGGGCTGGGTGGTGAACAATGTGATTACAGCTGCGGGCCTGAAACAAAGAACTCCCCAGGGGCTCGGAGGCACACACACGCACGCACACACACACACACACACATGCACATACAGCACAAATGCACATACACAGTACACACATATACAGTGCGAAACGCACACATGCACTACACCCACATCCGTACACCACTCTACCATTTCACTCTGGTCACCAGCTTATCATTTACAATTAAATAACATTGCTTTTAACAACATTTTGTCTTTGCAATTATAATTGTAATAATTATAATACATATTCACAAACCACTGCAACCACTGTAAACATGTCGGAACATAGTACTATTACATGTTTAAAGCATTTATACCAAAACTACTGTAACATTTTTTTGCAGTATTTACTAAATGATGGGCTAATCGTTGTGTGCGGACAGTACATTAATTGCTGTTCGCGCACAGAAATTGAAACATGTTCTTAGAAAGGTTCCTAGCAAAGCTGAAAGAGGAGTTTCCATCTTAAATGGGGATCAGGTTACATTCCAAAATGATCGCCCACATGCTATTCCTCTGTCAGGAAACACTGTGCCCTTAGCTCAGTACAGTACGTTTTCCAACACTGCGATCACAATTGAATTTGGTGATGTCATTTCAGGAGCAGAGCTGATGACACAACCGATTCATGACCCCACCCCTCGCACCCGCCTCCACTCCTTCACGAGGCCACCCACGCAGTATATTATAGCAATACTACAAGCTGCCTGTTGTGTCCCACCACCTCCCCACTCTCCTCCTTAGTTTCCCTAATTTATTCGTGCCTGGGGCGGTGTCAGCACAACTTCGGTCCTCGATCGGGGGTTGGCATCCCCGGAAGAGAAAATCACGCGCAACCTCGGACCGCCTTTTTCGCCTAAGGGGGGTTGGCACAACTCTGGTCCACGGCCAGGGGTCGGCATTCCCGATGCAGCATCCAAGCCGAACCCACTATACATTCATCCCCACCTCTACCGCTAAGTCATCAGGTGGGCAAGTAGCCAAACCGGTGAACTTCTCTGAAGTTCTCCAGTCATTCTTCTTAGCCAACCTTTGTTTGTTATACCACATCTAATCTCGTATCAGCATCTTTGACAAATTCTCTCTTGTGGGGAAAAAAACTGAAAAAACTGAAAAAACTGAAAGCTTCAAAATGGATGCATGTATCAAAATCTGTTTTTACTAACAAAAAGGAAGAGTTCAATATCTCCCTTGCAAAGGTCAACATTTATTGTATTTAATGATGTCTTGGGAACGCAAATATCAAGCACTCAAATCTCAGGCCCAGGACGATACAAAATGGTAAGACTAATGTCTTGAGAGCTTAAAATTAGTTATCCACACCCTCCCACTATCTGATGTCCACTACTGTTCACAATTCTGAGGTAAAGGTCAATCGCGTCTTGGTAGTTACTGCTTTGCTTCTTTTTGAGTACCTTATATCTTGCTTAAGATATGTTATATACATGTTATATATACATATACATATAACACACACACATATATATATATGCATACATTTAATGTCCTAAAATGTTGTTAACAGCATTGTGTTTGTGGATTTTCCCAAGTCCAGTGGAGTCAGAAGTCTCGGGCCAGGATTCAATAAGCAGTTCCCTTAACTTGACTCACAAATAAATGTGTGCTCGTTTCTTTTTTCTTTCTTCACAAACACATTCTTGGAGAGTTTATTTCAGTGAATTATGAACTCGCCGAGCTGTGTTTGTGCAGAAAATAACCAACACTTATAGCATTTATTTGTAAGTCAAAGTTGAGGACAAATGTTTATCGAATCCGAGCCGCGTTGCTCTCGGCCCGTTCGCGCTCCACCTGTGTTTATTTTGTTGATGTCTTGTTTGATTTCTCTCCCCCTCTGAAGCGCTATCGGGGAGCTGATGGAAGCCGGCCTTGGGGTTGATCCTCCTCGCTTTGATGTGTCAGAGCTGGTCTCGCTCAGGTTCTGCAGCCGTACGCGCAGGCCCCTCCCAGGGGGGAAGGCTCTTGTCTCTGCGATGGATCGGCCGCTTTGTTTGAAGCGTCAAATTGCCTGTCTCCAATCATGTCGGAACCCCTGGAATATTTTCCAAAACAACGGATCCGCCCCCCCCTCGGCCTCCCGATCAGAGTTTACATCTGCACTTGTCGTGCCGGTTCACGTCTGAGGCCCGGCAGGCGGAGTTTGGCTGTCTGAAACAAGCCTTTCCCCGCCGCTTAAATGGCGCAAATGTTTGGCAACAAAATGGTGCCGGTTCAAATCAGAACTTGTGACAGCATAAAATGAACTCTATTCCAGTTCTTTCTCAAGTGTTCACACACAATTCTAGAAACCATATCCCATGTTAACACTCGACTCAATTAATACGACAAAAATGTTGCTAAATGAAACAATTCCCATGCTAACATGTATCCAAATAAAACACTTCAAAATCAAAACGATATGCAACGTCATCAAATAATTAGCTTATATTATCAACCAACTGCACAGGTGCACTAAATGAACAATGCTATCATAACGAATGTTTCTTGACCAATAAAACCATGTTACTGACATTTGGACTGCAAAAAAATTTAAATTGCGGGAATACTTTATTTTACGTGTACCACAGGCACAACCAAGAAAAAAAGTTTTGTTTTCATCAAAACAATATTTATGTTGGGCTACCGGTTAGCTCGTCCTGTTAATATGTGGATTTCTGTCTAGTGATGTGCCCAGGAAGGAAGTATAACAGTCTCTTGGGTTGGCCCTGTCTCGTGGTTCGAGAGTGATTTCTCCTGTCAGTCAGGCTTCTATTGTCTTCCTGTGGCAACTGCACATGACGTGTGCTCCCCCCAACACGATGACTGCACTGTTTAACCGGTGGCTTCTGAGGAGAGCGCATGCTTGTTGATGTTCTCCCGATGTGTCAGAGGATGTTGCTGTGACAAGACAGACTTAGGAGTACAAACAGGTTTTCCAAATTAAAGAAAACCGGGGATTAAAACCATTTCTAAGTACTGTAAATACGATAAATCTGTTGTTTATCTGCGATAAATCTGTCCGTTCTCTTCAATAAATCATGCATCCAGACAATTACTGCCAATTGCTGTAATTTCGCACAAGCAAAACACACAAGTGGAAAGTACTACACTCCCAATGCGCCTCACAGTATGTTCTGGTGCAATCATGTGAGCTTGTTACTTTCTACAAAGAATATATACAAATATTCATAAGGTTCTGAACTGATTGTTACATTTGTGAAAATAGTTTTTTGCACAGGTGAGATATGAAAGAATTTAATTGCCAGCGATTGCTTGTCAGTTGGCAACACAAGACACTAGCACAATTTTCATTATACAAATGTGGAGACAGGTGAAGCGTTTTGCGAAAGCGTAATTTGTAATTGCAATTTGAGTGACAAAAAGGCAAAATTTTTGTCTTGCAGAAATAGTTTATGATACTTGAGTTTTTGCTTAGAGGTTTGTGTCTACAGTTTTAGCTGCGCTGTGTAACCGATTGAGAAAAATGTAATGTCTATTACAATTACTCAATGACATCACCTTTATCACGAAAGTCATATTTGGAGGACAGACTTTCTGAGCCATGACTGCAAAACACAGACGTGGTCAAGCTTCTTTAATAACCTATTTTGGCTCCTCATTGGCTCTCCTCGGTGCGGTCCTCTTGACCATTCCTCATGGTCAGATCGCAAAAAAACAACAAAGAAATGGGGCTTTAAGAAAGAAAAGAATGATTGGGGCGCCACGTGAGCAGAGGCGATGACCTTCCTCTCGAGCCGCAGCCTGTCAGAGAGGTGAGAGGTGTTCTGTGTCGGTCCACATGGGCTCTAACAAGTGTTTCCTCTCCCGGGTTCAACAATGCAGAAGGTGTCAGACTGTCCCTTTGACAGTGGCTGTGACAGCTTCCCTTAATAATCCTTAAGCGCCAGGTTCTGTGCAGTGACATTTTTGGAGGGGCACAAATTAGAAGCACAAGAAGTGAAGAGGATGTTATTTCACTGCTGTGGGTACGTCTTCCCCTCTGGCAGCTGGAGCTCAGAATGAATTACTGTCAGAGGTCTTTCGCCTGGCACACGCTGAGCTCGCACACACGCACACGCACACAGACATAGGCATACGCACAGTTTCACGCACATATGCACACTGAAAAGTGTACGTGCGCATGCTGACGCACTTGCATGTAAACCGACACATGCATGCATATATCTAGTACTACATACAAACACAGACAGACAGATCCACCCACACACACACATGCACACACACATAGCATACACAAACACAAACCACTTACAGACACACACACACATATAGCATACACAAACACAAACCACTCACAGAGACACACACACACAGGTACACAAACTCTCACACACACACACCCATGCATACAGGCACATGTGCGTACTTGCACATCTGCATGTACAAACATAAACACCTACACATACACAACACAAACAAATCCACACAAATGTACATATGTTCATGCACAGACCCTGAAAACAAATGACGTAAAACACCATTTCACTCACAAGACCCAAACATTGTTTTTTTCTCTGTGTGAATGTAGCTGTGCACCTGGCTAAAATACATTTTGCTGCTTTTTCCAGGGCGTCTTACACTGGAAAAGTGCACGCACGTACCCATTCAAGCATAGGCTGACACACCCGTGGCTGTTCGGTAACTCATCAATGTCCTTTCTGCGGAAGCTTAACCTGACCAAATACCAAATCCTGACCTTCTGTTTATCCATGACAGAAAAAAGAAGGGATTTGCACCCCCCCCCCCCATAGCACAGCCTCACCTTCTTGTCTCCCGGCATTCGGCACTATGACAGCGCTGCTCAGAAGCACATGGAAGGAACTCACACACTCTCGGCTAATGTCGCATCTCTAATTCCATTCACATTTATTTAAACAAATGGAGGATATGATCAGTTGAGCCAGGAAATCTACAGTGGGAATTAATGAGCATTGCCCAGCTCTTGCAATTAGTCTGCGGTATTATTGAGTTGTCTTATTTCATAGTCTAATTTGTTATTGCGTCGAACATCTTCCCCAGGGCCATTGGCGGTGTCACTCCCGTGAAGTATTGCTGCTTTTCAACAAATACCTCTGTCGCCGCGGACGAAGGCGAATTACGGAATTGTGTCGTACGTCTTCATTTTATTTTTTCAAATGAACAACAGCAGACTGTAGAGAGGGAGAGAGAGAGAGGGGGAGAGAAAGGGAGAGAGAGAGAGGGGGAGAGAAAGGGAGAGAGAGAGAGAGAGAGAAAGGGAGAGGGAGAGAGAGAGTGAAATGGAGAGTGGGAAGTGAGAAAAGCCACAGTTTTATCCTGTTATTACAACGTTCTCTGCGGAGGAGGGGGGGGGGGTTAGAATGCAGAAGGCCCACAGGCATGGAGATACTGTTGAGATGTAGTACTATGGCTTTTACTTCCAGTCTATGACTCGTTTGTACAGTGGAGCACTTCTCATTTCACGTGTGTATATGCGCATGTGTGAGCATGCCAGACCTGGGCCAAATATTTATTTGAAATATGTTAACCCTTTAGACACCAGTAAAATTCCTGCAGATTACTGAAAAATATTATTTTATATGATTGAATGTTTTGGTTAGTAACATGTTTCATTGAACATTCTCAGGGTTCTGCAGAAGCGTCAGATTTTATTGCCATCTGAGGTTTTACAGTATTTCAGATATGCATTTGGCCCAGGTCTGGTGTATGTGCGGTGAGGGGGCACACTGTTTTCTAGTAGTTTTTAGGGGTTTTTACCCATTGGCTTGGTCGCTCACAAAGGATGGGGAATAAATGTATCTCAAAAAGTGAGGGGGATATGCCGCCCCTTCCCCACCCCCAGTCATAAACTACCCCTGTGCGTCAATGCATGTGTTTGTTACTAACCTGCACTGGGTCCCATAGTTGCACAAATAATTTGCTATAAAAAAAGTGGTCAGTTGTTCACATTATTGGAAACTGACATATATGTTGTGCTTATGGGAGAAATTCCAGAATAATTTCAAAACCCCAGGGAAATTGAGCAGTTCGAGGTGCCAAGACCACGTCCCCTACAAAGCTAATTAAAAAAATATCCGCCATATCCCACCGAGCATCATCCGTGGGGATTAAGTATTCTCCCCGAGCCAATCAGAGTGCCCTTTAAACACATCGTACGATTAAACTTTTATTGAAGTAAACGCTGGCCTGCCATTTCCGATGAAAGCTCCGATTTGGCGAAGTGCCGCATTGAAAAGCGCCGATGTCAGCCGCAATTATTTCACATAACAAGCTGGTGGCAACGGAGGTGCTCATTTTCCGCAGCTAATAGTTCTTTCCTGACGCGAACCTGACCCAGTCCAAACACTGGAATGAATATCCAGGGGACTTTCGACGCGGAGAGCGCATTAGATTTCCGCGCGAGAGATGAAAGTTCACTTACCGAGAGATCATTTCTCTTTCCAAAAGCTTTAAACAGTCATTCATTGATCTCTGACATCTCCCGTCTCGCTGGCAGAAGCCAGCTTTGCTCTGTGGAGATTTTAATACGGGGGTTTATTGTCGAATGCATCATTGTTAAACCACCTTGAGACATTCCATCTTAGCCAGTGGCTTCCGGGGTAAATATTTGAAAGGGAGGACACATCAAAAAAAAAAAGAAAAACATCAAAAAAGAAAGAGTGTAATATCGCAAGTAAATCTTTCTCTCCGTGAGATTTCTGCTGGGCAAACAAGCGGGGGGTGGGCGGGGGGGACGAGTATGAAAGTGCATGAACTGAAACCCGGGATGACGCATGGAGCCATCAGCGGGGATCTCGAGAGGGTTTATCAAACATTGACAGCTGCTAAATAAACAGCGGCCATTCATCGCTGTCACGCTGTCACTAACGCCTATTCCCCCTCCTCCCTTCAGCCCCCTCCTTCTCCATCTGCAAATGATTGAATTAGGGTAAAGTATCATGGCCGTAGAAATCGCAATCCCAGGCCAAGGAACAGGGGAGCCACCGGGGTCACATCCGGACCCACCTCTGTCCCACCCTACCCCAGGCCTCTGCGTTGCTCCCTGCTATTTCCCCCACCCCCCAAGTCAATTGGAATGCAGCAGGGAGCGAGAGCACAATGGAGAAGCTGGTGTAAGAGGAAGTAAGGCAAAGTTTGGGTTATTGAAAGAGAGATTGAGGGAGAAACAAATAAGCGTGGGGGGGGCGTGATGTTGTCTGGAAATGAGAAGCCGACGAGTGGTAGAAGGAGACGGATAGAGATAGGAAAAAGAAAGGAGGTGAGGTGGGAAACAAAAGCAAACAGAATGGGGATTCAGTGACACGGAGGGACTGTGTAAAGACAAAGAGAGAGAGAGAGAGAGAGAGAGATGGTGAACTGAACAGAAACAGTCAACAGGAGGAGAGGAGGGAGCACAGGACCAAAGAGAAGAGTAGGAAAGCGACAGAATACTGTGAAAGAGGAAAATGAAAGGAAAACAGAGAGAGAGCAGAGAGAGGCTGTGTGGGAAGGGAAGATGGGGCAGTGTAACTCTCTGGCGGCTGAAATCCAAACGCAGGGATTGAAAGTCCTTTTGATCTTCAGGTAGCGATGAAATATTCATATGCACACGGCATAGTCAGTTAGACCCTCTCTTCCGAAGAAGGACGGACAGTGATGGTGATGTTTCTGTGGCCTCCTCCAGTGGTCTTAGCTGCACTATGGCCTTAGGCGGGGCCCATAGTTGGACATCTTGGACATTAGTTGCCTCGAAACAACCGAACCACAACTTAAAATGCCCCTGGAAAAGAAAAGAAAACTAAGAAAATGCACATAAAAAGGACAGTTGAGTTTGTTTCCTGTGGCGGTCTAACGCACCCGCACTGGCTGGTCCTTTAGGAGTGTGAGCTGCCTATCACGGTCGCGGTTCGAAACCCGACCGTACCAGACCGGCCCTGGTGGGGAGGCTCAATCGGGGCCGGCGTTTGGCTGTCCACCCCAGGGGAAGGTGGGAGGGTGAGCCAGCATGAACTCACTGAGAAGCACGTAAGGGTGTCTCCCGAACGTGAGTGGGTGAATTCCGTCTCGAAGGAAGCAAGAATTAGCTTGCCTTGTAGAGACGGGCGGGTGAGTTTGGGTGGGATGGGCAAAATCGAAATAAATAGAGGGTATAATTGGCCACTAAATTGGGAGAAAAATGAGGAAAAAAAAGCAAATGTAAAAAAACCAAAAACATGTTTGTTTCCTGTTCCAAGACCCATCAGACACTTACTGAGACTGTGCAGTAAAAAAATCTAATTAGGTGGCATAAACATTTTATTTTCTGATGTCACTGATCTTCAATTTTCAGATCCGTCTACGGGAGGAAAAGCATGGCTTTGTCATACAGATTTAAAAAAAATTCTGGACTGAAGGAGGTGGTTCTAACTGTGAGAGGAAATATATTCAGGAGCTCAACCTGTCAACCCTATTTCATGGGTGTACCTTCTCTTGGCTGAAAAGAAGACTGCTGCTAAGAAACAAGTTTGGGACGGAGTGGGCTCCAACATGGCTTGTCGTAAGTCAAACCCAAAATGCTTGGGTGGCACATGAACCAACTTGACCAAATGAACAGCACACACTATATAAGCAGTCTAGGTATTTGAATATTCATCAGTTTCCCCTTCCCCTTTTCACATTAGTATGTATCAGAGTAAAAAAAACAAAAAAGAAAAGAAACCATCAGGAAAAAAGCACTGCTTGAAGAAGAGCTATAAATGACATCCAAAATCGATTTCTCTTTTCTTCAAAATAGCAAACTCGCCAAGCGGAGTCTGGCGCTAATGGCGGGTTTGGCAGCACACAGTGTCTTCGTGTTACCTTATCTCTCTCCGACGGCCTTCCCAGAGACCCAACCGTGGTGAGCGTGGGATCATGTGACCCGCTTAAAGGCCTAACGCCAGAACTTGTTTTTGAACACAGCCTTCACCCTGACTCGTGTCAATCGCAGGGGAACGCAAAGGTGGGAGTTTTGTAGGTGAGCAGGGGTGATGTCATGCTCGGAAGGCCTTGATGTCATGCCATCGTGTGTGCATTGCTCAAAAGGGGAAACCAAAGTTGCACGGCAAAATGCACGTTGTTAAAATCAACTCTAATAGAATTCATTCAACTTGGCTTCAACTCAACTAAGAGAAAACGTTGTATCCCTGTTTTGCTCAAATGCGGAGCAGACATTATCCTAAGTCCGGATCTGTTATCATAAGAGGAGTCCACACCCTTCCGGATCTTATTGAATTGCACTGCATATATTTTAAAAACAAACTGTTTGGGTGGCTGCTGGGTGGTTTATCCTGTTAAGGCACTGTTCTGGGGATGAGCCCTGCAGTCTGGTACCGTGTCCAGACCATGCCAGTGCCGACTGGGGCCAGCAGCCCCACAGCACGATGCATAATTAGCAGTAGCTTCGCCCAGGGAGGGAGGGATTAATTCGGCCGGATTGTCCATGTCTTGTTACTCACCAGCATCCCCTGCTGGTCAAATGGGCATTCATAGCCTGCTGTTAAAAAGCTGCCAGGATAAAGTGCCTTCCTGTCTGTGTGTAAAAGCTTAATTGTAGACTCCGGTTTGATAAGAAGCGGTGGCTATTTTGGAGGAGAGCAAATGCACTACAATCTCCTGAACTGACAGCGAAGGTTGCAGCAAGCGTGGCTTAGAATGTGATTGGGCACTCCAAATTGGGAAAAATGGGGGAAAAGCTTAAAAACAACATTTTAGGCTTCGAAGCTTGAAGGACGGAAGCCTTTAGTTTTATTTACGTTTTTTCCCAATGTGGACTGAGTGATCGAGCAAAGTGGTGACACCATACACATGGCGAACATGTAAGGCTTCATATGAACTTGAACATGAAATGTTTTGGGACCACTCCTTGGTCATGTCCAATATGCTGAAAATGACTTGTTTCCAGCACCATTAAAAAAGGCCTCTGGAGGCACACTTGGCAGAAGTTTAAGATTGTGACGATTAGTCCTTGAGTCTAATTGAGAGGGGCCGATTGTGCGTACATTTTGGAGGCCACGCCCCCTTGTTGAAGGGTTTTCCACACCTTACTGAGAAACAAGCCTCATACACAATCATTTGCAGGGTTTTGATTTCTTGCATGCTTATACTACACATATAGGCCTATTTTAATGCAAAGCATTAGTTCTTTATATTATTTATTTTCCACGTGTTGCCTGTAATGGACTACTTGAATTGCGAGCGAACAATATGCATCTCATATCGTGGCCATGCCCCTCAATGTTCGCCAGAACATTGTAGTTCAATAAATATACATCCAAAATTAACATGACATCAAGTCAAAACAAGATAATATACTACAACAGTCAGACTCGGAGCTGAGATTATCAAACGGATTTCTGAGAATGTGCATTGAGTCTAGTGGGACCGTTGCAATAATACATTACAAAGGGTCGAAAATAGATCCCAGATGATCTCCAGAAATTAAATATTAAAGTGATCCATTAAAAAATGATGAGGCTGACATCAAATCCAGACAACTGAAAGGAATGGATTTTGAGCAACAAGTTCCAATGAAAAGAGGTGCCATTCTGTTTCGCCAAAATTAAAAAGGTACAAGGAGGCCAAGATAAGGATATATCAGATATATATGAAATATGAAGAAATAAAATGTACTGTATAGTGTGTGTGTGAACTTTCAATGTAGTTAATTGCATTACAAATATTCACAAAGTAAAAAATATATACTAAATAATTCTCATGTTTCATACGAGTTGAAACATGTACTTACCAATTTATAACTCCAAATACTTTTTCAAATAAAAACAAAGTGATGTTATTATAAGTATCATTTAACAAAATGCCCACCATTTTAGGTTGAGAAAATAGCTTTAATTCTGATGGTGGCAAGTAATTTTCATTAAATGTCAATTTGTTATTAATTCAAAGCAAAGCTTAAATAAAATTGTATTCATTAATCACTCCCCCGTCCACCGGCCTGCTAATTAAAACATTGCGGGGCCTGCTCGTTAGTCACTGGCAGACCTGATTGTTAATGTCGTCTCATTGTCCTCCTTGTTTCACTGCTATCATTTATTTTCTTTGCTGTTCTTGCAAACTCTTGTTAATTATTAAATCACTTTTTTTGTCTGCGGTGACATTTTTCAGATAGCTATCAAAGTGTCTCGGCGAAGAAATTATAAGCCATTTTCTGTGGGCGATGAAAGAAATGTATACATTGACTCTATTCACATTGTATGTTTTGTTTCTTGTAGCGATGTCTGTTGTGTTTTTCCCCTTTTTTTCTTTTCTCTCATCATAGAATGCAGCATCTAAATAACTACACCTCCAAAGGCATGAATAAGTATTTTAAATTCACACTAATCATTATTCTGTCAAGAAGTAAACTATCAGCCCTTGCAATTTCTTTATAGATGATATAAGTCCTTCTGCAGGACATAGCGACTACCTGATACTTAACAGCTTACTCATTTTTTTACATTTACATTTTAAGCATTTCACAGACACTATTATCCAGAGCGACTTACAAGATGTGCATAAATACATGGTAGGAACAATCATAGTTCACGCAAGAGACCAGTGCAGTAATAAGTCCCAAAACTCCCAGAATTCCTCTCGGCATCACAGAAGTCACTGCCGCACGGTTGACCTTTACCCATCCCTATTCCAACAATCCCCTCGCTCTCATACATTCCAATTAAAATATTTATTCATTTTTATCCGAAGGCGCACAAAATAAAAGAAATGAAGGCCCTAATTTGGGAGGATGGGGGCCAATCGTTCATCCACTTTTGTAATTAATCAAGGTGAATTCATCAAGGATCGTTTCAGCTTGAATAGTGATGATATCTTGACACGCAGGAATAATTAAACAAGGGCCGGGCTGAGGTTCCTTATTCCCAGAGCAATAGAGGGAATATTCCACACAGAGAGCCCCCGCCGAAGAAACAACCCGTTTTTTTCCTAAACCTTCAATTATGCACGTTGTCCGTGGCGCGCCATATGTCACTGTCAATACAATATCCCCATTTTCACAAGCTATATGCATGGGATTTGTATATGTTAAATAATGCAGCGTCTAAAGGTCAGCCGAGAGGCGGAGAGGGAGGGGGGCGACGCTCCGGCGAATCTCGCCCGGCTTACGTGGCATATCACAAGTGTGTTACTCCCTTAATTTACAGATCAGTTCAAATAATGAAATGCATATAGTAAATGTCAAACACGGGCAGTCGCCGAGTAATCCATCTCAACAGGGAAATAATGGATGGGTTTCCGAAGAATTAAACTTATTCCACAGGGCACCTTCCACTTTTAAGAGGCCTCTCTCAAAGCTTTCGGGAGGGAGGGGGGTGGGGGGGGGGGGTTATCTCTTTGCCTACGCCAGCCACAACCTTGAAGATAGCAAGGCAAATTACTAATATTTTACAGTTCGAATAGATAGAACACTGAAATAGAATTAAAATGGACCTGTATCAGTGGTCACATATTATTACGGTGATTGGTTTTCCCATGCTATTCTGCTTTCATGAAGATGTCAAAATGCATTTAAAAAGAAAAAAACCAAGCGAATTGATCAAATCATATTAGCATACAGTAGGAGGGTACCTCTAGATGTTGATGTGTCTGTAATGCCAGTCTTTGCCCAGAGGGGGGCGCAGTTTACAGAATCAGTGGGCTTCCCCAAGGGGCACATTTGAGCCAGGCTGCTTTTGAAACCTTTAACCACCCCCTGGTCTAATAAAGCTCTGGATTGGTTCTCAAACTTCATCGATGGGTGCATGGTGAGGGATAAATCTCTTTGCCATTAGTACAGTATTCAGCATCGCATTGCCCTCACTTGATTAAAAACACTATAATTTCTTCCTTGTCATATATTTTATGCTGACATATGCGGGTTTATTTCGAGACAGAGATCTTTTAAAGAGATACCCTGGCAAAGCAATTAATTTCAAATTACCGCCACTAATTTACCAGCAATTACCTTGTGCTGCTTTTAATATTTAAATAGGCAATTGCACAAAATGATTTGATACAGGCCCGGACGAGCGTTTCTGATGCCACTTCTGCCGCCATCAATAACGCAATATCAATGCAAGGCATGGAATAATATCAATGACAAAGAAATTATAATGACGATAAGAGCTGTTGCGGCTGCAATAAAAAAAAGTACCAACCCACGCAAAACAATCAGTATTGCTCATCTTCCCGGTGCAATAAATTATTGCAATGATGGAAAAGATAAAAGGGGCAAGGAAAATCTCCAAGGTCAAAAAACACAAGGGGAGGGGAGAAAAAAGAGAGGGGGAAAAAAAGAAAAACAAGGTGAGCGCGAGTCACGGACTGCGTTGTCCTCGCTGGTTTCCGCGCCAATGTCAGAGTCAAAGACGGATTCTCCTTTTATCCCCGGCCTCCTCCGTGGTGACGCGTCCCGCGCCCGGGGGAGCTGGGGGGAAGAGGAGGCGCGAGGCCCAGGGAGGCGCCGGGGAGGGAGACGCGAGCGATGACTAACAGCCTATTGTGTAATTAATGAGGAGAGTGTTGATTTCCTCAGATAATTTAGCGCCGTACAAGTGTTTGACTTCTGTTCCTCATTTACTCCGGTCTGTCTCTTTTATGATCTTGGTAATGGGGGAGGACTATGTTAACCTTGATGTAGCGCACACTTGTCCCGCACCCCCCCCCCTCCCGACCTGACCCTGAGGAGCCGTTCTGGAAGAGACGGGAATGACAGTGCCATTAGCGATGGCGGGAGAGGGAGTCACATTTAAGCCTGGCGTTCTCGGCGTGGGGGCTGGAGCGACCCGGCATTCGTCTCTTTCAGCCTCTTCTCGCGTCGGGCGCCGCCCGCTCTGCGGCCTGGAAATTGTGTTTTTCTCACTTCCGGGGCCGCCAGTGTTAAAGCACGCATGCAGTGCCAGTGCCCACCGAGGCACTGTGTAGATCAGGGGTATTCAAATCCAGGCCTCGAGGCCCGCAGTGTCTGCAGGTGTTTGCTCCAACCATGCACTACACCACCTGATTTCACTAATTAGCTCGCTTCCTGGAGGTAAACGAATCATTCGCAATCAGGTGGTGTAGTGCGTGGTTGGAGCAAACACCTGCAGACACTGCGGGCCTGGATTTGAATACCCCCGCTGTAGATGAACAGCCGTGGTTTAGGGCCCGGGCCATGGGTACGGCTCGCCGGCTGAGACTTCCCACATCTGGGGCAGTGACTTCTTAATGACATTGGAGAGAAAATTGCCCCAAAAAAGGGGCAAGTTCCAGTGGAAGTCCTGCAGCGTTCCAACATTAATGAATGGAGGATGCATTGTCTGTCAT
Source organism: Aldrovandia affinis (assembly GCA_029706075.1). Lineage (NCBI taxonomy): Eukaryota > Metazoa > Chordata > Actinopteri > Notacanthiformes > Halosauridae > Aldrovandia > Aldrovandia affinis. The sequence goes on from JAINUG010000115.1 coordinate 184,475, forward strand.
GGCTAAATAAACGGCAGTGCTTCAAAACCCCCCCCTGGTGATTTCCTGCCATGCCTGCAATGAGGGAGAGTGGCTAGAAAACGGCCTGGCAGAAGATGATTACTCTGTAATTTTCCTGTGCGCCTCACTTGTGTGTTTATGTATCTCACAAAAACACATATTTACACACAGGCCCTCGCTTCCAGGCTTTTGCATAGATCACCGCTGTAATTATTCAACCCCCCCTGCCTCGTGCACACACACACACACACACACACACACACACACACACATAATACACACACATACACATAATCACACACAAATAAACACTCGCGCACAAAGATATGCAGACACACACACACACACACACAAATAATATTAAGGGTGATAAAAAGGGCCGGCCATTGTTGAAGCTTTCCTCATTAATAGTCCTCATTTGCAAAGCGATGGCAACCAAACAAAAAAAAAGTGTTTAGGCCGCTCAAACATAGCTTAACATTCCTTCAAGGCTGGAGCTTCTGAGATCCTTTCCAATTACTGCAGGAATAAATATTTAATCACTTGTTGCTCTTTTTTTTTTCTTTTTAAATGTACTTCTCTCTATATGTCTTCTCCTGCCTGAGAGTTGCCTTGTTTCCCTCTTAGGTAGGCAAAAGGCCTGTTGGTAGTACAGAATGCCCATCCAGGGGTTTTGATGCACCTCTATCATGACCAACCCCCCACCTCAACACACGGGCGCGTTTGTCTGAGCCCTCAAGGCCCAAATGCATCAGGCCCATGCTCACTGCGGGTGGAACTGAAAAAAGTGTCTGTACGAGGGTGGGGGAATAGGGGAGCAAGGAAGGGAGGGAAGGAGCATGCCCATTCGAGCCACATGACGGTGCACCGACGCTCGGCTCCACACACCACCTCTGGTCAACAGGGTTCGGGGGGGGACGCGTCGTCTGAAAGAGAACAGAGAGAACGCGCCACGATAGCCACCTCGCAGGGCAGCAGGCTCTCGTTAATTAAAACCCCCGTGCATCCGACGCACCGCCGAGCGACGTGGCACTCCTCGGCGGCCGGCCGCCCATGTCTTTCGCTCGATAAATAATTCACCGGCTCAGGTATGTTTTGGGCTTTTGGTAATGAGCTCAAAGCTAGCCGGAGGGAGAAAAACAAGCCGGCGCGGTCTCCGCAGAGCAGGGGCTCAGCCTTGGCACGGTTACTGTCAAATTAAAAAAACATTTGCCCTACCGTGTAAGTTATGCTAAATAGGCAACCTGCGGAGTAGCGAAGGATGAAGCCTTGTTCTCCCGTGAAACTGAAAAAAAAAAAAAAAAAAAAGGAATCGCCACCCACATTAAACCGATTCTCCTAACGTGTTTACAACTCGACAAACAGGAAGGTCATTAATCAATGGACACATAGCATCCCTTCACCCTGATGTGGTGGCAGCCATGTTGCTAATGAAACCACTCCAGACTGGAGACAGTGTGCCTGCCATGTACTTCACAGAGAAGAGTTTTATATTCATCTTTCAGTCACGCTGCAAAAAAAAAAAGCTGTGATGTAAAAATAGATCCTAAAAACATAATTAGAATAGATTTACATAACCTATGACCATTTAGATTGATGAATATGATAAAACTGCAAAATTGGGCTGTAATTAAAAAATATATATATTCACCATGTAGATTCATGTTAACATATTCATATTTATCTTAAGAGACGTATTCGACTTCATCATCACAATATCTAACAGGAAGATTGAAAAACATCAAATCAGTGTATTTCAGAGATATGGTTCACATTATTCTTTGTGTGTTTCTGTGTGTGTGTGTGTGTGTGTGTGTGTGTGTGTGTGGGTGTGGGTGTGGGTGTCCGTGTGTTCATGCACACAATTCATCTTTTAGCACCTCCCCTGATGAAGACGTGGTCTCAACGGAAATCAGCACTGAAGATGAATGGCGTACACATTTAACCATATGTTTTCAGTCCTCATCAGCTAATCAACACACACTATCGAGTGGATACTCAATGACAGTAATAATCACCCGGGCTCGTCCGAGATCAATCAGGATGAATCCAAGTAATAGGAGTAAATACATGCTGATGGGTTTATGTGAAATCCTGTAGGACAAGGGAGGAATTGCGGACCTACACCCACGGACACGGATACAATTCCACTGAAGATTCATACGCCAGGTCTGACTCACGCTCTCAGGCTGGCAAATTATTAATCACGTGCGCCCAATTACGGGCATCAATTACACGGTGGGGTTGGAAAAAAAAATATGGAAAAAGATGGAGCAGCAAAAACGAAAAAAAAAAAAAGGATGAATTTTCTGTCAAGGGTATTATAGAAGCAGCTGGAGAAGGACTCCATACATCACGGCTGCAGACGGCCATTTGTTACCGTGGAGTTACGACTGAGATATGTGTCATCCGCCCTGACCTGGAGGAACAATAAAACAGGTCGGGAACTGCTTAAGACCGACGACCTTGTGTGACTGAATCCTGCTGAAAAGTAGAAAGAAAAAGATAGATAGGGATGAATACGTGAGTGGACGAACACTATTACACTCGATAAAGTGCATCCCCCCACTCCCACTCTCCCCGCCTGTTCTCCAGGTTCCGCACCTCAGAAAAAGGGAAGGTCTTTGACGGTTACCGGAGTAGGGACGTCTGAACTCAGCGCGGACACGCCTGGCCCGCACTGTCAGGTGCGCACAGCGGCACTGCTGTTTCCCGGAGAACGGCGAAGAGTATTTTCGCAACATCGCTGTGACAGGGTGGAAACATAATCGTGTTATGTTGGTACCCTGTCACATCGGGACGTCACAGCGATGTGGCGGCTGAGCGGTGCGGTGCCTGGGGGTTCAATGCCCACCATTCCAACGTTTCCCAACGCGATAGAGCAATACGGCCTGGAGAATAAAAATGGTCAAAAAACATCTTTGTTTACAGACTTCCAAGCGACTCAGTCATTAAAGGCGCTCAGAATGCGCGCAGGATTGGCTCTCTCGCCGCGGGACTCGGCCTCGTCACCTCACCTCACCTGGGGGTATGGTTAGTTTTCACGGCAGATAGCTATAGGCAGGGATGGGCAAAAATGCACACAAATATTTTCTATTTCTATTTTCTATTTTCTGTAACCCGCATTACATATGAAATACATACATGCAAATACACCCCTAGCCATAGGCTGCCAGTTGTCATCAGTGAGACATGTGCCTCTGCTCTGATTGGTGCTAGGTCTCTCCTGTAGTACCATATGGTCTGTAAGGTGGAAAATAGTTACTGGTTCATAGGTGAGCACAATGGAGGAGTGCAGGCGCTTCAGTTGCAATGTTCCTTGTACCGGTGTGGGTGGTGCAGTGGTGACTCTAGGCACACTTGCCAATTTGAAATTGGGGAGAAAAAAACACCTTTTTAAGATGCATTTGAATGGGCTCTCATGGGTCCGATAATTACCAGTGATCATTTTTGCCAGTTGAATTGGACCATTGATTGTATTGAACATTGTATCACGAGTCAGCAGTCCATCCAGTATGCAATTTGTTTTGAATCTGTTACGAGTGTTGTTTGTAGTTGTTCTTTTGTCTTTGTGTTTATTATGTTCATTAGTGAAAATATTAATTTCTGATCTATTTTATGAGATGCATAAACAGAGATGAACTTTACGATTCCTTAAAATTGGCCTTTGAATTCAACTGAATGTGTTCTTTAGTGAAATATTTTACATTCTCTTTTCTCTAAAAACATTAATGCAAATGCATAGAAGACAACAGCTGGCTATCCGCTGGCTCGGTCTCACAAATATCACCATTATTTCAAGAGAGAAATCTATATAGTTCTGGACCTTAGCAGAAATTACCACCAATTACGTTATCCGCACTCATTATTGCAAAGCTGGGTATGGAGTCTGGCTCTGACACTTTGTGAATAAGAGATGATTGTAGGTCTTGTGTGAGATCTGTTTATTCTTCTGTAAATAGTACAGATGATAATAATAATAATAATAATACATATCTAGACCTTCTTGTTGTAGCCAGGTGATTTGGTTGGGTCTAGTCCCTGAAAATGACTTTGGTGCTGCAACTGCGACTGTATATATACAGTATATATGATTTTGATTTTCAACCACAGCCAACTTCTTCTCATCAAATTTTCCATCAGCAGATGGGTCAAAGTTCAGCCCTCGCACACGCACACTTCATACTGGTTGTGAAGCAAAAGAGATGCCTGAGTGACTCTGTCAGAGAACTGTGGGGGGTTACCTGCTCTCTCTGATGAGTGAGGTAAAAATGGAGACCTTTAGCTTTACTGATAACATCATAGGACATTGTCTGTAGAACATTATATTATCTGCAAAGCTAATTCTAGCTCACTGACATCAACAATCCCCTTGGCTGAGATATGCTTGTTAAATCTCCTCAGTGTCTTACTTATCTAGTTTGATTAAACAAACTCTCTTTCCCAGCATCCTGGTGACTTTTCCCCATTCTTGAGCAAATAACTGTAATTCAGCTGTTACTTCAATGAGATTATTGCATATATTTCTGAGTAAAAGTATCAATGTCTTGCCTTGACTGGAGGATTAGTACAATAAACAGTAAGTACAACAAACAAAAATGCATACCAATTGCACTTTTACCATTAGAGAATGTCTCTCTTATCTCTCCAAAGGATGCAATGATTGAAATAGAAGATTTCAGTGCTACAACTTGTAACCAATGTGATTCCATTATGCCACGATTCTGAGGCTATACTTCACATTTCGTAACTGATTCATAAACATTATTCATGAATACATTCTTATTTATTAACGATGATTTCCATGGTAAAAGTCACCACATTCGAGAAGCGCACTGCCTTTCCCCAAAACGTGCGGTGAATCTACGAAGGCCACTTACACACGAGAACAGTCCATTGCTTATTCCTTATACCTTTTCAGAGACGTTCTCGGCTTTGTGCTCCTTCTCTGCTCCGGTCCCGTTCATCTTCCGCAGATTGCATTGGTATTAAGAGGGAAAGAGGGCGTGCGCGTTAGACGTATCTTCAGTATCAATGACAAGGCCTTTTTTCAGGAGGGGGTGGGTGGGGGGGGCAGGGGGGGACAAGGAACAGAGATGGCAGAATTATCCTGAATGAGGCGACTTTTCCTTCAGACCGGAGGCTCTTTTGTACCCGAAAAGCCGCTCTGCAGAGTGTGAGGCGAAATCAAAGTAGCCATTCGTCCCGCTTAGAAGAGGTAACAAAGGGCGCCCATGCGCTGTGTACTTTGTGCAACACAGATAACGGTCCAGGGGAAAGGCCCAAGTCACCGCCATTCACTGCCTGACAGGGGAGGGATGCGGAGAGAGGGAGCTAGCGAGGCGCGTTGCCTTTCAGTGAATGGGTGGCGGGGGGGAATCTTCAGACTAAATTAAAGATCGCGCAGTTCAAACATGCCATCGACCGTAAAGAATGAAATGACAGTCCTTTACGGAGAGAGGCCCCCGTCTCACCGCTGCATTACCGTTGACCATGAAATTGCCAGGATAGAACTCAATGATTTTTTGAGTTTTCTGGCTCCTTCCTCGTGACAGCGTCTCATGGGAGCGCACGCCAGGTGATGTCGCTCTCTCATCGGGCCCTGTGCTGGTAAGAGAGATTTATGCATCCGATGGGATGTTCCCCCCCGGTGACTAAGTACCTGCACAGTACGTGTCATTGCACCGTTTTAACCTCTCACGGGGCACCATTAATATAATTGCATTGGCGTTCCTCCATTGTGACAAGCGTTGGCTGCATGGGCATCGATTAATCGGGAGAGGGGTTACCTACTCAGTGAGGGAAGTCACAAAGGCTGAGATGCAAGCAGATGTAAGTTTGCAACAAAAGAAAATGTTGTTATTCTGAGGATAATACATATTGTTTTCTGAATTTTCTATGAACACAAACTGTGCATTGTTTTTTGATGCTTTCTAAATATAAATTCGTACCCACCAACTTATGCATGTCACCCTGGATGCTGCTATATGTCGTGATAACATTTCTACAAGAGGGCAAGAATGACTGGAAGCCATATCTAAGGCAATTCAGGCAGGCCCCCTGGCACAACTGTCGAGAGGAGAAGACGCCACAAGGAAACTGGGTGAAGTAAGTCTCGCTCTGTCACGCCGTAGGAGTGTCACGTCACCCACGGTATCACAGGCGCGGATGTCTATGGAAGGGTAGTCCTCAACAGCCTGAACACTCTCCTGAAAATCTCCTGGGATGGTGTCACCGTTATACTTCATGGTAAATCTCTCTTCCTGGTCGCAGTTCCATTAGTCATCTGCTTAGCAGATGCCCTTTCCACTGCAATGATTCTTCAGTTGATATCCCATTTATAAAGCTGGACTTTTAGTGGAGCAGTTGTAAAGTACCTAGCTAAAAAGATACATCAGCAGTGACCCACCTGAGATCTTTGACCCTCGTGTTCAGGGTCCAGGTTTCACAGAAGTTATGCCCTCTTAGCACAGGTCTTGGTAAGCTAACGGCTAACCAAGTACATGTACATGAAACCAGTGTGTGGCATCAAATAGCTACACCAAAGTAGAAATACGAGCACCATGTTGGGTCAAAGTTTTATGGTATAACTATTTGACGGAATAGGTATTTTTGCATAATGAATATCCAAGCAAGAGTACATTAGCATTACAATTTTGATGCCAAAGCAGAACATTGAGTAGTTAGGAGGCAGAAAGAGACCAGAAAACAGAATTGTTCAAACATACTTATAAATATTATAGTCTTTGCACATTCAGATACCCCAGGTGGAGTATTGCAGCCAGGACCCTGGAGCTGAATGGCAACATGGCTGCCAGCCACACAGCTTAGTCACCATCCACTGCTGGGTGGCTGATATTAAGTTTTATTGAAAAAAATGGGTTGCAAAAGTAATTCATAGTGTTATAATCCATTATTTATATTATTTGGCACATAATTAACCAGAGAGATTAATGCAGCCTTGGCTTCTACACGTTGATTTGCAAATGGAATCCCTTCTTGAAGGGACAAGATAACAAAGAGTTTTAATAGGGTTGTCCAAAGGGGTGTCATAATCTATTACAAGCTAACTTCAGTGTTATTCTTAGTACAAACACATCTAACCTTCCGGCCCTTTAACAGATCAGTTACAGCAACTATGACGATGTAATACAATGTGCAGATGTGTCTAGTTTTCAAAAAGCTATATTAACACAGAGTAAACTAACAGCATTTATTTTAGAGATGATAATTATTATAATGGCCCGAGGTTAGCCATAACAACCTTTAAAGTAATGTAACACGCTCTGGGAACCAACTTGAAGCAATATTATTTTTCATGGTTAATAATATGTTTATTTTAGGACAGGAGTGTTGATTGGTTCAGTTTTTAGCCATCTAATTACTTAAGCGATGCTTATCCAGGGGGATATTGCAAGAAACATTAACTGTAATAAACATAACACAAAATCTAATTTTAAATATATATAGAGTTACCATATAATGGCATGAGCATGCTATTTTAGTTCAGGTTAAAAGCAAGTTGACACTCAGGAAATACTAGGACTAATACAGAGACGAGAATAAGACAAATATTTTGCAAATAATGCCTAAATTGAGGTATAGATTAAACTTAACTAGTGAGATGGGGTACCTGGAAATAATTACAGAATGCAGTTTTTTATGGTGGTGGACAGTCCATAAGCACTTTGGCCAAATACCTCATTCATTCAGGCCATTTTTTCAAGAGAGCCCAAATGCTGAAATTTCACTGCTGGAAGTCTGAGATGCAAGCAAATTATCAGTGTTTATGTAATGTTTTTTAAACCTTCCTCACTGAAAACTTTAAGATATTTCACAGCAATTAGACTCAAAATATTATTAGAAGTTTAAATTATGGGATATGCCCTATACATGAGAGGTTTATCTCTGACTTATGACAACTAGCCTGTAGGTGCTTGATGCATCCTGGGAGTTACTAATGTAGCCATACCCTGAGGACCCGTGACTGACTTAAACCCACTCTACCCCTGGTGGAACGACACCAGTTGTGTCCTGTTGCTGACTCCTGGTCATAGTTAGTTAATGACATTGGTGAAGCTGGATTCTGTAACAGTGGGGACTAGTGGTGATTTTCTTTAGAGACCAAGCCACTGAGGCTACAATCATTCAAAGTTAGAGGAGCAATGGAAAGTTCTGGCGCTACTTCACCGAACTAACAAGGTGCATGGAATATGAAGCAGTAGCAATAAACACAAAGATGGCTACTCTTGAAGTAAAATGGAAGAAGCCCAAAACTTGGTTGAAACCCTGACGAAGGCTATATGCCAAAATGTGTTGGTTTGAAATAATAAACAATTACTTTCTTTCATTTTACTTCAAGTGTAGCTGGAATTCTTCATGTTTAAACTTCCGTCAACCATCACAGGAATTTTGTTGAAAAAAACACAATTGAATAAAAAAAAAAAAACTAAGGTAGGGTTAACATCCTATACTTGGAAGTTGGCAAAAGTTCCTCCACAGCTGGCATAGAGTCAAAGCTTAATCCAGTCATTGACATGGGATCTGCGCTTTACATTATTAATCAAGGCACAGGAAGAGAGGCAGGAAAAAGGAAAAAAAGAAAAGAAAAATGAATAACAAATGCAGAATTCTCTGCGTGAAGGTGAATCTTGAACTTTGTATGTAAACGCCTTTTTTTCCGATTCTTCTTTTTATTCGTTCCTGGTCATTTGCGTTCCTTTAAGACTTTGTCTCATCTCATTGAAGCCTCCTCCGTAACTGCCCCCATTACAGCGATGCCGAAGACATGAAAGAGCGGTGCTGATCGTTAATGGATACCCTTGTAATCCCTTCCTTTAATCAGATCCACGTTTCAGCTGACCCCCACGTTTAAATGCTGCCAAATTATAGGACCTTGGAAACCCTTTCCTGCAAATGACCAAACTCGTTAAGGGAGCTGATTTGTTACCTCTTTATTCTTTACTTCTTTGGAAAAATATTGCGACACTGTTCAGGGCCGTTAAGTGCTTCTTCCCTCTGAGGTCCCTCTTTCAGTAGAACTAAAATAGTTTCAATGTCATTAAGAGCGCCTTCATACTGACTTTAGCATGTTAAGGTAGAACAATTAGCGCCAGAGGAGAAAATGGGATAATTTTAAACATGCAAAACAGGGTTTTTAATTTTTTATTTCTGCAACATTTAAATCTAATTATGGTATGGGTTCTGTCTTCTGAAAGCCTCCTCAACTGCGTTTTTTCTGATATGGGCCAAATGAAGCGGTATCACACGGTAGCAGAATCGCCAATCCTCATTGTTCAAGATGATTCATGCTTCAACAACCATTGAGATATGTTAACAATGTTGTACACTGCAACTTAAGATACATGTTTTCATCACTTGCCAGTTGTTTTTTCAAAAAATGAAAAGCTGGGCCAATTTTGGCTGGGCACAACATGTTACTTTAACCATAGGGATGCATTTAAATACTGGTTCAATAGTGATTGACCCAGGAATTGCACCAATTCAGGTTTAATTCAGTTGAATATCAACATCTCCTACTGTGCTACCCAAAGTAGCTATGCTAACGTTATGCTAAAGTCCTAACTTAATGCTAAGTATGCTTATGGGCTAGCTGATAGCATTAGTCATCAGCTAGCCCTAGTTATCTAAATTATAAATATGCAAACTAAATGCCAAATGATCCAGTTTCAGTTATTGCTTGGTCAGCTATTGCTTTATATTTAGTATGCAGTGGTGTGTTTCAGTAGAACTAAAATAGTTATGTACATTGCAAAAACTATTGAGTATAAATCAAAGGAGGTTATATTAATATTATGTAATGCCTTTGTCAGACCTCAGAGTACTGTGTGCAGTTCTGGGCACCACACTACAAGAAAGATATAGTAGCTCTTGAAAAAGTTCAAAAGGGAAGGGAAATTAAATTGGTACCTGGTTTGAAAGGTAAAAGTTATGAGGAAAGACTTAAAGCACTCAATCTATTCAAGTTTAGCAAAGTTGTTGTTGTAAATACTGTTTACATAGAGTTTTCAATGCCTGTAACAGCTTGTCAGGTCAGGTAGTTGAGGCATAAACACTTGGACTATTCAAATCCAGGCTAGATGCAGTACTAGATTAGGATTAGTACTCTTTAGATTAGGACATGACGAGCCTAGATGGGCTGAACAGCCCATCGTTATGTATTCTTATGTTCTTATTCTTTGATTTTTATCTCTGGTTGCGTATCAATTTATCAGTGGTGCACTCTACTAAGATACAGATCTGATGACCAGGCTTCAAGCCGAGAAAGAGTGGTTTTAGCGGTTGCATGAAACCATTACATTTCCATGTAACTACAGCAATAAGTGTATGTCTTTGCGTATGCTTATTTTTTGCTTGTTGGGGCCTTATGACCCCTTATTTTTTGCTTATAACTATATTTATTCTCCATGGAATGCCCAGTCATAATTGCAGGGTTGTCCCATTGCCACAATGTCCTCTGTCTCTTTGGAAGGGTGCATACAAGCACACGCGTCCTCTAATTTGACAACTATAATATGAATATTATTTAAGTCTAAAGCTATTAAAAATTGTGGAGAATTTCAAGGATGATGGAAAAATGCAGCAGAGTCATTTTTAATTGCATTTTGGAAATGGACAGTACTGCTGTCAATCAATACATAAACACTGTGATAGGAATCTCAAGTCCGCCCCCTGTTCTTTGTGTATCACTGTTGCTTTGCATGCATGTGCACACTTCAGTGACTCACCGTTCTGTAGTGTTCATTTTATGTCGGCATTATATATGCGTGGATGTTGTATCAGTCGGACAAAGATGAGTCAGACAAACATCCATTATTTAGAGTTGGTGTTAAAGTCAGCGAAACCTCCCTCAGACAAACAATCATCATTAGGACTTGGTAGCATCGTCATAGAAACATCTGTCACTCGGAGTTGGTATCATAGTCCGACAAATGTTATGGTGTAGATGCTGACCTGGACCCAAATGCAGACTCCGGAACAGAACTTGAATTGCACTCCACACAGGAGGCGTTTAATGGCTGAGTGCAACAAAAGGGTAACTGGAGAAACAGACAGGAAGCTGGAAAAACAGAACAAGCTGGACGGGCTACAAAAAACTAATAAACAAACAACAAAATACAACTGGCAAAATTCGAACTGGAAAAACAGATAAACAGAGTGAACTAAACTAGGGCGGTACAAGATACACGTGTACGGTTTGGCACTGGAGTGTGTGAGTGCTGAACTTAAATAGGAAAGGGTGAAATTACTAAATTGATTCTGGCATGCGGAATGTGCAGGGGAGTGGGTGTGATAGGCTGAATCTAACGAGGGGAGAAAGGGAACCGAGTGCGGAATGCGGGGAAGCCACGCCCAGCCTAAAACAAAAGACACACAGGGTAAAAGCAAAAACAAGACATGACACACAAGGAACGGAATGGCAGAAAACAGGAGGAAGGTAGACAGAACGGGGCTGCGATGTTACAACAAATCTCATACGGACATGCTATACATCATACTTGAGTTAAGATTTTTTTGTTAAGGTATTTATTTTGAAAAGCTTTCCAGAAATGAGCCATGGTTATATTATTTGGTAGATATTGCTAGCAGTATACAAAGAAAATAGCAGCTATCTATTAAGCAAACTAGCTAGATTAATAGAAAGACTTCACCCGCTTGCATGTGAAATAAACATTAGCTAGCTAGCAAGGTAAATTGTTAGCAAGATTGTTTACAAAGCATCGGTGCAAGTTTGTTGGTAAAACATTCCTAAAGTGATCTAAGTTTCTAGGTTCTGCATTCATTAGAGAAAACATTAGTCTCGAAAAGCACCAAGGGGACCGGGTGAGAACCATTTTCCTTGTAAAAAAGCACCACATCTGCCCTCCTTGTTCCTGTCTGTCCCTGGCTCTCAGTGACTCTTAAATTACCCCAGAGTAGAGGACGGCGCTTCCAAAGACAGAGCCCTCGGCCCTGGGGAAGACAGGCCAAAAGGACGTTCTTGAGGCCTGTGGAGAAGAAGCTGAATGTGTGTTTTCTCCACCTGGCCCTTATTTCTACTGCAAAAATATCCTTCAAGATGCATTGCAGGATATGCATTCAGTGTAGGATATGGTATTGTAGGATATGCATTCACTGTAGGATATGGTATTGTAGGATATCCATTCAGTGTAGGATATGATAATTCTGTAATGGTACTTCATATGATGTTCAGTTGTTATACATTACAATAAAAAAATTATGTCGGGTACAATGACATGAATTTCACAGCACTCTGTTTCATCATGAAGGAATTGTACATAGATGTTTATCTAATGCTCAGGGAAAAAAAGAGAAATTGTGTTGTTTGGCTAGGCTGTTGCAGGCCAGAAGTTGAACTTCCCAACTTCAGGGAAAAGGGGAACAACTTTAGGTTGTAATATTGATATGCTGTAACTATTTTACGGAAGAGCATTGATTGCGTGGAGCGGGCTATCTCAGAGGAGTCACGCTTGTGTAAACCTGGGGCTTTGACCTTTCAGACAGCTGAAATGCCTTTCAAATGAATATGAAGAACGTACGCTAGGGAAAGCGACTAAAGAAAACACAAGACCTCTCGACTGGCAGTCTTGTTTTGCGTTCTGGGAATGGGATTATTGTGTGTTTTACGTAATTCATGTGGCATTTCTGTATTATTTTAAAGGCGTATGCCATCTCAGTATCATTCCCCTTTGTTAAATTCTGTGCAAACACAGCATTAGTCGCCTACCACGATGTGTTATGTGGGGTTTTTCTTTTGCTCCCAATTGAATGAAACTGTCCTGTGCGAAGACAGAGCTGAAAACCACCGGTCTAAAAGTAATTTAAAATGAAAAATCCATCTGTTTTGTTATTTTATGCACACAACCTTGGATGACCCTGACTTTCTCTGCTTTTATCATAAGTTTGACTCATTTTCTATTATAAAAAAAATAAAATCCCCGCTCCGACTCCTCACCGCCGCCACACTGAAGCACGGCTGGCTAAAGGCACTTGTCACCGTCCGTTTTAAGGGAGAGCGGGGAGCCAGAGAGAGGGGCATTAAACCAATATTGTGATATGGAGGAGGGATCAGCATGTAATGAATAATAAAGAGAGTCCACAGTGGGGGATCTGTCTCTGTTGAGTTTCCGTGCGCATCACAAATGGCACGTCTACGCGGCAGAGAAAACTCTTGACCAGTGAAATTAAAGCGACCCTTTCATTACTTTGTGACATTTTCTGCCGCGCAGGTTTTTTTTTTCCCGCCCGCTATCCGTCTAGCCCCTATTTTTTTTTTACAGATACAAGTTTTTTTAAATATTATTATTACTGCATTGCTCTCAAATGTGTGGAGTAATGCAAAGCTAACAACATTTTTTTTAAATGAATATGATTGAACATACAGATTGCCCTCTGGACACCACTATTCCCCCTATTGGAGAATTTCATTACAGCTAAGATTAACAAAAGCAATCAAGCGTGCTGTACATGCACCCATTTTACTTTTAGGAATGAGTGGTATAGAAATTACAGGAAGTATTACCATAAATCAGCCCCTTACTTTGCGGCGTAAACAACAACAATGCACCGCAGTCAAGTACATTCGCTATGACTTTTCATCCTGTCAATTTCTGAAGGTTCTGAGCAAGGTTGTTAATCAGGAAGAAAAAGTTTAGACCAGAGATTTCCCTCCCCTATTATAGAACAAAACACCTTGGTATCCACCGCAACATTAACACACCATCTGGAAGGTGCCGGAGTCTGGAGTGTGGTTAGGGACCCGGTGCAGCGCACGTTGACTAATATTTCGCAATAAAATACAGATCAGAGGCACAGCAATGTGAAGGACATGAGCATGTGGGGGGGGGGGCACGGGAGTTGTGCTTCGATACACAAACACAGAAATGTGCCATGAACAAAGTTTGCAAATTAATCTATCGGAATGTACCGATGTATTCTTTTGACTTTCATTTCAGAGGGAAATGCAACCGACTTTCTAGGGATCTTTGGACAGATTAAGGGTGTAAAATAACCCATCTGAAATTAAATGAACCAATTACCTCATCCAAGCAGTATCATCAGGTTCATAGTCGGTCTGTCTCTGGGGGAGGTCTTGTATATGCATGCTTTTTTTTAATCCAGATTATCATATGACAGTTCCATTTCAGGGTAAGGCAATCATTTTCTGTAGAGCTACAACAGCAAATTGGGTATGGCAGCCTACGACATACCTTCATACATTCATAACAGGACAGCCCTCATAGAAGACCTCTCTTTGCCACTCTGACCGTCCCTACTGTGCTTTGACAAAATGCAAAACTTGGTGTGGCTGCATGGTTCACCCTGTTAAGACACTGCTCCAGTGTGCGGATGAGCCCCACAGTCTGGAATCAAACCCAGACCATGCCAGTGCCGACTGTGACCAAGAGAGCAGCGCATAATTACCTGCAGGGTTTCCCAGGGAGGGAGGGTATCTGTCAGCGGGTGGACTTTGTCTCATTGTGCACCAGCGACCCCCTCTGGTTGGCCAGGTGCCTGCACAAATGGCACATGAATTGAACTCCAACACAACGGCTGTGCAAGATCAACCGGTGGACTGCAGAGCGAATAGATGCAGGGGCCGCAGGTATTTCCAAGGTGAACATAGAGTCAATCTTTGAACTATGTTAAATACAAATATTTATGTTAAAACACATGGCCACCATAAACCAATGAAATTGCAGCCTTTTCAAATAGGAATATAATGATGAATCAGCCTAATATTGAACAGTTCAGACTTAATTCACTTTGTGTATGATTAAAAGCTATAATCTTACTTTTAATGAGTCTATTTGGTTGGTCGTTTTTATAGAAAATATCCTATGAAAATATCCTATGATCTTTTTTATGGTCGTAGACACGGACACATTAATGACCAATTTACTAAGACTGGTTCTAATCAGGCAATCAAAGGAATTAAACGCCCTCATTCACAATTTTGCGCCATAAAAGGGTCAGAAATAATATGGTACACTTACACATCCAGATCACTATGCGCCAAGAAATTTGTACTGAGCACAAGTAGAACAGGGAGTAATGGTCAATGAGATAGTCACAAAAAAGTTACATCACAAAATAAATGTATTGGACATAACAAAACGAACAGTAGATGATGTAAAGAAAATTTGAAAAACTTGTGGGCAATACATATATATACAGTATATTTTTATGATAGGCTAATGTATATCAGCACTAAGCAAAATATAGTCTGCTTTCAGGTCTTCTTAAAATTCTCATGCAAAGAGGAGAGCAATTAAGGCATGCTTTAAATCAAACGGAATACATAACTGGCCTAATTTACAACATCTCCACCCTGTTTTAGCATGGTTCACCCCAGGTATACATATGCATGAACAGATTTAACTATGTCCAAAGGAAAGTTGCAGAGAGACGTAACCCCCAAATTACATTGGAATAGTGACTTGATCCATTTAGCGACCGTTTAGTAAATCTGACATAGATATCGCGACCTTATAGCGAGTGCTTTTGCGTTCGAAAAGCAGTTGCAACCCTTTAGTAAATCAGGTGCCTCAAAAAACATCCCTCAACATGCTATTGCTCTAGATACATGCCCAATGTAGTCTATTTGGTGTTTGTAGCAACCACAAGGTCAGGTTTTAAGCCACTGTATGGATATGATTAATTTTTAACGTTTTGCTAGTGACATAAAGTCATTCCAATTGACATATACAGTAGTTATACAGGGATATGACAGCAAAGCTCCAGTCGATACTAAAAGGCAGTCAGTTTACAGTTGATAGCTAGGTAATTAAGGTTGGACTAGCTCTGATTTGGTTTAAAACCAGGTCAGATGTTTTCAGATTTTTTTCAATTTTTGTTAACCTGAGTTGAAAATGGGGAAAGACCATGCAGCCCAGGGTTATAGTAACACGCTTCACGTGATTCTGAAAAATAATTTATATGGTAAAATCAAATGCCTACTATGGTCTTTTTTGAGTATGCACACAAAGCTGCTTTTGTGATAATTAAATATACATCTAACAGAAGCAATATAGATGTCTTGCATACCACTTTGTCTTACCAACTGAGAGTAAACATAGCAGTCTTACGAAGGATGGAAGTTTACCTGAGCTAGCAAGTCAGCAATCCCCAATGCAAGTAACAAACCAGCTAATAGATCGCATAGCACATTATTCAATTTAGTTCTTTTGCATTCACATTTGTTTTCATAAGAATTACGCAGGTGACCTAGGTTGTCATTATTCACCATGAGTATTGAAAGCAGTACAAATGGATGGTCAATCCTTTCTTAAATGATTAGCAAAGCTTTCTTCTTGTGAAGTTCCCAGTAATGTGTTGGTTCTGTCATGTGAATTACACAAATTGAAACCAAAACCAAAACTCGAAAGTGCTTTCATTCATGTGAGTTTTAAACTTCACTACTAATAATAATGCTTAAAAAATGCACAATGAGCCTTAAAATGTGAACTGGAGAGAAAGGCTGACATCTGCTGTACCACACCTGGTGTGGTATGATTGACATGAATGCATTAGTCAAAAATATCTTATTGCATATGCCATTATTTTTAGGTCTTTCTCTCTCTTTCTCCAAAAAAAAGACTTGTCAACAGAAAATGGAGTGCTCTCATAAAAACAACACTGAAATGCTGAACAAAAGGCATATATATAGGCGGTTAAGCATAACCAATAAACACTGCATCTGTTTCAAAATTGCACTGAGTGGACAAACTCTGCAGGTCAGCCTCACTAACAGCAAATCATTGACTGTCGCTCTATGAATGAACGGTCATCGCTCATAATTCAGCAGACCTCCACACGGTGTTGTAGTGTGAATGGAATCTTGAGAGATAATTCCCTGTACAAGCCAAACTGTGTGGCTAGGCCTTGACTTTGAGTTCGCAATTCATCGAGTGTAAAGTTTTGTTTGATACTGACGCAAGATGCACAGATTGAATTGCTCCAATCAAGAATCATCATCCACTTTGGAAACTATTACTTCTGGTGACTCCAAACACATTTGAAAGCTTCTCATACTTTAAGCCATAAGTGTCTTGAAAGAATACTGTATCTTGTGGTTTTTAAAAAGTATTTTAAAAAGACCTTTCGACGGGCTGCTGGGTGGCTCAAACTGTTAAGGCGCTGTTCTAGTGTGTGGATGGACCCCACGGCCTGGTATCAAATCTGAACTGTGCCAGTGCCGACTGTGGCCAGCAGTCCCACAGGCAACATATAATTAGTGGTAGCATTGCCCAGGAAGGGAGGGAAGCTACCGGCCAGCGAGCAGCGACCCCTGCTGGCCAATTGGGCACCCACAGTCTGGCGGTATAGAGCTGCGCCCTAAGTGTCTTCCTCTTAATCATGCCTGTGCAAGCTTGATTTGTAGACCGCAGCGTGAAAAGAAGTGGCGGCTGACCTCACGTGTTTTGGAGGAATGCACGTTCCTTCTGCGCTCTCGAATTGGCAACGGAGGTTGCAGAGAGTGTGACTAAGAATACCAGGCATTCCAGATTGGGATTAAAAGGGAGAAAAGCATGAAAGAATATTCATACACAAACGGTAACTGTCCATGCAAAGGTGCAGCTCTGATTATTTAGTCTGCACATTCAAGGAGCCTATGACACCATGTGTAACCATTTCCCGCACTACTAGGTTCTGAGATGTGATATTACTAAGCAGTTCAAGCTCCGCTCCGATCTCTCTCAGCTCACTACCCATGTAAACCCATCTACAGAAGCCATTAGTCTTTTTTTTTTTTTTTTAAAGAAAAAGCACCTGCAATTTCCTCATGAATTCTCCAGCATTCAAAAGCTTTAACCGCTCAATGATCTCCACTTTATTGTAGAGGCGATGCACTTCTAAAGACATCGGCTTGACAGCATGTAATTTCCACCAACAGTTCACAACGACGTGAAGTGGGCCGCTCTCATATGTTGTGAGGACTTCATTATGATTTTCATAAATTTGTGTTACGCTACAGAAACGCCATTGTCCATTTCCACTTCAGCGACGGTACCACCATATGCCCGCTTGATATGAAGTGTGAGTGAAGAGCCATTAAAGTGTCAGCGCATCAGCACAGCGAAGTACATGGTTATGACAGAGTTGGAAAGCAAACTTGGAATTAGCTTTTTATTTTTATTTTATCAATAGCATTTGCCTTTAGGCTTAACTAAGATTCATGAGCAGTTTACAAATGAAACCCAGGCAATTTTCAAATAGAAATGTTTGTCTTCATTGGCAGGTTTGGGGGTTTTTTTTGTTAAAATTTCTGTAAAAACGTTTTATCTCTGATGCCATCCTGACAGTTTCCTTTGGCAACATTCAGATGATGATTATTTCTCCCAAAAACCACATTCAGCCACTTGCTGTTTGTCAGTTTGACAATCCCCAACATTCACATCAGTAAAAACCCGCAGGATGTGTTGCGACTCAGAGAATCCAAATTAATGAGATTTCCTTAAAACTGTTATTATTATTATGGAGCCTTATCGAATATTTCCAGGGCATTTCTTTTTTTTCGATTTTCTTGAGCGGAAATCAAGCGCGTTTGAGAAATGGATCCATTAGCTTCAGCTTCCCATTCCGTTTCGGCATTCGTCACCATAATGTGCCTCTTTAAGTCAGAAACCCATTTGTTAAGTGCTAATTAAAAGCAAGGACAATAAAGTGGCAAAGAAACATAATTGAGGAGCGGGGAGGGTAAGAAGGATCAAATTACAATAGGGTTTCAAAAATGGCATCAAAAGATGGGCGACGCGATACTGTAAGCACTGGTTTTTGCGAAAGGACACTTCTGTAGCAGGACTGTAAGGGTGTGGGATATGAAATTCATTCCATTTGACCAATATGATGTTATGCATGATAAATATATCATGAGGCTTTGAAGGTTATGGAGGTTTTTGTGGCTTTGTCGTTTCAAACCATATGAACCACTATGGTATTTCATTTATTTTGGGCTCAGAAGCTACAGCTCCTCTCGTCTCGTGTATTGATGCTGTAGTACAATTTCACATGTTATGAAAGAAACTCTCTTTGTATGCATATATTGAAAATGGAAACAAGTTGAAAAGTGATAGCCCAAAGTTTTAACTTTACAATTTGTCAAGGATGAGGAGTGGACACTGCATGAAGCTGTTTTATCTATAAATAAAATAGTGTTACAAAAAATAATGTAGGAAATAACTAATAATCTTCTTCTTCAAAATTGCATTTTCAGTGATACTGTCATGATAATTGGATAGCTAGATTAATATTGTTAGTTATACCCATACTATGTACAACACAAATACAGATGGGAAAAATACTGGTGCATTTAAATAATGCATTTTATGCTAAACTAAACTATAACAAATGTAAGCGTCCATTAGATCTAAAATACTATGATGTGTGCTTAAAGCCACATTACCGGCCCCTACAAGGTGAATCACTGTTGTTTCTATGGCAATTGGCAAATCAGCAACTGTACACGGATGGTGCGGCTGTAGCCCTTTGGACCTGGGCCGGAGACCTCAGATTTAAATTGAATGCGATACGGCCGGGAGGAACAAAAGTGCTAGAGCAGTGGAAAAGCAAGGGTTTGTTTACATTAAAGCGTCGTGTAGACTCCCTCACCTTGGCTTAGCTTCTCCAAAACACAGAGGCTGGAGGGAATGTGAGCCAGGGATGGCCTCTGGGTTAAATGGCTTGTCAACACAAAGTTCTCTCTCTCAAAAAAAAAGGTGCGATTTGTCATGGGTCTATAAATTCCCCCCAGGCATCAAAAAAACATGAACTCCTCCAGCTTGTGTTGGAGCTGAACCGTGACACGGGGTGCACACATCGGCAGTATCTAAGAAGATAAAGGAAGGGTTTTGGAGAGGCATGGGCGGCGTTTGTGGTAGTGGAGTCACAGATTCTGTAGGCCCACCAGATACCCAGCTCCATATTCTTAACATTGATAGTTCTGTCTGCCTGCCGCTGAAACCGAAACATTCCAATTTGATGCATCTTCCGAAATCCATAAAGCAAGCTTGGCTCTATTTAACATTCTGAAATTTAAAACTTAAAATTCCATAAATGAAAACGTTAATTGATATTTATAAAACAGATTGTTCCAGTCCTGGATATTGATTAGTCAATCGACCTTCCATAAACTGCTGATATTCATGATAAAACAAAGCTTAATAGAATGTTCGTTCATCATTGTTATATTGTCGCACCCATTCATTCATTCATTCAATATCTTAACCTGCTTATTTCTGGTCAGGGTCACAGGGGGGCTGGAGCCTATCCCAGCATGCATTGGGCGAGAGGCAGGAATACACCCTGGACAGGTCGCCAATCCTCATTGCACCCACCACAAACATGAACATCAAAACACAATTTTAAAAGGACAGACTTAAAATGTCATTCAGCTGCCTCGGTTCAATGCCCAGATCCCCGAAGTGGGCTGTCCGGTGTTTCCACCTGGATTCTGCATGTTCACAAATCGATATGCATGGTACAAGACGGCTTCTCATTCCACGTTGCTTTAATGTTTAACGCTTGCATTCTGGCCACCTTGGCCTCTGAAATAATAATAATAATTTACTGACATTTATTCGTTTTGAATATAAACCATGCATTGTTTCATTATGTACTGCATAATGCATTTATTAATAATTTAAGCATTTATAACGACACCATGCCATAAATTGTGACCAATATAATTTTGCATCGAGGACACAGAGGGAACTGGGGGAGGGAACGAGGAGGAGGATTAGGCGGTATATTGTGGAGGGAAGGAATAAAGGTCATAGAAAAATCCAAACCCTAAAGAGCAACAAGCAGAAAGTCTCATTCCTGACGACCCTGAACACAGTGAAAGACCGACCGCCGTGTGATTGTGAATCTTGAATAGCAGCACCCTGATGGAAGAGACATCTCATTGTGCGCGCAGCTGATGGCAAGACGATTTGCAAAAAAAGAGAGAAAATAAGAGTGCACAATTAAAGCCCTGCAATCAGCCTTTAATTGCTCTCTTACGTAGTAATAAGTGTCAACAAAGTGGTCAGGTGTTCATTATGGTAGTAGATTGAGGAGGGGGGATGGGGGGAGGGACGAGAGGAGATCTGACTGCCATGATTAAACGGAGCGGCGCTGTCACTCACTCGCACGCTGCAGCAATCGTTCGCCGGCTGCGACGGCTACGTTTGGCAGACGGCTCTAAAAGGCAAACGAATTGCATCATTTCATCAGCGTTGCAGAAGATAAACAATCATAACACATTATATCTTGTACGCATTTGCTTCCAGGTTCTTTGGACCGTAGCAAGAACATTTACATCCAGTGTTGAGCAATATTTGAACATTTTTATCCCCCCCCCTTTAAAAAACTATCTCATCTTCTGCCAGTGGGGGGGTGGGAGTTGGTTTTAAACCCTTCGGGAAAGCGATTCAGGGCACCATCTCCTTAAAAGAGCACGAAATAAAGCAAACAAATGCTTGCCTTACTGAGGAGACCTATAGCCTGTTCTGTGGGACACCAGAGCTGACCAACAGCTCTGATTGTAAGATGACCGTAAGAACACTTCCTGTTCACACTGAGCCAATCAGCGCTGATTGGTCAGATCAATATGGGGTCCCAGCTCGGAGTCTCTGAGCTTGGCTTCTCCTCCTCCCTTCTAGATCAGAACAGGTTCCTTAGCCTTGGACAAGGCCAGGTCCCGCCCTTGTGATGAGGCTCGAGACATTCCCCTAGGACCAATCAAATGCACTTGGACTAAATAAGGACATGTGCTATTGAATCTAACAAGACTTTATTTAAGATATTTAATCTGGAAGGTCACTGTAATACTGATATATAATTTAACGTGAGTTTCATTATTATATTGCACCGATCAATAGGCACAGTTTTTTCCTGTATGTAGATGAAGCTTAAAGCAATAGTTTAAAACATTGGTGGTAGTTGCTGCATAGGTAAAACAATTATATATAAAATAATATATACATTTTTTTGACGTAAAACCTGTTCGTGATTTCCTGCATCTCTAAATTAACCAAAGCCACACTCATGCATCCACAGGTCTGTCTTTAACAAAATACCTTGCTAAAATATTGATAGACACACAATGTGTTATTTTTCTTTTGAGACCTGGTTTTTCATGTCATGTCAAAATATAAAGCTAGGGGCTCAAACAGTTATGATTTTCATTTAAAGAAGAGTTCTCACTCTGTGATGTATTTGATTAACAGTTCTTGCCTTTGTTTACAGGTTGTTTCAGTTTAAAATGCCCTTTTTAGCCCTTTGTAATGTTTGCTTCTGGGTGCTTGTGAGTTCAAAGAAAAAAGTTGTTGGGCTTTTTTGAAGAGAAGGAGGACACAAATCTAGACACCCAATAACTTTTGGTAATTTGTTTACCATTTTTGCAACATTTAGCAATTAGGGTACCTTTGATGTAAGGAATTTGTGTTGATGAGATAATAAATTGTTTTATTTTAAATATGTGTGAAATATAAAAAATCCACTTCAGTGTAAAATGTACTTTTTGATGTTCAGAGTTTGTTAATGTGCAGCTTTCTACAAAGAAATTAACTTCCAGAATGGGATACTTTTTTGGTGATCAATGTGCCAATGTATTCCATATTAATGGGTATTTTTGTTGGTACTTATTTTTGTGTGTTAATAAAGTAAAGAAATTCTTACAAAGATGACGTGTTTCATTAGCAATACAAGTTTGGGAATTGACTTTAGATTTGATTTCAATTTGACTGCATTGAAACCATCCATGAAGCCATAATGCATGTGCCATCAAGCCTCATATCAAAACTGCATGGATTTTTATACTATATTATGGTTTTTAACCCCCTGAGGTCGACGGGAGCGGCGCCGCTCCCAGCAGCAATAAAAGTATATTACTATTTCTAACTTCGCGATATTTTATCATACACACGCGACAAAAACATTGACAGAAACCTTGGAATCGCGACTTTCCGATTTGAGCACTGGCAAATCAAATGGGATTTTTTAAATTAGGTTAATTAGACCAAAAGTAAACCTTGCCTTTTACTCTATTTTTTACCTGGTAGTAACGTCCCCCTTCTATTGACATGGTAACTAGGTGCGATTTTCGGGGAGGTGTGTGGGGAGGGGCGTGGGGCCATGTGTGAAAACGCCGGCGTAAACACATAAACTGTCCCGACAATTTGAAGCAAGATTTTATACAGACATACAATTTTATTCAAGATGGAAAGATTTTCTGCGCTGCAGTGTTTGAGAGTATTGATGAAAAGCGACGAAGACAATAACTGACGAAGAGTAAGTAACTATATTTGATTTGCCATGTTATCAAATACTCGTATATATATTCAATATATGAATTCCGCGTCTTGTGACTACATATTCCGCGTGTTGCAACGTAACAAATTGCAATATGCACACAAGATCTATGGAAGAATACTTTTCAAACAGCCTAAAATGTTATTTATTTCGCTTGTTTTCAAATACTCGTGAAAATATATGAATTCGCGTCTTGTGACGCCAAACATATTCCGCGTGTTAGTAACTTAATCTAAATCCCTAACATTAGTAGATTAGTTGGTTAGTACTATACACATCTACCTAATATATACAAAGTGCAATCTAGAAAGTAAGAAGGAAGAAAACGAGATAATAAGCGAAGGCGGAAAAAACCCGAAAAGTATAAACTCCCGAAGTGCATGACAAGACAAGGAGTGGATCTCGAAATAAACGGAACAAGGACAGACAGGGAGCAGAACGTGACAGAACAGGGAAAATGCAATACTGGATAAAGAATAATGAATAAGGACTGAATGAAAAATAAACAAAGACCAAAAAACAACAGAACAGGAACTCAGAATATAACACTGATGGCCCAGTGAGATGGCCCATCTGACAGATCTTAGAGGTGTGGACAATGAATAATGAATATTCAGGTATTTAGCATTTAGCCCTCCCACAGCCTGAAATAAATGTGACCAGTTCTGATAAAAACAGGTTTTTAGCTATTTAGATCTCAGATGTGCTAAACTGTTTTCACACCCTTACATAACCAAGACCTTGATGAACAAACGCACATTGGCAAAACAATTCATCACTATAGTTTAGTGTGTGCTTTCACAACTTTTGTGACAGCAGAAAAATTTACTATTTTTAACTTGTGTGTTTGTAGATCTATTTACAAGCTGCATATGATACTGACCAAACTATTGATGGCATACAAATGTAGCTGTGATTGTCCTTCAAATAAAAATATCAAACACTTTGGAGTAAGTGTGTGTTAAATTGATGAAATTGAGATAAATATCAGACCATGCCAAAATCTAAAAACATCTAAAAGCTTAGCACGGACCTCAGAGGGTTAAATGCATAATCAATGGTGAAATTGTCCTGACTTTACATTAACTAAATTGAAATCATCCATGAAGCCATAAAGCCTCATGTCCTTACATTAAATATCATTTTGTATACATACTCAGAAGCTATTCAATACGTCATTCAAAATCATTGGCAGTCAGCTTCAAGTTTCTAGGATGGAAGGGAAGTTTGACCAAAAGCCTTTTAGAAAACAGCCTTATAACATGATTATGTAAACATTTTATAAAGCATTAATACATGCTTAATTAAAGTATTGTAACCTTTTTTCACAGCTGGTGGGTGCTTATAGATGCTTTATAAAGGTATTGTATGCTTCACAAGACGATAATGTCATAATTTTTTGAGGGGTGCTTGTGAATGCTTTATGAAAGCTTTTTGAATAAATTGCATAAAGCATTCATTAATCTATTATGCATCTTCATGAAACTATAATGTAATCGTTTTTGAGTGCCTATGAATGCTTTACGAAGGTAGAGTTCACGACAATTGTCACCCTATTTTGGGACTGTGAGAGTGGGTACAACTGACAAACAAAGTTAAAGTAGCCTACTAATGCCAAGTTCAGGTACTGTGCCAGAGCCGCGCCAAACTTTCAGCAGCTAAGTCCATCTGGTCACATTGAGAGTGGGTACCTCATTCATTTAATTATAAATCAAATTCTGTGCTCCACCCTGGGCAGTCAAAGGTCTAACAATTGGAACAATATTGGATGTTGCGCAATGTAGGCTACGTGTCATCTATAGCCTATTCGGCTGCATTTTTAGAACCAATTAAACTATTTCAAATCTGAGAGGCTGATTCGAGCTGCAGACCTTGACGTTTGTTCTGCACAATAAAAGCTAAATCCAACTCACTGAGCTACAGACCAATATTTATGAAAATAGGGCTAATCACACTGTTACTGAAGCTCTAATGGGCGACTTTCCTAGTGGATGGGACGTTCTGCTACACAGACACTGAGCTGTTTATTCCACTAGTCAAATTAGTTTAAAACACAGGACAACATACTGTAAACACCACGTTGTTTTTATGTGAAACGGCAACCGTCACTGCAATTGCACTTTTTAATCACTTCTGGTTCAAATTGCATCCGACAAGTGCCAATTTCATTATAAGTTAGCTGCACATGCTTGACATTGCAAAATTGTCTTTAGAAGTTTTTTTACATGAGCTCTTGTGCCCTCTATCACTGTAGAGTCGATTGTCAGAGCTTTCGTTTCCGAGCCTTATGGCCCACCTCTCACCACTATGTCCACACCTTTCCATAACGAGCCCAATGCATGGAAACCACTGCAAAAAACAAACAAACAAACAAACGAACAAAAATTAGATCACGTCTGTAAATTATCGCAACTGCCAAACTGTGGCAATATCAAAGCCATAGCAGCGCAGTACTCATTAAAATATTTAATGTTTTAATACCCGACTCCACTACATGTGCATGCTTAGAAGGTCACTGTGTTTTGGACAGTGCTGGTTCATAATCCTGTCACCACCTGTCATTCCAATCAGGGCTCATTCATTCGCAGGAACCTGGCAGTAACAGGAGCCAAATCCACGCCGCACACAAAAAAATCATATTTTCAGCATCATACTGCTTCTATTGTTCTTGCTCGGTGGCGTGCTGCCTGTCTTTTCATGTGTCCGTGGCAACATGCAGGTCTTTTCATATAGGAAAGCACTACAGATAGTGCTATTATTATTGATGTTTCCCCCCATAGAAAATACTATTCTTCTCATGGCAGACCCACACAAATAAAGACCTTCAGTATTTATACTCAATCTGACAAGTCATTTACTTCACAAACTGAGTTTGAAAACTTTGATCTTTTTGATCGAAGAAATGATACAATAGTGTGTACACCAATGGTCCCATTGAAGCAGATGACAGCCATAGCAAAAACTTGTATAGTTTAGAGCTAATGAAAAATTTAGCAGATTGTCTGTCTGTGTTCCAGAGGCTGGAACAGTGGGAACAAAGAGACAGATATGGATGTTCATTGGCTTTCTGTATCTCGCTTTTAACCCCTTTGTGTTGCTGAAAACCATCACTTAAATTCATTTTTGGTCATTAACCTTTTTTAGAATAAAAGAGAACAACAGTGTGGGTGACACTCTTTGGTGTACAGAGACTGATGTGGTGCCAGATTCAATGATTCATATTCTTTGGCTTGGGAATAGTGACTTTGATAATAGTTCTCACACTGTCATACTGCAACACCAAGGGGCACAGGGACCTAGGGGCCCACGGCCCGAGCCAGGACAATTTGCGTGGACTATCACATCAACGTGACAATGGGTTTAAGTGAGCCTGGGTACCTCAGGTTACCACTTCAGTACTTCCCCTCAACCGGATGGTCACAGGCCACCAGCTTTCACCAGTTAGTGAGACACCTCTCCTCCAGTTGGCCCTAGCTCTCCTGTAGTGCTGCACAGGATGTAGTCTGCAGCGCTCCTCGTGTGGGTGCGGATGCAGGCGCGCAGTGCTGACTTGAGAAGCAAGACTGCCAATTCCAAATTGGGGCGGGGAGGAGGAACAAGATTGTTAAAAAGCTCAGTTGCTTTGACTACAATTTGCGGCGGCCAAATTTACTGCGTACTTATTGGAGCAGTTAAAGTTGAGTGCCTTGCAGTAGTACCAAAGACGTGATTTTGCAGTCCCCTCACCACTGTATCGGCCAATAAAATACTGCTGCGCACAATGTTCTGGGTCAAGTGTATGACTCTATGCTATAAGTGCAGGTGTGAACATAAACAAAATGTTTCCTTAACTTTGGCTCACTAATAAAGGGGAGTGTTTGCGTTTTTTTCTTCACCAAGTCTTCTGAGTTCACACATCAACCAAAACAAACTCTCTTTGAAACTTTCTTCATCATTAAAAAAAAACGTAAGCACTTGCCTTTATATCGAAGTCAAATTTAAGGACAAAGGTTGATTGAATCCAGGCCACAGATAAGCATGTCTCACCTTCCTCCCCTAAAGATTGAATCAGCGCACTGATTAGTAGATGACATCTTAAAGTGACATCAAGATTGTGACGCACGCCGGAGGTGGATCCTCCCGTGCATCGAATAACAGGAGAGCGATAAACGTGTCCGAAGTTTGACAAATTTTACATCGGGCATGCGCTAACGCACCAAATTCAATAAAGGTCACAAAAGCTGTAGAAACTTTTTGTTTTTGTTTGTACTGCTTCCCAGCTCCCTCCTCTGTAATCCTCTCGCTGACCGGAGGGCCGCATCTACCACCCCACAGAGCTGCAGCCCTCCCCCAACAGTGAGAAAGTTGGAAACGGTGGAAGAAGGTTCAGGGAATTGTCAGTAGATGGAAGCGCGGTAAAAAAAAGGTCTGGCTTAGGTGGGAGGAATTTTGCCTCGGGCTCTCCCGTTTTAACTGAGATGCCAGCGACATTTCAAGGCCTCTTATTTATTTATCAGCTCATTACAAGTCCTGCATCCACCCCAAATCTACCGGGGCCTGGTACCCCCCTTCTCTTCAATACTTAGAAAATGACACAGCGAAACCCCTTTGACCAAAAGGCTTTACAGTCATTTAAAAAGGATCAGCAGGCCAATGAGAGAAGCTATTGTAAACACGCATATAGAATATGCATCGTGATGGAGATTACTACACAGTACCTTTTCACGTGGCGGCCATTGCAGACCATCCAACAGCCAGACTTCTCTTGATAAGGGTTAATGGGGTTATATTGTGGATTTTACAAGCCAAGTTAACCAATACAAAGACAAACCATGTCCTTTTTGTGTTCTATGAAGATTGATTGACGAATGTTTCCATTTTAGGTTGTAATCACTAGGAGATCATTTATCTCTCTCTATCCCTCTCACACACCGCATGCAGTCATGACATAAATATCACATTAAGACAAGAAGTCCAGAAATAAGCGGTCTTCCTTGGATTGTATTTCATCGCCGAATTTATTTAGGATGTATGAACCACAATTGGATAAAAGGGTCGTTAACGTGAAAATGTTTTATTCAGAAGCCTCCAGGAATCAACATATCCACAAGGACAAATGTTATGGTCCTACATATATACCACCGAGTTGTAAATTGACATACTGTAGAGGGGGAAGGGGGTGAGGTCCGGAATTCAAATCGTGATGATTCTACCTGGA
This sequence comes from Aldrovandia affinis, assembly GCA_029706075.1. Taxonomy (NCBI): domain Eukaryota; kingdom Metazoa; phylum Chordata; class Actinopteri; order Notacanthiformes; family Halosauridae; genus Aldrovandia; species Aldrovandia affinis. The sequence continues at coordinate 212,988 of JAINUG010000115.1, forward strand.
GAGCAGCGTTTGGTCATGGCAGGAGGAAAATGGTATTACGTATGTAATATGTATTAATGGAGTTTCCATGCAAATGGCCTTACACGTTGCATGTGCTGTTAATGAAGACCTACCGGGACACATGGGGAGCTCTTCCAAAGGAAATTCATATCGGGCCTGAAATTACCAGGTCAAAAAGACAGGGTAAAAAAAACGTATTAAAAAAGCCCACCGATACAGACCAGAATTGGATTAGACTATGGATGCCATGTCTAATGGCCACTACGTGGTTCTGTGTGGCTCAGTAGGTAGAGCATGGCACTAAGAACGCTTAGGTTGTGGGTTCAATTCCCACTGGGGGAATGTACAGAAAACATTTATGCATTCACTACTGTAAGCCACTTTGGATAAAAGCGTCTGCTAAATGGCATATTAAAAAGACTAAATTAAGAGAAACTAAGGACAAGTAAATATAAAGTCATAAAGGTTAAACGAATCAAATAAATAAAATGTGACAAAAGAAAACCAACGTATTGGGGAAAAATGAATTGAAAAAAGAATGTTTCGAATAAAATACTTCCACCTGAAATATAAGCCACTGATTTAATTTAAACGGAATACGAACTGATACATTTTGGCTACACTTCCAATGATGTGCTTCTAAAGTCTCATGGAGCATGTGCAATACCTTCATTAACACGAGGTAGCATCAGTCATCCCAAGTCATTCAAAACTAAATGCAATTCTTTATGAAGGGTGACAGCTCAAGTAAAACGCTGGTTTCAAATGTGATACGACACATGATTTAACTAGACATAAGATCAGAATTCTGACAAATCCATGCTCGCATTATAATAATCTATAATGTAATCTATAGTAAATGACATGCCATGGTAATAAAGGTTTTATACTTCACAAAGGACTCAGGAATGCATACTTTGTGTGACCTACCTTATCCAAGCACTGTGTAGATAAAAGCAGATTTAATGCACCACAATACAAGCAGCTGTAACGTGGCACATGGCATTCGAGACACTTAAGACATTACTTCAATAGTAAACACTGAAGTTCCACCTTCACCGCTCCATGCATGATATGAACAGCACTGACTGATATTGAGGACTACATTTCCCAAGGTAAATTGCTGCGGGGGGAAAACAACGCTTCTCGTTCCTCGAGTGCAATTTCCCATCAGCCCGTTAATACTTGCACGAGCACAGCATAATGGACACACAGTTCTCCGCAGTCTGGCAATGACTGCGTTCAGAGGACCAAACGTCATGGCGCCAAGGTAAATTAGAGGAATGGGGTTAGTCGTAGTTGAGTTCCGCGAGGGAGAGCCGCGCTCTAACTCCACCCGGTCCTTAATCTACGACGGCGTAAATAACGCCCACAAACCTGTCGCCAAAAGGTGTTTACTAATCTGCATCACTCCTCCCTCCCCTCTCCACCCTCTCCTCAATCTCGAACTTTATTAGCGAACAGATTAATGCATCTGGCAAGCGCGAGATCGCCGGCGCGCTCCAACGATCCGCATCCTCCGCCTGACCCTCGGCTCGTCGGGACGTCCTGCCATTCAAGCTGCGGCAGACCTCGGGAAACCTGTTGGCTTTTTTGTCCGCCTCAAAGCTTTTGGAGTTTTGGTAATAGCTTTAAAAAAAAGACTCTTTAAATAATAATGCGACGCTCGTTCGCGCACCGCCCGTCCCGTCATTAGCGGTAGTCACAACAAGGTCGCCGGATGCAATCAGCTCTTTTTCAGCATGAAGGGGTTCCCTGTGGCCCACCCGGCTTTACACGACCGCCAAAGGCTTGGCGACTTTTACGACTTTATGACCTTACCTCGTACAGTGGACCAGATAACACAATCAATTATACCCGGCCTGGCTTTGACAGGTATTTTCATCTTCATAGCTTCCCATTGATGGCATAAAGTGCTCTTCTCGGCTTTTCATTTTCCCCCACATTCACAGCCAGGTTAAAGCTCCCCGAGGCTCTGACGGCGAGGCCAAGGCAGCGGTAATATTAAGCGTGATATCTGCTCCGCACAGACAGATACCTCGGTGGTTAAAAGAGGGTCGAAATGCCGTTTCAATTTCGCAGATTCGGGGCGTAATCCTCCGGTAACAGATGTCATTGGATCCTCGCCTTCCTTTCAGCCCCTCTCTCCATCAGCGAGGCTGTGTTTTTGCGGGGCTGACAGCATCGAGAGGTCGAGAAGACCTTTTTCGACGAGGGCATATCGGTAGCCAAAATTCCAGATTAAAATTCCACCCATCCATCTTGTGGAGTTGCCAGGAACAGCTCTCTATAATCCCATGACATTTTTTACGATCCAGTAGTCGAGTCCATTACCTCTGCTTATTCTGCTCCAGGCCTTGTTTCTTCAACCCTGAATCCTCCTCTCTATACAACATTATTTTTGGGACAGGGAGCTCTATACTTTGAACATGAATCTAGACTGGAACAGTTCCTGGGAATATTTGGGAGATGATCGATTATATTGATTGATAGAAGTTTCACAGGACCAACTGTGCCACCTTGTGTGGTTGGTCAGGTGCTGTGCATTTTATTGTCAATCTTATTCCAAAATGCATAATGTAGCAGCCTTTATTTACAGACTTCATGCTTTTTTTGTTTGTTAGATGTTTACCTTACATTATAATTCGTTTTAATTATGTGAGAAATAACATAATTAAAAACACTGGCATTTTTGTTTTCCCTTTGATTTATGACAACAGAATTTTTGAAATGTAGGCATGATTTAAATTATGATTTGATTTCTGATCGTTTCATCTCAGTCAGCTACAGAGCATTTTCCTCACCAGTTCTGTATCTTGGAATGAGCTTAGACGTCCTTAATCTATCGCTTACACCATCCCACACACACACCTACTTGTTCACACTTTGTGTCAGCTGGTCTCATTCCCTTTGAGAAGAGCAGAGATAAATTAGCTCCCGTTTAGACTCTCCTAAGCACAATGTTTGTTTTAATCATCAACATTACTTACTGGAACATTTTGCACTTGCATTCGCAAGGCAAGAAATACTGTGATTCACAAAACAAAAAAACTAAAAATGGTGAACTGGAAGAACAAACTGAAAATATTAAAACAAATATGTTTTTTCATTGATTTATTTTGTTAGGTCTGGCATCCCAATCACCCATTTCCAGGGGACTATATATATTATTAACCACAGTGCCTAACATGGAATCAATTAATGAAATATGGCTGAATATGGGTTTTCTGATCCTCATTCCTGGAAATGACCTCCTGTGTACCCCCGTAGTAAAGACCCAGATTCACTGAATCCACAATACATTCTGGTCCCTTAACTTTGAGTGACAAATGTATGCAAGTGTCCTTTAACATACACAAACCATGACATCAGCAGTTTCCGAACTGTACAAATAAATGTAAAAAAACAAAACGATCACAAAATGTCAGTCTTGCTCAAATCTGTAACACAATATTCAACACTAGAGTAAACTTCATCTTAAGGGTACTGAGGCTGGTAGCTACGTTTCGGTTTGCACCATTCGGCAGAGTGTGTTCGCCGGTGAAGTGCGTGCGCCGAGAACAGGCGGAAGAGTCTGAGGGGGAAATAAAGCGTGTGAGGAGGCGGCAACGAGGTGAAAACGAGTGGCTTTTTATTATTTTCTGGATGAGGGTCTCTGGCAAGCAAATTGAATAAATAATGTGATCGCCGTCCGGTTTTCCCCCGTCACATCTCCGGGGGTGGAACGGCAGTTGATTTGCATGGTGTCCCTCCTATTCCCGCTTGGTCCTGGTTCTCATTCCATTTCCTCCAATGAGGGTCGATCCCTGAATCCAATATGACGGTAACCTAGAAACACAGAGACGCATTTGCCGTGATGAATATACATTTCATCATGATTTCCCAGATGCATTCATCATGTTTTGAACAGACCCCGGTCTCCAGCTTAGCGCTCTTGAACGGGGGCCGCGCCACACAGTTAATCTCCCCCTCTCTCCTTCCCCGCTTGCCGTGGGGTTTAGCTCCAGGCCTCCTGGGCTTTAGAGCCACTTGTCGCCCTGCAAGCAATTCAGTCCCACGACACGGAACAAAAAAAACGAAATGCACAGAAAATTTAGCTAATGGCGATTTCAATTAGGCCATTAAGAGCTGGAGGGGAGATGGAGAAAGAGAGAACGAATCTGGGTCCCCGGGGAAAGCAATTCTCCAGCCCCTTGTTTGCGCTCCAAAATGGTGCCTGGCTGTATTTTCAGAAACAGGTATACTTCATGCACGGGAGCGGGGGATGAAAGGTGAATCTGCTGGTGACAAATCGATCCTGACACCTCCATTTCCTGTCGAGCTTGACATCAAGACCCTCATCATATTTTGACTAAATTAATCCACCTTTAAAAAAAACCTGGCAATCCACCGACCCTCTGTGATGCATCTGAAGTGGCATGTGTAGTTAAAAGTGGAGCTTCGTGGAGCAAGAACGATATGGAAAAAATATGGACTGAGACAAACAAATTGGAATGGAGGCTTGCTTTAGGGTCCTCCTGGGCCTTTATGGTTAAGTTCCTTGTTTTTGCTTAATTTAAGCTAAGTGCTTATACAGAACACCATATACGATTCCGTGCAGCACTGCAGAGATGGGTTTTCATCATTGCAATTGTTACGGTCTCTCACAAAGCGAAAAAATAAATAAATAATGAAAAGTACCCCAAAAAAAATGAAATTTCAATTAAGTTCATTTCTAATTGCACAACTTCGAAGAAAGAACACATTAGGAGGGCATTTTAATGACAGGGCCCATATATTTAAGGCCCAGCCGGCAGTGGGAAATTGACTTTGAAAGCAACTTCGAAAAGAAAATGGAACACTTTGAGATTTTAGCTTCACCAATCACGCCGCATGCGCTGTCATAATACGTGTGAGTAAATCTACATTTAGAGGGCAAAATTAATCAGACATTAGATAGACGCTGTTTACGGAACAGTGCAAGGCAAAAAAGACAGATGTGCTTTATTTATATATTTATGTGCTTTTAATGAACTGTAAGAATCTGTCATTTATGTCCTCATTCTCTTTTGTTTGATTATGATACAGATTTGCCTGTTACCTGTTTGTCATTGTCTCTCATCCCTTTGCGACTTGCTCTGAACGTTCTTGGGTCTTCGTGACGAAGTTCTCGCTTTGGAAATGCACTCACAGACAGGTGCAATTCATTTGAAAACATTTGAAATGCCTTCATTGCACACAGGTGGACTCCAATTAGATAATTGCATGACCTCTGAAGACAACTGATTGCATCATAGTTTATTTAGGTGTGTCTTAGAAAAAGGGGTGAATACTTATGCAATTAATTATTGTCTGTTTTTTATTTGTAACTAACAAAAGCTTTAGAGTTGTTTTTTATTTGACATTATAGATTGTTTTGTGATGATCGGTGGCAAGAAATCCCAATTAAATCCATTTCGATTCCATGAAGAAAGAAAATAACATTTAGAAAATGCCAAAGGGGTGAATACTTTTTATACCCACTGTAGTAATTGAATTGCATTATGTCGGTGTCTGGCATATGGCAGACACAAGCAATTTCCATCTTTTGGCCACCAGAGGAGAGGAAAACATACAGAAAGATAGACTTCACATTTATTAACTCAGTAGTGAGGGATAGACCCTTTCTTTCTATGTACTCACAACTATTGTGTACGTAAATGGACACTCCCTCAAATTATGATTTCGTGGACACAAGTTTAACTTTCTATCACATACCAAATATGTCCTTTCTAGATGGTGAAATCACAATTTCCTTCAACAGGAGGTGTAGTAGGGGTTCACGTTAGATGAAACCACTCACCCTAGGACCGTTTTATTTCATCGACTAATGTTTCTGTGTTTTGATCCGTCACATTGAAAGAGCATTCAACTCCCCAATCACAACCTAAGCACACAGTGAAGAGGACACGGACATTCACACCATTCAAAAGAAAGAAATGGGAAAATGGGACAAAATGGCTGCATGTAATGAGCACTCTCAGTATCAATAATATGCAATGAATGAAAAGTCAAATTGCAATTAATCTGAAATTCAAGGTTTTAAGTGGTAGTAAACACACAAAAACTTTTAAATGTATTAAATGTTTAAGATGTGTGATTATAAAACGGATTATTATAATAATATGCCTGTCTGATAAGTAAAACTTGTCCTGTTGCATGTTTTTGTACTGATGGGGCCCACGATGAATAGAAGTCTTTACTTTTTTTGCGTTTTTATCCATAATTTTGTGTGAAATTTTGTATCCTTGATGATTTATTCATGACATGGATGTATATGTATTCATAATTATCAAGTAAAAAATAAAAAATAAATCTAAATAGAATGGTTTTCTATGATTTAAATCACGTAATTATAGTTCTCCAACTGCACATATCAGTTTGGTGACATACAGTGTAATTATTTTTTTTCCAATTATCACCAATCAAAGGCTTCCATCCAAATAAGTGAAACGTGAGATTGGTATGACCTTTTGCAAAGCTGCATGTGCATAGCCTACTTCCTGCTCCAGGTTTAATTTATGACGGGTACGGTCTTTCCCTTTTGTCATTCGCTGGTCCCACCGCAGTTATCTTGTCACTTTGTTATACTAGGAGTATTGTATCTCCTTCATCGACACCAATGTCCTCCCACACTCCTTTTCATAATCTCCCTGTGCCTGGATGCTGGGGACAACAAGAGACTTGTTGATGTAATTCCTGTCGGTGTGATTTCATCAATTTCCTTTCAGAACACCTCCGTCAACAAATGTTCTCTCGTTCTCCCTCTCTCTCCCTCCCCCGTTTTTGCTCACTGAGAGTACTGCGATCTTATAATTTATTGTGGCGTGACCTGACCTTTTTATTTTATTTCATTGTATTTATTTATTTATTGGATCATTAAAGTTGTTTTTGTTTTGTGTTCTGCTGACTCTGTCTCCGGAGAGGTAATATCCTGTTTAGTTCTGAGGCTATGCATGGCCACAGAAGTCTGTGCGAAACAAAGGCACGGCAAACGGGCCTTTTAAGATATCAGAGAATCCTGCGCTCTGAGTTTTGTGCGGCGACGGTCACCCTTTTATTTGCGCCTTATAAAAATGATATGACCGCATTGACCAGAATCGAGTGCAAAACAAAAATACAGCTCATACCAATTACGCTCCAAGCATAAATCTGCATACTGTCTTGTAAAGATTTTTTAGGCACATGCCGTGGACATTTTTATTAAATAACCATGACGCCGAACCGAGAGACAATCACAAACGAGACCAAAAACAAAGGGAAGCAAATGAAAAGTAAAATAAATGAAGAGATGGGAGAAAAAACCTGCACATCTGTGAGACAACGGGGGAGAAACAAATGTGCGACGGAGTGTTAATTAACCGAACATTGCTTGTACTTTGAAGTGAAAATCTTGGCTTTGTGTTTCGACAATCCCTTCCAAGTGTATAAAGAAGCACCATCAAAAGAAGAAAAAAAAAGGAGAGGACAGACAACAAAAAAACGACCGGCTTAGCCATCACCGGCGCCTCATGAATATTCACGACCGCTCTCGCGACGGACATTTACGTTTGTAATCAACGGAGACCGGTCCGGGACGGATCTGGGTTAATTATCAAGTGGAGTTTTAATTGCGTTCTTCGAAATTACAATGCCGTTAATGAATTAGCGCGGAGGGGTGTCGAGGAGCGGGGCGCGTCCTGGCAGGATCGGGGGAGAGGAATCGAAATGTGATTTGGTGCGCCGGACCGGTCCGCCGTTTGAGAAACAAGAGGCGTCGGCGGCGTCGGCGCTTGTAAAGGAAGACGAGGGAGCGCCTGTACAAATGCTGATAGCGATAATAACGCATTAATCCCTCACTCTGCCGCCTTGCTTAACCCTTTCTGCGCCGGCGGGTTTAACGACGGGCCGCTCCCTCGGCGTACGGGCCCTGAATAGATCCGGCCCCAGGGGCGACGCCCATTCTGGTCACCGCTCTTCATGCTGAAAGGAATAGGCGGTTTATCGCTCTCGCGCACTGTGTGCCGTCGCCGTTCGTGTATTGAGCCGTTTCTATGGGGGGACGCGGAATGCATCCTCGCAACGATTGTCCTGCAGAACAGCCCACTGCGGTACAGTAAATAATCACTGGGAGGATTTGTTAAAGGTAAATGCGATGGTCTTCTTTCCCGCGTATCGCTTTGCCAATGTATTGCTTGTAATTTACGTGCGACGGTCATTTAACTTCCCAGATCAACGCCAATGTAATGTCAGTGGACTATGGCTTTACAGTTGAGCAGCAAATGTAAGAGAGTTTACATTTTGTTCTGACTTCTATGTCCTAAATGCTGGTGGTAGATCAATAGTGCGGAGTGGTAGAGTGATGCAAAAATGACTGTATACATTCAATATCCGCTTAATAAAGGTGGCACTTGGGTTTAAAGTGCATCACACCCGCTCCCAGGAATAATGAAAAGATGTCAGATGTTGGGTCAGAGGTGTCAGAGCAACGTATACAGCAGGGAAGGAATATGACGTTAGGTAGTCGAGCAGGGGGAGGGAAGAAGTTACTCAAAGCTGCACCCTGTACTGTAACAGAGATTGCTTTTTTTTCTCCCCGGATCCATAGCAGATCATGTAGATCATAAATCACGGATTCCATGTAGCCAGGGCCCATTCACCCACACCCCCTGCTAAAAAAAAAAAAAAAAAAAGGTCTGTCATTTCTATGGTTAAATCCAATCCCATCCACTTCAACGTGCATCGACGGGGCTGGATGGGATGGGAGGCGTCGTCCATCACGCCTCCAGGCCGCCGTCGCCGCCGCCGGCCGGATTTGTCTTTGAGAAGTGTGAGAAAGGAGCCGTAATCAATGACACGAGTGCCATGCGATCAGCAAAGCAATAGGGCGTTTAAGCCTCCATCAAACACCGCCAGATGATTTCTTTTGAAAGAGGGAAATAATACAAGTGAAATAATTCCGCTGGCAAATCCTCCCCCACTGTGTTTCGGTATTGGCAATTTAGAGGCCACAATGGCGCCCGGAGGGAGATCAAAATGAATCAGGGGTCAAGGCGTGCACCTGCAAAATCCCTGTGTGTGTTTGTGCTATTCTCACTGATAATTGAAGGCTGCCAACGAGGCCCAGGATTGAGAGGGCCCTGTCGGTGTGGCTTTTTCTTTAATCACGGCAGTTTTTTGGGGGGATCAATGTTCATCGTGAAGTGTGCCATAGCCGAATCTGTAATATGGTGGTCAGTACAAGGCTTGCGATGGATCGATACTGATTCATGGGAAGAAGAGACCCATTTGGTTAGTTATTGAGGTTAAATGATGTGCTGAAATCACTGGTTACGCTATGTATCCTGTTGTTGTGTAAATGCAGAACACAGAATGCTCCTGTTATGCAAATCCTCCAATGCCAATAAGTGACTTTATATATTACTTACCAAGTATCTGCGAGTAATTGTAATTTAATTATATTGGCCATAGGCTGGGTACCTAGAGGCCATCTAGTTTAATGATACTTTCTCAATAATGCTCTGAAAGGTACAGATACATGCATGGGAATAGTCATCTCTTTATTGTACAGCCCTGTTACACATTACATACCAAGTAGCTATGGGGTAGGTATCCAGTAACAGTCTAAAAATTAATTACACATTGTCATCAGCGTAACTGTATCATTAGGATTGGCCATGTAGTTAAATGTTGTTTTTGAGAAAGTAACATTTAACTACATGGCCAATCCTAATGATACAGTTGTGTTGATGAAAATGTGTAATTAAGGTAACCTGATAAGTACCTGGGAATAGACATCCCTATTAAAGCCCTGTTACACATTACATGCCAAGCAAGTATGGGGTAGTTGAAATATATATTGCCCAGTAAGAGTCAGAAAAGCAATTACACATCATCCTCAACAAAACTGTATCATGACAAATGGCCATCTATAGATAAATGTTACTTTCTCAGTAATACTCTGAATAGGTGTCAATTCATTTGACAGCCCTGTTAGACATTACATACCAAGTAACGTATTACCCTGTTAGAATTGGGAAAGAAATCACACATTGTAATCGATACAACGGCCACAACAGTGTTTGGTTGCACAGTACTTCCTTGGTAAGTTACCAGTACAGACTTGCTACGATGAAGTGAACTACGAGGAAAGATTCCACGTCCGGCAGGCATATTCTGAGAAATAACTGATTGGAAACCGAGGTAGGTATATGAGAAGTCCTCAAAAAGTTAACTAAATAAGACCCTTGTCAGTACCAATAAAATATTGTATGACTACATATGAACTAACAAGGGTAATGCCTGGTAAGTGGAAGAACTTACAGTTATGAAAGTTTTTCTTTGTACTGACTTTATACTTTCCAAGTGCTTGCTAAATTATGTGCTGTTACCATCTACTTACTTAGTAAATACCAAGTAATTACCAAGCTGGAAATAAAGGGCTACCAATAAATGTACTCTACTCTAATGTTAACCCCAAACGCAACACAAAGCAAATCTACCTGACATTTAGTGTTTTTATTAAAAGGCACACACTCCTTAAAGGGATGAATTGAAACAAAATATTATACAGATGAAGATTAATTCCCCAGGTGGTCTTTCAATTAATTTCTCCGCAGCATATTATTTGGTTGACAAAATACACAGACACAGAATCAATACAACTTCCATTTTACACATTTAGAACACACGTAAACATATGCATGCTTTGAGGAATGCTCAAAACCCAGTTCTCATCCCACGACAAAGGTAAAAGGTCATTGTCTTCACGGAAAATAATGTCATCGCGAGTACGCCGTACAAATATTTTAATTGTTTTTGCGGGGCTCATGAATAATTGGCTAGTTCGCACTAGTGACAGCTTTTGAGCTGCAAATAGGGGAGGCACAGAACTTACCTGTAAACTGATAGCGGTCCTGAACCTGTTTTACATTATTAACAAAACTGCCAGTTTTAGTGAGGATCACCCGCGAGCCGCTCATCCCTTTCCATTTTAATTGCGTCTAAGACAGTGGCATTACCTTTGTGTGAATCACATTCAATAATTGAAATTACAACAAAGCGATTGGGTTTCATGACATCATTCTGATTATAACAGAGGCTGGGGATTATTTCCCCCCCCCCCCTTTCATGCAGAAAGGTTTACTTTTTAGCACTTCACATTAAATGACTATCACAGTAGATACAATCGAATTAAGGGGGAATTGGCTGTTAATGTGTTATCCTTATGTAAATTGGCACGTCGTTACTGGTGCAAAACTATCAAAAATAGTTTCAGGATGACTGTCACCGCCTACTTTATTTATAGTTTGCAGGTTCACACCCAGTCTAGAAAAGCGAGGCTTGAAATCATAGTACAGTGGATACATGGAAAGCTAGTCATTATTTGAAGATTGCTATTATTTATATTATATTTGTTTCAAACTAGACTGTTGATAAACATAAACATGTGTATAACATTATTTTTTTTTTGCTTTGAGGAAAACTACCACTGAATTCTGTACATCTAGCCAATTGTCATCACCACTGCCTACATGTCTAATACTGCTTTTTGTATATGTATACTTGTTTAAAACCATTACTAACCCTTTCCTTCCTGGTGTTACAGGTATGGTATGCAGCTGCCAACAATGATGTCTATCACTGTATTACTGCACTGATCTCTTGCATGAACAATGATTGATCATATGACCTATGTATTAATGCACATCTTGTAAGTCGCTCTAGAAGAGCTAAAGCTAAATTTAAGCTAAATGCTTAAAATGTTAATGTAAAATGTAAATGTAGGAATGCATATATATTTATTTGTATTTTGTGTTAAACATGAGTATTGCGTCCTAACTTACCGCCTTAAACCCTTCTGAATTTATTTTCTTTTACCCTTTTCGTTATCTTTCAAATGTGGCTTCCAACTATGAAATAATTATTTCAGAAATAAATGTGTGTCCCCATTTTCCTTTGTCCATTGTGCTTGGTGTAATTGATACTGTCAAACACATTCATACATTCCAATTAATTTAGTAAAGACTACCATCTGACACTTATCCAAGACCATGAAAAAAGAACAAAAATAAAAGCAAGTGGTATTAATGTGTCCAAACACAATTTGATTGATGTGTCCATCAATTACAGCCATTTGGACAGACATTTGTCAAGCTCATGTCTGTTCAGCCATTTTCCTCAATCATCATTTTCCCAATGTGCTTATTTTTACACAATAGGGCCGTGTGACACTGGGAGAGGTGGAGGGAGCAGTAGAGAGGGCTGCTACTTCTCTTTGGCTGCTGTCCGTAGTTCCTGTTCGCTCTCTCCGGGGGACACTGCAGGACCTTGGACAGCAGCAGCCTCACATGCAGGCCGGCTCACCCGAGGCTGATCAGTAATCAGCTCAGGCATTGACCACTGCCTTCGTTAGGGCTTCTGCGAAAGCAAACCCTGCCGTGCCTCGGGCACAGACTATTTGGACACGGTGTTGTTCTTTTTGTTCAGACCCTTGGAGTTCTACTGTTTAGTTAGATTTTTTGCTTTTGACTGCCGAGAAAAGGGTAATAAAACAGCCGTTGGCTCATCGAAGCCCTTCTATTTGTGTTTTTGTCCACCCACATTTTTTTTTTTCATGATATTTTCCAAAGCATGGTGGACCATCTGTTGCATTTATTGTGTGGAATGCAAGGCTGGGGACCATATTACAGATTACAGGGTTTTAAGACGTAATAGAAACATCAAGAATTAGTCATCATATTTTCGCACCTTTATATTATATAAGGCGTTAGTTGCAACCACTAAATAAATTACACTTTCTCTCTCCAAACCCCTCGTTCTCCACCTTCTTCATCTCTCCCCATATTCCTCTAGATAATCTCCTGAAGCCTTGACACAATTTCCTTCATCTTCTCTCTCTCTCGCATTTAATTTAACAGAGCCATCAGTGCAGCTCCCAAGAAGTTTATCCATAGGAAGGCGCAAGAAATAGCACGGAAAAAATCAATACTTCATCCGGCGTGACCCCCCCCACCCCAAAGAGAGTGACTGAACAGTCCATGAAACTCGGGGCCCAGTCACTCAGCGATCTATCAGGAAACGAGAAAATGGCAAATAAGTTGGGAACGAGCTCCCCTGTCTCTGAAGCTTCCCCGGTTTTATGCACTGCTGTCAGATGGCAGCCCAGAATAAATGACTGAAAATCGGTACAACAGGAACGTGACAAGGGCATATCTTGTTATTGGAACAAGGATTCGCCATATCTTGGAAATGAAGGAAAACCAATAAAACACACAGCATGTTGATATATCAAAGTGGAATTGTACCTGGGCTATTACCATACATAGTAAGTACAGGGTTGTGCACACAAGTGAGAAGCCCTTTTTTGCAGTGTCTATTGGTTAAACAGTCTTCATCATCTTAATGGCATTTCTCACACAGTGTTTAGTTCATGCTTCCATGGTGTTTGCATTCAAAATCTGAAAATCACCAGTCTCCTCCTTACGCTGTTCCAGCACCAATTTTTATTTTTGTTGCTGAATAATCAATCCCAATAGGTATAGCTTCCCAGGTAGTTTGTTTTGATAGCATTTCTCTGCACATTGCAAAATTGTGTTATTTTCTTACATCTACAAATGATCTGAACTTTAACATGATTTGTGCAGATCGGGCAGTTTAATGCTCACAGAAAAGCACCAAAGTCTTCACCAAACTGAGGCTTGTTTTCTAGGTTTTATCGCACGCCTCTCAAAGCTAGTACACTACACAAATTAAAAAGTGTAGCCTATTCTTTCAAATGATTCCGTTGAATTTGACTCAATGAAACCACTTATTGCCATTTACATTCTATAATGTGGCGTGGAGAGAGAGTTCGCTACAATGTGGGATGCAATTAAGAGGGAGCTCTGTGATTACTCGCCACCGGTTTATTCAATTAATTGGCTCGCTTGTTAATTAAACAAAGTAAATGAAAACAGGTTGAGACCAAAGGATGGTTTAAAGGTAAGATTTCAGCCTCCTCTATGACCAGCGCACCAGCCACCACTGGTGCAGTATGACAATCAGGAAGTGTATTTATATTTACGCTTGGAGTGTTCAAACAGATTATTATAAAATGCAGTTGTATATGTATGGCGTCTTAAAACATCCAGGTCATAAAGATTGTTGATTATAACATGTTATTATACATGTTAAGCTGTTATTATACCTTAAGATTAATGATATGTTGGTCTTGCAAAGTGACAATTATTTGATATACACTATATTGCCAAAAGTCAGTGGACACCTGACCATCACACCTATATGAGCTTGTTGGACATCTTATTCTAAAACCATGGGCATTAATATGGAGTTGGACCCCCTTTGTGGCTATGATAGCTGCCACTCTTCTGGGAAGGCTTTCCACAAGATTTTGGAGTGTGTCTGTGGGAATTTGTGCCCATTCAGCCAAAAGAGCATCTGTGAGGTCAGGCACTGATGTTGGACGAGAAGGCCTGGCTCGCAATCAGCGTTCTAATTCCTCCCAAAGGTGTTCAATGGGGTTGAGGTCAGGGCTCTGTGCAGGTCAATCGAGTTCCTCCACACCAAACTCGTCTAACCATGTCTTTATGGACCTCGCTTTGTGCACAGGGGCACAGTCATGCTGGAACAGCAAAGGGCCATCCCCAAACTGTTGCCACAAAGTTGGAAGCACCCAATTGGCTAAGATGTCTTCGTATCCTGTAGCATTAAGAATACCCTTCACTGGAACTAAGGGGCCTATCCCAAAAAACAGAAACAGCCCCAGGCCATTATCCCTCCTCCACCAAACTTTACAGTAGGCACTATGCATTCCGGAAGGTATTCTGCTGGCATCCGCCAAACCCAGATTCGTCCATCAGACTGCCAGATAGTGAACCGTGATTCATCACTCTAAAGAACACGTTTCCACTGCTCCAGAGTCCAGTTGCGGCGTGCTTTACACCACTCCAGCCGACGCTTGGCATTGCGCATAGTGATGTGAGGCTTGTGTGCAGCTGATCGGCCATGGAAACCCATTCCATGAAGCTCCCGACGCACAGTTCTTATGCTGATGGTGCTTCCAGAGGCAGTTTGGTGCTCTGTAGTGAGTGATGCAGCAGATGATAGGAGATTTTTACGTGCTATGCGCTTCAGCACTAGTCGGCCCTGCTCTGTGAGTTTGCATGGTCTACCACTTAGTGGCCGAGCTGGTGTTGCTCCTAGGCACTTCCACTTCACAATAATAGCACTTACAGTTGACCGGGGCACAGAAATTTCACTAACTGACTTTTGGCAAAGGGGCATCCTATGACAGTGTCGCGTTTAAGGTCACTGAGCTCTTTACGAACCATTCTGAATTCTCTCTGTGGAGATTGCATGGCTATGTGCTGGATTTTATGCACCTGTTGGCAATGGGTGTGGCTGAAACACCTGAACTCAATAATTAGTAGGGGTGTCCACTGACTTTTAGCCATATAGTGTATATGTGTACAAACAGTGATGCTTGAACTCTGCAGGGGGTGGTCATTATTTTCATATATTATGGAAAAATAACCCGATAAAATTCTTCTCAATTCTTGACAAAGATATCCCAAATAAAGGACATAAACAAAGAAATATGATATATTTGATTTTTTAATTGAACAAAACTGGTTTTTTAGCTCTTGGACTGACGGCCTGATGTTCTGTTCAAGAATGGCATCTTCTTTGAGGATTATCCCTCAGACTTCAGGTTTGGTTCCCTTAATGATGTCAGGACTTTGATTTCAATCCAAAACACAAAATGTATTTATCTTGAGACATTCCAGAGGAAGAAAAGCAGCTCTTGGCCCCAGATCTGATATCCTGATTCATGGTTCCCTTAATGATGCGAGTTGAGCCCCGATAATGATAAGGTTATGGCAGTGGGCAGTGTTGGGGTTTTCGCCAGACATGGCATTGTTGATTGTGAACAAAAAGGTCGATTTTGAACTCATCCATCCAGAGACCAGGCTTCCAGAAACCTTCAGGTTTGTACACGTGGTCTCTGGCAAACTTGGTTATTTTTAGACAGCAGAGGCTTCTTCCTGGCTACCCTTGCATGGCAGTTCTATTCAGCGTTCTTCTTATTGTTGATGGATGCACAATGACATCAGGTGTACCGAGGGAGGCTTGTAGATCCCTGAATGTTATTCTTGGGTTGCTTTTTATTTGATTTATTATTTTTCTTGTGGCTCTTGGTGATATTTTAGATGGACGCCCACTTCAGAGTCACTGTCGTGTTAAACTCTCTCCATTTGTATATTATTTGTCTCACAGTGGACTGATGGAGCCCAAGTCTTTTTGATATGACTTTATATCCTTCTCCAGACTGATGCACACTCACTACTCTCTTCCTGAGGTCCTCTGAGGTCTCCTTAGATCCTGGCATGGTGTGTTTTGCATTCATCTGTATGGGTAACACTGAACTGACCAGGTTGCTTACCTGTTTTTATGAGAGTGCCACCCAAACTCTTTCCTAAAGATCTGACCTTTGATTTGTTAACTTGGTACTCAATTATATACCCACCTGATTCTACTTACCTCCTTGATTTAACTAAGGTAACAGTTCACTGAGGTTCACTTATTTTTGCACCTTCACCAATTCTTTTTTCTATATTTTTACTCTACTATATGCACAATTTCTTCAAAAAATGTATGAAATTGGTAAATATAAACCCTTTATTTCAATTAAGAAAAGACTGGTTCTTATTAAATAAGGATTTTGTGGTAAAAACTCTAGATTTCTATGACTGCACAAGGGGATCACAAACTTTGAAGCATCACTGTACAGTATATGTAAGATAGTGTTATGAAACTATTTTGCTTAATTCTAAATAGAAACCACAATTCTATTGTGTTGAACACTCACACTATTGAAGCATTTTATGAGTAGCAGTTTAAATGTTTGAAATGTGAACATCAGTATTTATTTATTAATATTTTTGAATAATTTCCATGTATTTGGATATATTGTGTTGAAAAATATATTTGAAACACAAGAAAAGAAAAAAACAAAACAAGTTACAACACATGCAAAGCACTTCTGTATTTTATGTAATATCACAACTGTATATACTAATGAACATGACAATTATGTTGCAGTAATCTCACTTTTGGCCCAGTGACACCCTTTAAACACTAGCATTGTCATACCTCATGGTACAAGCTGTTTGTATATGTATATGTACATTTTTACATTTCTTTACGGCTCATACAGTTGTATCATGTTTGTTTGTGTATGTTGTACCTTTGAAGAACCTTTACTGTTGCTGTACAAATCCCCCTGTGTGGATCGGTCATGGAATGTATGAAACTGTATAATTGTAAATGATCTAATCTCCCTGGATGAGAGTAATACATGTTTTACTGCTGTTTTATAGGCTCCACTTTGCATATATACAGTGGGTATAAAATGTATTCACCCCCTTTTGCATTTTCACATTTTATTTTCTTACTTCATGGAATCAAAATGGATTTAATTAAGGTGAATACTTTTTTTATATATATATATAATATACACATGTATATGCTTCATCACAACAGTGCACATTGAAACGGCTTTGAATTGCTTTGATCTAGTAACCCTGGCCCTCCCCATAGCAACACATTAACGGGCTCTAGTTTGGGGAGAACGGTAACAAAAACGCACCTGGACAGTAGTGTGATTGTTCGTTTCGGATGTCACAAAAATCTCTCTCCTCTGCCCAGTTCAGTAGCTTCATGGTTGGCGATAAAGGTGTTTGTGTCAACATGGGTTGGGCAATACAATGAGGGGGGTGTATGATAATTTGTTTGCGTTTTTGCCCACCCAGACCACCTCAACTCAAACACAGGGTGTTGTGGGCTAGTTTAGTGATGTTATTAATGGGCAAATATGAACTGATAGGGCGGATAAGCGATACGTGCCCTGTCACACAAGACTTTTGTGGATGTTCTGTGTTTCACCTCACTCTGAGGCAAATCATTCAATAAACAACGGTTTTGAAATACAATCTGCATTTGACTGTAGCAGTTCAAAGTATTTGAGCTTTGCACTTATAAAGAGTGTTTCGATGCACAGTGTTCAATGCACTGAATGATATATTGGTTTACGTTATGTTAAATATTAAATGTTTACTACAATAACATGTAGGTTACATAATTGGCCAGTGTGTCATGGGGCATTTCCCTGCGCGATTGCAGAGGTTGGATACTGTATGATTGCACTGGAGAGGAGGGACTTGCTGATTATATTGTTGGACAGTGGGATGAGGCATCATATCCCTATTTTATATTTGTAAAAGTTTGTAGTTTATAGTCAAAATAACAGCGAGAGAATTCTAAAAAACATTTATTGACATGGGGGTGACTATATTGTAGGGGTAAAGAAATCGAATAATGATAATAATTACTTAATAGAATAATAACAATGGATATATTTTATGATGTGGGACAATGTCCATCCTTGCGGGACAATGGGTAAAAATCCTGGACATCTGGTCACCCTTTGCAGAGCATTACAAGTGCATCAATGAAACGTTGTTAATATTGTTAATATATGTGGCCTTTTTAGAACTACACAAACTAAACTATGTTAGCGCTGTAAACTACATGCGCTGCATGTTACGCTGTACAATTATGTACTCCATTTTATTGTAGTGAAAGCAAGTCTCATAACTTGTTCGTTGCAAGCTATGGCGCTTGCTCTTCGTTGGACTTGTCAAAATTGCCAGTTTACTATGGCAAAGGTATTAAAGGGGGGGAAAAGCTGATGATCTGGGCCCGTATTCACAAAGAATTTGAAGGGTAAAAGTTGGTCGTAACTCCGGAATTTAGGAGCAAGTCCGAAAAATAATGGGCGTGTCACTCATAAATTTAGGAGTCCTACATTTTTGGGATAAGAGTATTTCACAAATGGTTTGAGAGCTAAAAACAGCTCCTAAGTCCAGGAGAAGTTAGAAGCAGGCAAGAGGACTTCTAAGTCGCTAAAGACCTACTCACGGCGATCCGAAAATCTGCTGCTGGCGGCAATCGTTGTCGCAATCGCGTCAACACTGGAGATATTGAATGATACAGAGCCTATAAAAGGTACCGCCTCAATCGCGAGGGTATTATATATATAATATTATATATATCATATATAGGCCTCCCACATGATTTTTTCCCACAAGCCACAGATGCAGACATATAACCAATTGACTAGTCAGTATTCTTGGTTTCATGTTAAGTCAGTGACACTGTTTGACCAGCCTACATTTTGTATTTTAGAATCTTTATTAGAATATAATAAGGGTGCATCGGATCATTTTTCGGATCAGCAAAAAAAAATAACCCCTGGGGACCAAAGGCGCGATTTTCCACCAAATATTACCAGTAACTATTCTCAAAGAATTGAATGAATGATAATTTCAGTTTTTCAATGTAAGTTATTTCACAAAAAATCTTTATTCGAAAAATTTCACAAAATACATTTTTAGATGCACAAACGCATTTTTAGATGCGTACGCCTGTAACTAGGGTGGTCTTATGCCTGAATTAATTCAATAAATAAATAAAAGATCGCTAATGTTTCAATTCTATTTAATTCGGTCGCGTTTCTAAAAACATGCCTCCCAGAAAGGCATTTAGTATGAAAAACAAAGCAAACCAAAACATATATGGTTTATATAACAGCGGCTGTATTTGTATTTCTCTATGATGGTTCAATTTAGCTATTAATCTGCGGATCATATGCGTGCCGAACCGTGGGGGGTTGATCCGTACGTGGGGAGAGACCCATCCCCTATATCAGCCAATCACTGTGGGCATTCTGAGTAAGCTCGTTCATGAGAAACAACGTCATCCTTAGCAACGACGTCAACCCCGCCCTCACTCTTAGTTTCACAATTCTAGGAATTCCTTAGTATGAGTTTGTCTTTGGAGCTTTGTGAATAGGTTTTAAGGTGGGACTCCTAACTAAAAGGTTTTAGTGCGATTTAGAAAGACTCCTAGTGGTAAGATAAAATGCTTTGTGAATACGGGCCCTGATTGGCCATACTGAACCAAACCCTCACCACGCCCACAGACATTTTAATCTTATTAAACCAACCTCTTTTACAACTGCACTACCGCCTCTCATCAGGAAACTACCAGAATAGACAAGGACACAGCTCACTGCACCTCTGTGCTGGATTAGCGCTATTGTCTGCTCTTTGCACTTTGACAACAAAACTAGAGCCCTAATATTTATTGTTTGACCAACCTTTGAAAGTATGTTCCTTAATGGTTTACATTATATTAATATATAAAAAATTTATTTGAACGGCACAGTACTGTAAGCTCTAAAACATCATTTTTCAAGAGAGACTTGCTTCGAGATAACAATGGAAGTTCACATAACAAATAGGAGAGACAAACAACAAGCCCCAATGCACTGTTCATGTGACGCGTGACTAGTTAAAATGAGCCGGATCCAAAGAGTTTCCATGGAAAATTAGCATACAAGGCTGCTGTAATGTAAAGTGTGACCAGAATGCTTGTCTGAATGTCTTTAATAAGCCAGCAGTATATATCAGGTGTACTACTGTATGCATGAGCATCAAACTTTGATCAATATGAATCCTTCTCGTTTTACCACTTGGAAATTCAAAGCACACTTTTTTTTTTCCCCCCGTCTGCCTTTCTGCTTTGAGTAAAATAAATTATAGAGCAACCCTTATTTTTCGAGACATTTATTTATATTCTTCTGTTCTCTGGTGCTCATGCATCAAATGATGAAATATACATTGGGGTAGAGTAGAAACCTTTTAGCATATGACTGTACTGATGTTCTTTTTTGTGTGTTTTTCATCATTAAAATTAAGACATACGTTTGATATCCTCTCTATCTTGATTTTCAGATATTCTGCTGTCATTAATCCAGAAAGAATGTAGTCAAATCCACTCCTCAATTGCCATCTTTTGACTGTCTTGCTGCATTATGTGTATATACATGATATGATCTGTATGCATGTACGCATAATTGCCAAAATAAAGGAAACACGAGTAAATTAAGGGTTGTGGTGGCTCTGTTATGGTGTATGGTTCTTAACCTCGGTCCTGGTGACCCGATGTATTCTGGTTTTCATTCCAACCTCAATGATAACTAGCCATTAATTGTTCTTAATTAGAGACTTAATTTGTAGTAAAGCATGATTTACTCTGTTAAGGCCACATTATGTCAGAAATAGCTATGCATGCCATGAACAATAAGTGTCCCATATTCACCTCCAAGGACATTAGATCATTCAGATCAACTAATGCTCTCATTTTTTGTGGCGAGTTATATGACATATGATTCCTTTAGAAAAAGGTAACTTTTTACATTTATTCAATAATAGACTGGGAGGTGAAATCAGTGGTGGTTTAATTGTTGAAAGTGTGGACACCTGATCACTGACAGTAAACCATATGTGTAAAATGTTCAATGACCGATTGAATTGGCAATGAGACAAACATGCATTGTGTTAAAACAAGTTTAAGAAAGTTATGCAAATGTTTTCAACAACATTAATTGATTGGCTGTAACAAAAGAAGCATACACAGGGGGTCCCCAGGACCAAGGTTCAGAACCATTGATACAGGGGGCATTTTTCTGGCATGGTTTAGGCCATCGCAACCCCTTTGTAAACATCAATAAATACAAAGCAATTCTGAGTGATTACCTTCATCCTATGGTGAAGCATTTATATCCTGAAACGAATGGTCTGTTCCAGGATGACAATACCGCATTTACAGGACACGAGTGGTCACTGAATGTTTTGATGAGCATGAAAACAATGTAAACCATATGCCATGGTCGTCTCAGTCACCAGATCTCAACCTAATTGAACACTTATGGGGGATTCTGGAGCGGCGCCTGAGACATCCTTTTCCACCGCCATCAACAAAACACCAAATTTTGGAATTTCACATGGAATAATGGTGTTGCATCCCTCCAATAGAGTTCCAGACACTTGTAGAAGCTATGTGCCAAGGCACATTGAAGCTCTTCTGGTGGCTCGTGGTGACCCAACACCCTATTAAGACACTATGTGAGGTGTTTCTGTAGTCGGCAGTTAGGCTTTTTGGAAGGATTGCCAGAAAAAAAGCCCTCAATAGAGGGCAATCAACAAAAACAATTTTCTGGAGTTTGCTTAATGGCATTGGAACTCCGATTGGAACTGAGTGTTATGGTCAGAGGAGGCCCAAATTATGCTTTTTGGCCATGCACAGCAGTGGTGAGTTTGGCATCGGAAGGGCACTTGGAAATATGGTGGTGGATCTTTGGTATTATGGGGTTGTTTCTCTGAGCGATTGTATTAGTAAAAAGTAAATTCTCCCTTTTTTTTTTTGCATACAATATAGCTCATGACCTGTATTGTTTATTTTATACAGCCTCTGCTCATATTTATCAAAGGTGTGAATAATTTGGGAGGGTACTGTATATATACATACATTAAGGGTACAGGTGTAATGGGCTCATTTGTATGTATAATAAACCCATTATGGAGGATAACGATGTTACATCTATGTATGGCTCATTAAGGTCTCCCTCAAGTGGTCACACATTTTTCACAGCAGTCTGACCCATTTCTGAAAAAGAATGCATTGCCCACGGCTTTAAAAGATACCTCTGGGTGGAAAGGTGTTTGGATGGGCACACCAAGCATTCAGAAAGCTCAATTGACTCGATGCTTGCTGGTTCACATGAATTAACTCCCTGGATCTTATTTTCTTTAAAGAATTTGTTTCAGATTTTCTCCCATTTTCTCCCAATTTAGTAGCCAATTACACCCTCTATTTTTCATGTCAATCCCCCCTCGTATTGTGAGTTCGCTGCCGTAGCCCTGTGACCAGTAGTGACAAAGGCGAAGTATCGTCTCCTCCGAGACAGCACTCACCAGGCCGTCAACCGTAACTCCAGCACTACAGAGCCACTCCTGTATGCAGCGAACTTCCTGTCAGCTTCCCTCCCCCTCCCTGGGGCAGACAGCCAATTGCCAGCCACGGTGGCACACGGTGGTCATAGCCGGCGCACCCAGTGGAATCGAACCCTGGTCGCAGTGGCCAGCGTCAAACGTTGTAACCACTAGAGGCCCCCTGGATCTTACTTTCAAGTAGTCGCTGGCCTTTCTCATAAAAACTTGAATTAATTTCAAGCCATGATTGGATTTTTCTTCCATGGGTGTTCAGTTATGAATATTAATGAGTTGAGCATCTATGAGTTCAACGCACATCAATAGTTTGTGGCTCGGGTATCTGCATCTGGTATAGCTCGGATTGAGAGTCCCGTTATGTCACAATGTGACAGGAGCCATAGTCTGTGTTTATAACAGTCATTGCTGTTCATAAGCACAGTTTACCTGAAGTACCAATCGATCAGTGTACTGTTTAAAGCTAGTATACAAATTTCAGCCCCCAAATAGTCACCTGAGAACATTCCTTCGGAGAAAATGTTTCATGCAGAATAAATAAAACAAATTCATAACTGCAAAACTCAAATCACCAGTTTTGCCATTATTGTCAATTTTAGTCACACTTCGTGACTGAGAAATAAAAGATAAATGTGTGTAGCCAAGGGCTACGTGGCGGACGTGATGACATTTTTGGCTTGGCGACGGAACATGCCAGCTCTGTCATAGCAAGCGAAATGTAAAAATGCCTTATTAAGATCAATCCTTGCGTTGTACTAACACTGCAACAATATGCAGCAGTACTTCTACTTTTTACTTCTTGTTAAAATACCTCCAAATTTCATTTCTGCCACGGAACCAAAAGCACTTGGAACTCGCTCGCTCGCTCGCACGCAGGCAATCCAACCATTCTCAAACCAAGGTCATTCCCCGGGGATATTTTGATTGAGGTCGGGCGTTTGAGAATATTCCCCCTGTCAACTTCTGTCCGGGCTCAGGGTTAGTTTCCTGCTCTCATCGCTCATCTTAACAAATGGTAAAATTTAATGGCTCGACCCCCCTTCCACCACAGGTATCCAATTTGAGAAACTTGTGGTTTTCACATGAGTATTCTTAGGCACCGCCATTGAATTTCAGCTTGTCTGTGTCAACATGCTCTGTAAATCACACGACATTGCGCTGTAACCATGGCAGGCCTCTGGTAGAAGGGTGGTTTTATGTGGTGCGTGTGGAATGTGTGTGCGCACCTGCTCCACATTGTATGCGGCCTACAGTCCATTGCCAGCTACCTCAAGAGCTGGATTTTTTTTTGTGGGTCAATAAACAGGAAATAAAGCAGCATGCACGCCGACCTAGTGATTTATCATTCTTGCAAGCTAGTGTGTGCGGCGCCAGATTGTTAGCTAGCAAAGGCGTGACAGTCTCTGTGTACAAAGTGCTCATTCATGGCCATTACGGGTCTTAGGTGCTGTGCACTATCTACCAATCTTTATGTTATGGATATGCCTTAATCAAAACACCTGTATCCATTATCACTATCAAGATCAGGGGTGCCAGTGCCTTTGTCTGCCCAAAACGGATTCCCACAAATTAGCAGATGTTGGTTGCCAAGGGTGTTGTGCAGAATATAGAAGTGAGGTGCTACAAGAGTGCCAGGATGCACTGGCTACAACAACACGTTTTTTCATTATTAAGAAATAAGGCAAAACATGGTGTTGTGTATCGGAATGAACGACATGGCCGACACCATGTTTGTTTCTAAGGGAACAGCAGAACCGTAGGTGTTCTTTCATGTTTTGCATGGCAATCGCTCTACGTTACAGTAGTACTCGTTTCCCACAGATCGGCCTTACAAGTGGGGACTGCAAATCAACGTCTCTTAATTATAAAAGCAGGAAACAATCCACTCGCTGTTTGTTGTTCATGAGCAATTGGGCATAAGTGGATGTTTGCAATCTCCAGGTTAATTAACTGCTGATGTGTTATCAATATTAATCAAATCCAAAAACATTTTTAGGCAATTAACCATGGCTCATGCAAATGGCTAACGCTAAAATTGAAGCAATCTTAATGCTCATCTTCTATTGGATAAAATTAGCTCACAGCTAATTAACAACGTATCAATAAAATGCAGATCATTTAACTGCCTGATACATGGAATGGCACAGCTCAAAAAAGGTCCATGTTTTTTCCTGCTCCAGTAAGGTGAAGTTTAATTTAAAGGTGAGATATTTAAGGGCTGGGTGGAAGTAGTTACCCTATTTTATTGGAATCATATATCCGTTTTTATGCATTGCATGGCATCTGTTGCTGTAATATTTACATTTATCCAGCACGTGTGAAAGGAGCGAGAAGAGAAGTGTCCTCAATCTAAAAACAATAAAGTACACCTTTATTGCTGCCATTTTGTCAAATGGCGTCGGGCAGAAGCTGAATTTATTTTACTGCATGTAAAAGTGAGGCATTTCTGTCTTACAGTTGTATTTTTATGTGTCATATTTTAGCATCATTGAAAAGTCCACTTGATCTTTTTGAATGAGCTAGCGTACCACATGCATGTAGTCCCTGCTGAGCTGCTGCTCTATTCGGTTTTATGCTTGGAGGGCCCTGTGTGACCATTCAAACAATCCAGATTTCGCCATTTTGACGCAATGACTTTCGAGTTCCACCCGATGACTTTCGAGATCCTCCCGATGACTTTCTATCCGATTTTAAACATATTGGGGTGAACGCTGCGTGCATCGATGTTTGGACTGTGGTCTTGCTGTGAGATGCAATCATAAAACAGTACTGTCATTGTGTGCCACACATCGCTGTGGCCATGTGTCTGAAAGACATTTCTCTGCCACAAGTTAGGCCCGGTGGTCTTGACTGGAGCCAGCGCAAGGGTCCCACTTTGCTGCCGTGTGACAGCGAGAGTGCGGAAGGCTGTACTCTGGCTGACCTCCAGACGATCTCTCCCTTCCAGTGCTGTGCTTGCGCTCCCAGGGTTCCTGGCCCAGGTAGCTACTCCACTCTTCATTTGCACTTCAGAGCGGTAACATTTCCCTTCACTGTTTCCTCTCTCTCTCTCTGGCTCTCTCTCTGTGACACACACACACACACACACACACACACACACACACACTTCAACTGTCAATTTCAATCAAATTCAAATTCAGACAAGCTTTATTGTCATGACAGGGGCGCCAGAACTTCAGCGCCACCAGAGCTTTATGCCCGGTAGTGAAGCAGAGCTCCCAGGCAGACTGTGGAGGAGCGCACACAGTAGCTTCTCCCGATGAATGAACGGTATGGAATCCCTCACTCTAAACGCAACAGTTGTTAATTAGTTGTTAGCAATTTTAGCCAATAGAAGATGAGCATTAAGATTGCTGCACATTTTCAGTGAGTCATTTGCATGCGCAATGGTTAATTGCCTAAAAATGTTTTGGGATTTGATTAATATTCCTAACACATCAACAGTATGATTAACCTGGAAATTGAAAAGGGAACACACGTACAGTTCCACCTATTTCCCATGTTAGGACAATGTAAGCTACTCAGGCCCTAAAGAAGTTAACATACAGTATGTTACATATAAATGAGGAGTTGAATATTTAATTTGTAATAAATGTGCAATCATACTTGCATTTCCATATTATTTTTAAGCTGCATTTTAACAATCAACAATGTTTATGACCTAGATGTTGCGTGGTCTACCACTTCGTGGCCGAGCTGTTGTTGCTCCTTGGCGCTTCCACTTCACAATAATAGCACTTACAGTTGACTGGGGCACATCTAGTAGGGCAGAAATTTCACGAACTGACTTGTGGCAAAGGTGGCAACCTATGACAGTGCGGCGTTTAAAGTCACTGAGCTCTTTACAAACCATTCTGAATTCTAAATGTTTGTCTGTGGAGATTGCATGGCTGTGTGCTGGATTTTATGCACCTGTTGGCAATGGGTGTGGCTGAAACACCTGAACTCAATAATTAGTAGGGGTGTCCACTGACTTTTGCCCATATAGTGTATGATGATGATTGCAATAAAGCCAACACGTGTCCCACATATACATTTTTTGATTGTTTTCAAATGTTTCATAGAGTGAATGAAATTGACAATTTTTTAACAAAACTTGTATCTGCTTGAATTCAACGTAGATGTGTCAACGTTGGATTCACATCTAAAACAGGTGGTTATAACATTGACCATTAATTCAAATTCTGAGCTGACATTCTGCTTAAATTTTTTAAAAGTCTACTTTAACCAGTGTTATGAAAACTAGGGATGTGCTACTTTAATTATACTATTTTTAAACATAATGTGTACTCTGCAGCATAAGGATATCATATTTTCTTTTTATAATTAAAAAATGGAAGCGACAAGTGCTCTAACAGGGGAAAAAACCTTTCCCTAAAATGTGATTATTTAAAAGCTATCACCTATGAGATTTGACGTGTCCAAGGTCAAGCTTAAACAATTCAGCTTCCAGCTTAATACCTCATAATTTCTTGATTGCATTGGGAAAGGTAGATTACTTCCCGTTTAATATTAAAATAGATTAAATTCAGATCATCCTAGAAAAAGCTCAATATGCTTCACTCTAACCTCTGTGCTGACTCAAAACTGGAAGCTGTAATCTTACTGGTAATATATAAATATAGACATATAAACATTAGCAGTAAACACATAATCCTCCATTTACAGTAAGTGGTTTTCTGATAACATCTTCCTGAGAGGCTGAATAGGGGTGAAAACAAATCATAAATAAAACGGAGCTGACACGCCTAGACTACTGTATTTTAAGTGCGCTCGAGATTATTTTGGGATTCCACTGAGCAAATATGTTATGAGGTTCTCTCTAATGGCCTTTGTAATGAGAGGCCGCTAACGAGAGTATAAGCACTTTAAAATGAAGCTGCTGAGAAGACAACGATAAACCACTCCGTGGCAGGGCGAACCTGGGGGGAGGTGGGCAGTTGTCGTGGCGACACGGACCACCGCAGCATCCGTCGCCATAACAACCCCGCCTTTGTTGCGGATATTTTTGGAACACTTTTTGGTTGAAATTCTCCTTGCGCCGTCCTCTTCTCTCTTTCCCTCTCTTGCTCCGTCTTGCCGTGACAGTGCTGGAAGGGTTGTCTTTTTTTATCCTTGCTGTTTGAGTACGAGTCTCGTTTTTTGGATCTGACAGCCTTACACAGAAAGTGGTGGGGTGGTGCCCCAGGGTAGCTTTCATACCTGGCCGATATGGCCACTGCAGGGGGGGTTTGGACTTTGATGGTTTTGACTTGTCGGCATGGATTTAAGATAACACTGGCCCACAGAGTGATGCGAGGTGGATGAATTGGCCACAGCACATAGCGCAAGTCAAACGGAGCATGTGGTTTGTGCCAAATGCATGTATCCATGTGAACACTACAATGGGGCAGTGGATATGGTATGTGTATGTCTGTATGGGTACCATCTTCTACAGAGCTAAATTACATTTAGGTAGGCCTCTAATTATATGCTTCATGTGTGGAAAATACATTTTAGCAAACGTTACTTTTTCATTTCTTACACAACAGTCTGTTTGGCATTTATGAGAAATGTGTGTGTAATGGGGAAAAAAGGCGACACTTGCTGAAAGTCTTTATTGAAAGTTAAGGGCAAACCATATACAACAGTTAAATGAAATGGAGGCCTCGGTCTTGATAGCCGGGAGGTTAAATGTGACTTGGGTTTCAGAAATCCCGACTGAAAGGCTGAATTATTTACACGAGACTGTGAGACTAAAATAATGTACTTACCCTGCCACTGCACCATAACCATCCCCGTCTTGTTCTGTTTGACAGCACTTTTGCTGAATATTTCAAAACAGTCTAATCTCCCTGAAAGGTGCTATATATATATATTTCATTGACTGCTCAGACACGGGGCAAAATGCAACTTGCAGCTTATTCTGTCCGCTTTGCCCTTACACTGTTCAAAAACAACAGTTTAAATCTGCTAAACTCAATGGCTGACTCCATCTATACATTTACTAGAGCAATGTGGCTATTTTATATATGAAGAACCTGTTCACTGTGGGTTTGTGCTTCAAAGGTACTAAAAGAGTATGTGGTTGTAAATAGTCAGTCATTTTTTCTCTACTGCTATTAAAAGAAAAAGCAGCTCAATGCCTGCATTTTTGTTTTAGTGGCTAGTTAGCGAGTGAATAAAAAAACAAGAATTGCTTATTAGTTACAATTACACTGAAAATCTAAAGAAGATTGAATAGACAGTTTAATTAGAAATGAAATAAATATTTTAAAAAGACAAATCTGACGAGGCATTCAAGTAGTATACACCTGCGTGAATATTAAAAACATTCTAACCCATCCTTACTATGCAGGGAGCAAAAGCTGAAGTCACTGGTTCCTATAAATCGTCGGTCAGCAGTGTCACCTTGCTGATGGACTCACAATATGCGAGTGAAATAATGGGCTATTTGGGGTGACAATTGAACCTTCAATTGTCCCTGTGATTCCAGCCGACACCCGAAGAATAACGTTGGTTTGACATTGACAGGAAGTCCTTACTCTTTTCCGAGAACGGGATTTTGCCAAGCGCAGCTTGTGATTCTGAAAGACAGGTCATTTAATCAAAGGAAATCCTATTAATTAAAAAGGCAGCAGAGCTATAGAAAGTAATGACAGCTCGCATACCGGGGCGATGAACTTTGGTAAATGATAACCCAGACTTTGATGCGGTTTGTTCACCTTCAAATGCTCGAAAAGGTAGGACGATCAGGTTCTTGTGGTTGATAGTGTGAGGTTACATCTGGGACCATGGGCAACTTTGCCCTTTAGCCATGGCAAAGAAAATGAGCCAATGAGACCAACCAAAGTAGAGGAAAATAAAACATAAAATAAATTAATACACACAAACCATTATTCATTCATTAAAATACACATAAAGAGTAACATTACAAATAGTTACTTGAACTCTCATTTTGTTGATTGTTATTATTCTGTTTCATGTATTTTTACTTAGCATATGTGTTGGTTTTGTTCCCTAATTGTATCCATGTCAAGCAATTTCAGTTGAAATGATAAATAAACGTGCAGCTGGGAAAGTTTGATCCTAACATAACACAAATAGTTACTGAAGTAGTTATAACAGTATGTGTATCTAATGGGAGATTACATTTATGAATTGAAGTATTTATTAATGTAATTATATAATGTAAATACTTTCTGGAATAAACAACAAAAAATTGAATATTATTACCCAGAAGAGGTTTTGTACCATATATATGGCTGTTGCAAGAAAGATTTATATAAATGTGTGCTATTTCAATGCAAACACCACCCTATATTTCTGTTTCCTCATTGACCAAAGCTTGTTCCTTTTGAAAACCAATGTTTGTTGATCTTGAAAGATGCCAAACACAGAGAGAAAAATGAATACCCACTTCCCTGAGCAGCGTTCTGAATTCAGCACAGCTTGCCTGGTCAAGGTTACATATGCTTCACCTAGACTTGAGGCGTAGGACCCAAAACATCTGTTCTGCTAATGTGGAATGTGAACCATGATGACTGACTGGACACTACTGAGGGGAGGCCATGATTTTTATTGCAGACTTAAGATGATTAATACGCACTCACACACCCGCCCACACACGTGGTGTGCATGTGCGCGCACACACGGACACGCAATGTGGACCAGGCTGACTGAACGTTCTCTAGAAAAAGGTTACTCTTTTCTTTGAAGGTTTGTAAAAGGCCTGAAGAAGCTTCACTTACACAGAAACACAGACACACATGCAGACACACGCACACACACGCACACAAACACACACACACACAGAATGTGGACTAGGTTGACTGAACAT
This sequence comes from Aldrovandia affinis, assembly GCA_029706075.1. Lineage (NCBI taxonomy): Eukaryota > Metazoa > Chordata > Actinopteri > Notacanthiformes > Halosauridae > Aldrovandia > Aldrovandia affinis. The sequence goes on from JAINUG010000115.1 coordinate 243,717, forward strand.
TCTCTAGAAAAAGGTTACTCTTTTCTTTGAAGGTTTGTAAAAGGCCTGAAGAAGCTTCACTTACACAGAAACACAGACACACATGCATACACACACACACACACACCTCTGATTGTGCAGGTATGGAGGAGAAAATAATCTGATGACGCATTCTCACAATTATCTCCACTTCAGTGACCTCCATATAAACCTGACATCACGCCTATTTTAGAGATATGAACAAAGTGCTGAATTCCTACTAAAGAAGCTACTATTAGTTAGTAAAAGTCCATTGAGGTTTTCTTTTGTCTGCTTTTTACCAGAAGAACAGGAGATGTATGAAGAACAAAAATACATTCACAGGTAGAAATAGAGCGAGGCAACTTGGCCTGTCTTTGTGTAAAATGAAGAAAGATTGATTTTGAAATGACTTTGGCCTGGATTGGCTCACAATTAAATTCAAGTGTTCATTGTTTTTCTTTTCACAAGCACAGTTTGAGGAGTTCAGCGATCACCAAAATGAACCTGCCTAGAAAAAAATCTAATGCTTGCATTTATAAAGGATACCTTAACATTTAAGGCACGAATCCAGTCCTTATTGTGAAAATGCTTACTTATTTAGAAAGGTTGGTCTTGTTACATGTTGAAAGTCATAAAATATTTTTTTCCCCATTTTCTACCAATTCTGAAGCTGCAATTGTGCCTCTCAAATGATCACTATGTCACACTATGTCACCAGGAACAGTACAGTGCAGTGCTTCTCCTATTGAGTCCCCCAGTCTGCACAACATTTCATTGTGTGTTCTTTCCCACGTACATAATATCTCAAAACACTGTTTTACAAAGCACAGCTCAAAATATTTGTGGGAACATTTCTCGGTTGCTTAGGCTAAATAACGTCAATCTGAACACGCTTGATCAAGTTTGCGTTGTTCACGTATGTGACCCTTCAGTTCTATGTGGGTCAGATAATTACCATTTATTCGAGTTTGCGTCCTGTGTGCTATTCAAATGAACCTTACTGGCATGACAAACACATTGTGTTGCCAAAGCACTTCAATAACGTTAACGACGTTGACATAAAACAATGAAAACTCACATATACACGTGTCATTTTTATGGCCTGCCAGCCTCCCGTTCTCAATATAAGCCATTTCTCCCTCTTTCTGTGTGCTCTTCCCCCCTTCCTCCCTCTCTTGCTCTTTCACGCATCTCTATCCCCCCCCACCCACCCCCCTCTTTCTCTCTGCCATGCCTGACAGCCTGCAATGACATTATCTGAAGGATGTAGAAATTTCCAGTCAGCAGTGACTTGCTGTCTCTACCCCATCACTTCTCTGTCTTACAGATATTTAAGGAGGATCGAAAAGAAAAAAAAAAAGGTGTGTGTGTGTGGGGGGTGAGCTTACAGACAGGAGATCAGAAGATAGATGCCATGGGTTGATAGAACAGTGAGGGGGCAAACTCTGCATCCATGCCTTTGAATCACAATTCATACAGCATTAAAGTGCAAAAATATGTAATTGTGTCCAAACGGATATTGGATGTAGGAGCACAGATGAAAGTGCTTTGCTAGGCAAATAAGACCAAAGGGAAACCCATCTGAATTAATTCCTTGTGGTATCATATTATTCCCTACATTTCTTTATTGGCCATTTATTCATTGACTCAACTTTTTTTTCTTTAAAAGCACAGTTTATCAAGTTCAGTAATCACCTACATTAATTTTACAAGCTGTTTTTGTGAGGAAAAAAGTAGCATTTGCATTTATTTGTATGTCAAATATAAGGGCAAATGTTGATTGAATCCAGGCCATAGTCTTGGCCAGGCAGTTTTAATTTTTACTATTTATTTTATTATATTTGTTTCAGATTTTTTCCTGTTTTTATCCCAATTTGGTAGCCATTTACACCCTATATTTTTGATTTACCATCCCCACATGAGTCCGCCGCTCGTCTCTACGAGACAAGCTAATTCTTTGAGGGCAGCAAATTCCACTTCCTTCGAGACGGAATTCACCCACCCACATTCTGGAGACTCCCTTACGTGCTTCACAGTGGACCCGAACCGTCTCACTCTCCCCTTCCCCCTGCGGTTGACAGCCAAATGCCGCCCCAATCGGGGCTGACGACCAGAGTCGGTCTGGTAGAGACGGGTTTCAAACCACGTCCCTGACAGGCAGCACACACCGTATCGGACCAGCCAAAATACGGTGTGTTAGACCGATACGCTATCTGCTGCCCCCTTACTATGTTTTGATAGTAAAAAGTTTCCTTGTGTTCGATAAGGCAGTGTGGTTTTGTTTTGTGTAAATCCAGTCTGAAACAGAAATGCAAAAAATGATTGTCTTAAAAAAATGCCTTTTGCATTTCAAGCTAAAAATAAAAGTGCACAGTTTGAGAGTTTTGAATTTTTGAGAATGTGTCATTTGTGTCAGGGGACAGCAAATTCCCTTTTTCAATAATAACCTCTAAAACTATAATTACCATAGAGCTACCAAGATAGGAAGTGTTTCTCAGGCCTGTCACCACGCTTGGTTCGCAATTTAAGAGGTATTTTACCATAATCATGGGCAGAGGGTCTGGTTTTGTTCATGAAAATGTACAGTCATTTGCTGAAGTTGGTAAAGTTGTGCAGTTATTCTGTTAATAGCTCTGCTACACACAACATGCTAACAATCCAGCACTGTCAGAACCACTCAGTCGCTACCTTTAGGGAAGATCTAGTTATCGGGTAACTACAATATAACAATATAACAATATATATGCCATTTAGCAGACGCTTTTATCCAAAGCGACCTATAGTAGTGAATGGATACATTTTTCAGTATATGTGGTCCCACTGGGAATTGAACCCACAACCTAAGCATTGCCAACGCGATGCTCCACCTACTGAGCCACACAGAACCACTCCAGTACTATAACTAGATAACTCTAGTACTTATTAGAGTGTGTAAATTAGGTGCATCAACAGTGTCAATAATATATTATATTATCAACCAGGGAGTATATTAACCAGTGTAGTACCAACTATAAAAAGTTGTGTAGTAAGTTAAAAATAATTTTTCCCAATTATGCTGTATACTGTATATGTGTGAAGAAATCATTAGAAAAACCATAGACCTTTTCTAGATATCGTATAAGCAAGCCGTAATCCTGGTTTAAAGAAGTAATGCCTCTTCTTTACCCTTCATGCCAGCAAACAGATTTTATGGCACGTGTGCACAGTTGCCCTCGACATACTAAGCCCTTTACATCACAATGACAATATTGTTGCGTCCTCCCCTGAGGCTCCAAAATGTGTGCGTTACAGGACTGAATACCAAAAGGGTAAGGTCTTATAAATGTGTGTGTGCAGTGAGTATGGTCACAATCCAAAAGATGAGAGAAGGTGGACCCGAGCTGTCCGAGGCGGCCCAGGTTTCTGGCCACAGCCAAGGGGCTGGAGTTGTTATTTTCTCCATTTTGCTTGGAGCGGTTTGGTTATTTAGGACGGACAAATAGGAAACAACAAAAGACACAGACGCACAGTTTCTTCCGAGGCTTCAAATTGGGGGTTGGCTTTCCCACGAGAGCAAAAACAAAAGGAGCTGTAACCAAAGCTCTAAGACGAGACCACCATTCTCACTTCTCTTTTGAAATCCAGATTAGAATCCCTCTCCCACCTGCTCCAGGTAAGGTCACACCTGTATGCCCATTACAGTAGGGAAGCACCTTGTGTTGCGTCGTCACGTGCAACCCATGCCCAACACGAAATACATGTTTGAGAGACATGTCATGTCATGTCATCACAATATCACAAGATAGTGATACATTATTCTATTTTTCCACACCTCATTTTCTCTAACAGGAATGCATTGTTGCGGGAACAAGAGAACGAAGTGCATCTCACCGAGAGCTCATGCTAGGCCCTTAAGCCCAAAACTTGGCTATGTGATTGGCTAAGAATGCGGGGTGTCTGCAGAGGTATGACAATTGTAATTGTAAGTTATAATATATATATATATATATATATTCTTATATATTAAGGACTGCCTTGTTTGTTTCAGCAAATGTGTATATTTCACATTTGGTACACAAACAGTTTTGAGTCAATATGAATTTAAACACATAGTTAATGAAGAAAAAGGCACCTCATACTGGCTGCACCCCTAAACTAAAGTGTGCAGATCCAATGGTCAGTGCCTCTGGAATTGATTGTGACCTTGGCCATAGGTATCGGTATTGGGCGGATTAATTGCAGAAGGTATCTCAAGGAACAAAAACAACCAAATTATATCAAGTACTCCATTTTAGTGAGCTGATACTGGTTCTCTTTCTTCTGCATTGCATACGAGTGATTGAAGGCCTTAAGGCAATAGAGTAGAAGCCAAGAGTCAAAGCAGTCCAAAATGCTATTTAATGTGTCCTGATCCAAAACACGTGAACAATTGCACAGCCCCATTTCCATATGTTGGATATAAGAACGTGGCTTTCAATGAACTATGAAGCCGATTCAGTCCAGATAGTCTTCTCAAACGTTAAACATTAAAAAACGCTGCAAATAAATAATTAGCTGTACAAGCAAATCAAATCACATTAAAAAGACATTGCCCTTTAAGGACAATGTTTTTTTAATGTGACCTTACCTCATAACGTGTGTTTTTGACAAATGATCTATCAGAGCAAATTGAACACAATGGACTGTTTCAGTAATTTGGCAGGGGGAAAAAGAAAGACAATAATTTGTTAATATCTACTCTGAAACATATGGCCCAATGCATGGAATGTAGATATGTTAGCTCTGAGGTTGTCGTTTCGATAGGCTCGTTCATGTGATCCTTTAAACCTCATATTCTCCTTTTGCCCTCGTTCTACCCGCTGTAGTTGCTGATATTTCCATGCACAAATCAGCAGTAGTATTTGCCCATTTCCTTCGAGTAGATAAATCCAAAGTTCGATTTAACCCGGGTCCCGTCTTTTAACAGATTTAATCAAACGTTGAGTCAAATTCTTTCATGACACGCAGAGGCATTTTGTTTTTCCATTTTGCATCTATACTTCAAAAAAGTGGGTCCTCAATAATCTAGCGCTCTCTCCCAATGAAAAATGGATTCAATTATTTGTAAGGGTATTTGTTAAGAGCGTCTACATTACATATTCATAAAATACTTGAAAATCATCATGTCTGTTTCATAAAGAAATGCCTTCCACCGCCTGAAAAGTTGGCATTTCTATTTAAATTTTAAAATCCCAAATACCATTTGTGAAATATGCAAATGCATTATTAATATTCCACATGAAAGGGGTGCATTAGTCACGGATTATGTAATGCAAAGGAAAATGTTTTGTATTAGGTAACGTTTGTAATAGAAAATGAGGGAAAAAAATGACCAGCACAGCACTTTTTGCCATGTGGGAAAAGCTGTTGAAATTTCGCCTCTTGTAATTATGACGCACGACAGCCAAAACAATAAAAACAGAATTATTATTCAAAGCCAACTTTAAAAAAGAACAGTTTAAGGTTCAGAGACTTAGTCCCACTTGCATTCTGCAATAATAACAGCGCCTATGCATTCCCACAAACACAAACGAGCACTTAACATCTTGAGCAATGGGCGCCCTCAAAGTAAACGTCACCTGCTTAATTTATCGATAACTTTGAAGCCATCAAGAATCATAACTCCTCATTATGGAGGTAAGAATATATGTCCATTAAGAGGCACTTTAGTCCTACTCCAGAAATCGACGGCGCTCGATGATAAAGTTAGTGCCACTCATAATTTAGCCTCCCGGATCACAGTTCATTAGAACCGCAATGACTCCCGAGCACATGGAGCTGTTTTATTGATTTGGATGTGATCGGCCCTCTCGCTCCCCGCACGCCCCCGTCGGATGAATTCCCCGCTACTGATTGGTGGGACGTGTGCGCGGGTAGTGTGTGATGACTCTGCAGATTCGCAGCTGTGCCGTTGATGGATGGGGCGTGGCTGAGCTGCTGGCACCCAGGCTGCTGTCAGGGAGCAGGGCCTTGTATGGTGATGTCATCCTCTGGTTATAGAAAAATGATGATTACCCCCCCACCTCACACATGCAAACCCACACACCACAAGACCAGTTTATTTTAAACACTAAATGCTACTAGTTTAGATGCTGGGAAAAAATGATGAGAAACCTGCAGTAGTTGGTCTGTGCAAAGGCGGATGAAAAAAGCAAGCAATGTGGGACACTTATATCAACATGTAAGTATGACAAATCCAGATGATTACAATGTAATTGCAAAAACATTATACATTTACTGTATATAGCAATCACAAATAGCATTGCAGTGCATTAAATGCTGAATAAAGGATGCACTTAAATGACCACATAATCACACATTGTTGAGGGGAGTGTCTCTGCACGTCAGCAAACAATAAACATTGACTGGAGGAGAGGCGCTCAACAAACGAAAGACAAAAGAACAATAAAGGGGGGCTTAATAGTGAAAAGCATCCCACACAGGACTGATTCACCTACCAAACTGTGTTAGAGCGCTCGATGGAGAGGCAGGGAAGCCTTTGTCCCAAACTCTCAGGGACTTTATTGTTGTAAAACCGCACGTGCACCTGTGTACCTGTCTCCATGATTTTACAAAAATAAAGATCCTGAGCATTTCAGATTTATGTAATTCGATGATAAAAATTTAATTTCAAACATTAAGGATTGCAGGTGTAACTCGCTTGCAACCAAATTGAATCTGAATCTCTTCATACACAACCCTTTGTAATCTAAAGCATTTGGCCATTCAGTTGTAAATTACTGCAGTTCGGTCTTGTGGAGCGGAAGAGTATGTGGCTTCACATACATCCCCCCTCTGAGTAGTTTTTAGGGTTCTGCACTGATGTCACAATACAAAATGTATCATCCAGTCTGGACCACAATTATGGGGTGTGTGGGGGGTTGTTTGTTTTTGAGGTTTTTCCATTGACTTAGACTCACCTTGACATGCCTATACATTTGGTATGAAGACAAAGTATGGGCTCTAAAACAATGAGCTTTTCTTCAGTGAGCAGTAAATGAGACCAACTATCCACATGGATAATAGCATGTCAGGGATGGCATGTAGCGTTGGGTTTAAGGAACTGGGCTTGTAACTCAGAGGGTGCAGGTTCAAATCCCAGGTGACACTGCTGTTGTATTCAGTAAAATATCCAGCTGTATATGGAAAACAATTAAGCTGTCTAATGAAATATAAGCAAATAAATAAAATAGGCTTAGAAAGGGATATACGGAAAGCACTGGCTATATACTCTTGCTTCTGATCAGTCACTACTATAGCAGGTAGCTAGCTATTTGCTTTTGTGCATAGTATATGAGTATTATCATTTGAGAACTATGAGAACATAAAAGCTTACAAATGTTTTATGAAAAAAGCCATTCAGCCCATCTAGCTTTGCCCTTTTATGAAAACGCTGTCTATATATTGTTGAGTTTATAGTATATTTGCTATGAATTATGTACTAATACTTATATCAAAAATAAAAGTTTTGTCTGGCACTGGTAGACTTACAAATCATTTTAAGAACATAACATAAGAACACAATGATGAGAATGGGCCGTTCGGCCCATCTAGGCTCATCATCTCCTAATCTAAAGAGTATCTAAATTTGCTAAACTGTTTTTCGGAAGGGAAAATATAAAAATATACTTGCTTTTAATTGCGACTCATTTTGATTGAATCCAGACCTCAGAAATAGTTCTACTATCTGGATGCACTAGGCACTGCAGCTGCACCTGCAGGCCTTCAAAAAGAAGCCTTCTAAGAAGCCACAATATTTCCCCTCTCTATTTGATCACTGCCAACCAGACCTCAAATACATAATTGAAATACTTGAACTCTGTAGCCTATATGTAGGTAAAAACGTGAAATGAAAAAACTGAAATCACTGCTGATAATTATCCATGAAATGTGTTACTAACCAAAATGTGCAATCATAGAAAATATGTGGAAAATATTACTAGCTTGCCATTTTTTATAACATGTACACTATAAGAGAATAGAGTTTACTCTGGTTAACCAGTCTTCACAGCAAGAAGCTCAGATCCACAGATCTTTGCCCAACTGGAACCAATGAGATGATATACCGCCAGTGTTTCTGTGTACACGTGCACCCCCACAACATTTCAGTCTTTTTCAGCATTTCAGGAAACATCTCACTTAAATATCATGAACACGTCATTTACAGTAGGCTCTGGGGTGGTGTATCCAGCTAGAGCCTTGGTTCTCATTGCAGTGATGCATCCTGCCAGTGTCAACTGTGGCTAGGAGTTCCACGTGCTGTTGTGTGCCCTCGCAAACTGACTTAGGTTTTTTTGGCAATGGGAAGGCCGTTGAAAGCGCATTGGAAGAAAGCTATCTGAAGTGGCTGTCCAGTGGGGTGCAAGACATCCTTTGAGTATATTTACTATACTATACAGACTGGACTTTTCAAGTCTGAGTCATTTTAAAATAGCCATCATGTGAACACAAAGTCTGTAAATAGTTTGTGGACATGAAAAAAATTTACACTAGAACAGGCAGGGTTAAACATATATTATTTATATACATTATTGACTTCAGCATTCTTTCAGCATTGATATAAACATAACATTTTAAACAATTATAAAACTACATTCTTCCCATTACATAATCCTGTCTTCATAAATTACATTTGGTTCCATATAATGTCACACGGGCTGCATTTATGCAGTTTTAATCTCCATTTTCTCCCCAGAATCAGTCTTTCACTCCCCTGAAGCATGCACTCCCATGACTGATACATGTACTCACTAAACTCGGCCTTAATAGTTTTGTGTGTGTGAAACACACAAAGTTCAGTGAGGAGGTGGGGATTTTTCTCTCTCTCTCTTCAGTTCTCACTTGTCTTTTACATCAAAGAGAACATCTATTTTAAGCAACATACCATATCCTGCCTCCCACACACTGGTGAGAGATCTTAAATCAAAAAAAAAAAAAACAAGACTGGCAGATTTCATTTAGTGTGGAGGCTGGGAGAATCTTGCTTTCCTTCAATGGAATATTTCATCAAAAGCAACAGCAGAGACCCTGCGACAGTTTATCTAACACACTGTATAAAACACACCGGCTCCGACTCGTAGCTGGATCCATTTCAGATAGCGAAGTCACTCGGAGATATGCGCCCAGCTATATACCTATGAAACTGTTCTGATACGTAGAAGGCGGGAGAAAGGAAAAAACCGAGTGCGTCCGATTTTGCATAAGCCATTTTCTTGCATTCTAGCTATGAGGGTAGGCACTTTTTTGCTGTTTGCATATCAGTAGTTTCCATAGGAACCCATGTGCATGCTTTGTCAGGGAAAATTATGGTTTGCCACGGGAATGCAGTAGCCATGCTTGCACAATTAGATTATAAGATGCATGTATGTTATATGAACCCTCTCCAGCAGTTTTGCTTCATTGACAAAATATGAATAGTAATAATAAGGATATGCACTGAATGATAATCCAGGATTGTAGCTCAGTATCTGTCTATCCTTCTATCTATAATATCTCAGTATATATATATACACTGTATATACATACAGTGGGTAGGACAAAATAATGGAGAAACAGAAAAATATATTGGAATATTTATAATCGAGTTGGGCTGCCCTCCAGAACAGCTGAAATCCAACTTGGAATGCTGTTATACAAGTTTTGAATTGTTCAAGTGGGATGTTGGGCCTTATTCAAGAAGGAAAGCCTGCAGGTCTTTGAGAAATGAAGGTGGTGGAAATCTACTCCACACTCTATGTTCCAGACCTACCTATAAAGTTTCAATAGATCTGGTGATTGGGGAGGCGATGGAAGGTGTTTGACTTCATCCTGTTGCTCATGAAACCACTCTTGAATCCATTTTGTAGTATGTATGGGGGTGTTATAGTCTTGGAATATAGGAACATCTTCAGGAAACAATGTTTGCATCATAGGGTGCATCACCTGGGCACCTAAAATGGTGTTATATTCATTGGCTTTAATTATACCATGCAGAGTAATAATCAGACCCAATCACTCCCACGAGATGGCTGCCCATACCATAACAAATCCACCAGCATGTTTAACAGTTGGAAACTGTGGGTTGAAGGCTTCCTTTGGCTTTCTCCAAACATAAGCTTATCCACAGGTTGAAGCTGACTCATCAGACCATATTACTTTCTTCCACTGCTCAGAAGTCCAGGGTTTGCACCAGACTATGCATTGTTGCGCATTGGCCTTGGTTAAAAGCGGTTTCAAATGACAGCCCTGCTTTGTGAAGCCCACGATGTACAGTTTTTGTTTAAACTGGGTCACGGAAGTTTAGTTTTAGTTCTGTGGTCATTTTTGAGTCTGTCTGATTTTGGTGTGTAGTTTGTCTTTGTGAATTATTTGCCATTAACTCCCATCATTTGGTCGCTCGTATAATATTTTAATCGGAGTGCTTCTTTAAATAAATTTGCCATTTCTCTGACTGATGCACCTGCAATTCAGGCACCAACTATTTTACCTCTTTCAAAATCTTTTAGATCTCTCACATTGCTTTAGAAACTGACATATTAAAGAATTGATTATAAAATGTATTTTATAGCAGAAACATATTGATAATTAGTATTGACATTAATATGAAGCCCATGTAGACTCCTTTTTAACTGCGATTTAGTTACTTCAAAATACGAGTCCTTTTTAATGATGTGTTTCCATTATTTTGTCTACCCCGTGTGTGTGTGTGTGTGTGTGTGTGTGTCTGTGTGTGTGATGGTAAATACAAAGATTCTGCAGGCATCCAAAGCACAATATCATAGTACATGGCTTGTACTCTGTTGGTAGCAAATCTACCAACAGAACAATGTTTGTGAGGTGTCATTCATTATTACCAAACTTGTGTGTGTTGGTATTTCACCAAGCAGCTTTCAATTCAATCACTATTATTATGTAAACATTGTACTCTGAAAAAACTGCCATTAGCAGCAGGATTGTACACAAAGAGCCGTGTTTGTCAAATTAAGCATTTTGGTTGTATTGGTAATGCATAGTTTTATTGCATTTGTGTTGTTTCTAGCTATAGTGCAACCCTACAAATGTAGAAATTAAATGACTGTGCTGTGGAAAAGAGTTCCTTAAGTCATACATTTAAAGTAACATCTCATCTCATATTGAATATAAAATAAAATGCATGTACAAGGGAAATCACAATGATGTACTACTAAAGGAATATGTAGAGTACATTCATATGCAATGTAGGTTTGGAGGGAAAGGATTGCTCATTAGATCTCCTCTGCGCGGTCCAACTGAGATACACATCCGCAGCGTTTGTGACTTCTCTGATTTAACATGCTGACGTTTCCGTTTTCTCCCCCCTGCTCCAGAAAAAGAGCATTAGATGACTTGTGGGACTGGATTTGCACAGACCTGCTCTGTGTTCGGTAATAAGAAATGATGTATGTGTCAAAAGCAGAATTGTCTAAATCATTCCGGAGCTGGTTACATAATTCCAATATCATCTCGGCACTCTGTCTCTCTTCATTCCTTATCGCTGCCGGGTCCTCTGGCTCTTTCCTTCCACAAGGATTTGAGATATCGCTTCTTTCATCTTGCTCCTTTTTGGTGGCGTGTGTGTCATGGCGGGGAAGGGGGCCGAGATCAAAGCGGGTTTGAGTCGACTGGCTGAGGGAAGGGCTTGTTGAGGGAGAGGGGAGGGTGGCAGTCCTGCTTCTGAGTCCTTTCCCCATTTTTCCCCGCATCCCTCAGGCTATTTCAATAATTGTGCGCACAATTAGGCCAGACCGTGTGCCGCCATATTTTTTTTTTTTTTTTTTTTTACATTTTATTTAATCTGGTTTCTTTTAGACAAGGCTAACGCACTGTGAAATTGTAGTTAGGATAGGTAAGCTTGTGTTGATAGATCGGTACAATGGTAAAATTCCTACCTGCATCGGCACCACTGCTAAGGTTTAGACTAAGGAACACAAGGCATCGACGAGTGCGTTCGCACTCTCGCGCTGTGACGCGAGGCCTGTTGGTGCCCAGTTGAGGGGTTGGTGAGGGGGAATGATTAAGAGAAAATGATTGGGCAGGATTTGAAGTGTGTGGAAGTTGGAGACTCAGCCTGTTAGATGCAAATTACCTTAGAGTAGAATCAGTCCTTCACGAGGGAGGTGTTGGGTGTTGGAGTTTATAAAACAAATAAGACTCATATGGTAATGTTCAAAACCAATCGTTTTGTACAGCCCAATACAAGAACTGTGTCCAGCTCATTGGGGTTATAGTCTGTTGCTCCCATTAAAGTATCTAGTCAGTGGTGGTATTTTCCTGTAGCGTCGAATATAATAAATTATTATGGCAATTATAAAACAACATGTGGGGAAATATTATCGATCAATCCTCTATTGTTTCAAGTCTCTTTTTTTGTATAAATATACAGTAATTCACATAAAACATAGCATTTAAGCATTTTAAACAGGGTTAATTCTACTAACCTTATAGGATCAAACGGGGCAGGTTGCTGCATGGACACCCGTACTTTAGAATAGTCTTTTTGTAGAAAGGGAGGCTGGCTATAATTTCTGCTCTGCCTGCTGGTCCCCTTAACTGGAAACTACATATAGGTCAAACTAACGAAGTGGAATTACAACCTATGACATCCACGGCTACGGACAACTGCCAGTGTGCTATCTTGGCGTTCATAGGATCTGATCATGACCACGTAGTGGAGCCTACGCAACACGTTGCAACAAAATTGCATGTGGGATAGCTTTTTTTTTTTCTCTCCCTTGGCTAGGATAAAAAGGTTGATGAGATGAGCAAATTTATGCAGGCACCTCTAAGAGCCACTTCTCACACTTGTACCCTCTTGCCTGTTTAGCATGGAATCCATTACACAGGAGCCTCGTTGTAGGCCCGTGCCTTGAGTTTCCCAGTGTAATTAAACTCTTGGCGCTTTCAAATGTAAAAAAATAAAATCAGAAACAGGCCAAGCACTTAACCCGCTGTGGTCCGGAATTGGGTTCAATTTCATTTAAATTCAGTCAGTTCAGGAAATTAATTGAAATTCAATATATGAATTGAAAAGTCCTTGTAGAAAGTTACTGCCATTTTTCAATTCATAAATTGAATTATCTGAATTGAATTGGAATTGACCCCCAAACCCTTCTGGACACACTACACCAATGGTACCCTTCTCATCCTGACAGTGACAGGAGCCAACTGTCACATTGGCCACCTGCCATCCAGAGAAAGGCTCTCTGTTTGTTCCAAGTCAAATATAGCTCAAATTGATCAAGCACAGAGGCTATCAGATATCCAGCCTACTGTTGCTGGTGGCCATTTTGTTTCCTAACGTGCAAAGAAACCATTTCAAACCCAGCTGTTCTCTTGCAAAATTCTGTCAAAAGAGGCTGTACTTAATGGAGTAAAGGCCAGTTCAGGTCAAAAGGTCTTCAGCCGATGAGGCAGGTTTACTACGTTGGCAGAAGAGAATGTGTTCCTTATGAACTATCGGGTATTTGCACGGCTGCTTACAGCTGTTATAGTTTCCTAGATTCAACTGTCTGACCAGAGAGAGATCTTCAATCACCCAGAGGCGTAGCGTGGGGGGTGCAAGTGGTGCGCTCGCACCAGGCGCAAGAAATACATAAACTGGTCTCAGTTTTTTTCGCAGATCCCCCGTCGACAGAAAATGGGCGCCGATCTGCTGGCAATCACTGCAATCACCTCATAACTTTGGAAATGGTCATTCAATTTGTTAACCGTTGTTTTGATGTGGACTGCGTAGTCTTTAGTCATATTTTAACTTTTGGGGGGAAAACTCAAAGTACTCCATGTACTATACATTTAAATGGTTAATATGCTTCTTTTTTTATATACCACTGTGAAAATGATGTCACTTTTTGATTTGCTTTGTTTGATTAATTATTAAATCAGGGCACTGTATTAAATAATAATTACTAATCAAGTGTTTGAACAAAAGTGTATTTTTTGAGAGTGAGTTTCCAGCTCCAGAGACTCCGCTAATTGTGTTCCGTGAGCTGACACCTTCCCTTAAATCTTTTGTTATCCTTTTAAATAAAATGTTTAATGATCATCAGGTTGTCTATGGCATAGCTACAGTATGAAGGGAAGTCAATTTGTCTAAAAACACAAATGGGATATTTCCGCAGCATTGCAAATAAGGTCAAATAAAAACATTTAAAAAGGCTGCACTTGACAAGATGTCCAACATGTCTATTGCTAGACTGAAAATAACAAAGTGCACAACATATAACAGGAAACTATAAGCTAAGAGACATTGTAGGTGAGGCATTGTGAAAAATAAGCCCCCGGTCAATAATCCCCATCTTTTATTCAAGTTTTTAAGTCTTGACATAATGTAGTGGCAGAAGCTGTTCTACATGGAGGAGATAAATGGTTGCTTATGATCTATTGCTTTGAGGGAAATATATTTTTTCAAGGGAATAATTTAAATGTTCCCTCCTACCAGAGGCGTGGGAAGATGTTTTGACTTAGGGGTGCTGAAATCGGAAACAAAAAAATATAACGTAATAATAACGCAACAGGGATTGAATGGTATTGTTTTGAATAGTACTTGCACTGACCATTTCTTTCTCCCCTACTTTTACACATACATAGGAATGAATATGGTCGATTTCTATGACATAATGCAACCACTTCCACCTGTCAAACCAACCTGGCTTAAAGGAACGTGAAAATGTTTTGATACCTATGTACCAAGTTGCACCAATGAAAGGCATCACCAAAAACATTGCTTCTAATTCCATCAGAGAATTCATTTTAATCATAATTTTATGAGTAAAGCAGAAAAAAACTGAAAACTTGTTAGAAGTAACTTACATCATCGTTTGGTATTATGATTCTTAACAGACAAAAAAATAGTGGACTTACCAATTTAAAGTGCAATTTTGACAATAACTCTCGCAACAATTCATTGAGTCAAAATGGGTGGGAATCACCTTCAAAGGCCTCAGAGCCCACGGTGTGCTGCCTTTTGTGCCACATAGGACCATATGAATGGGGTGATTAAGACGACAAAGTGCTTCATTTAATGGAGTGATTGTGGTCAAATCGAGTGCTGTGCCTCTGAGGTTGAGGACAGAGGTGGCGGCGATGAGGACGTGATGGTGCTGCCGTCGGTGGTCATTTTTTTGTTGGTCCACTCTCAACCGGTTCAGGACCGGTCACACCCTGTCTGGCTAACCTCCACAGATGGGGCATGAATTCCAGCCCCCTATGCCCATGTGGGATGGACCAAACCATGCACAACATCATAGAGGAGTGCCCAATTTACAGATTCAGAAGAGGCCTGGCTACACTCCACACAGAAGGACCAGAAGCAACTGCTTGGCTTAGGGACTTTGCATTCGCTAAATAAAATAATCCTTCATGCCTTAACATTTGCATGGATGTGTGTACTGTATTATCATTATCATTTATTCATGGCCTCCCTGGAGAAAACATTGTTTAATATATTCCAGATATAGTATTTAGTAAATTGATGGATAAGTGCCAACAATCTCTTAAATATTGTCTCACCAACACTATTTACATTACATTGTTTCCTTTTGACCCACTGAATTCAATCGAAAAGCATTTTGAGATTTACACAGCACCATCAATCTGCAGGATGATTTTGGTTATTTTGCATGGGTATTAAAATGCATTTGAGGTGTTAAGTCTGAGTGAGTTGCAGTTCTACTTGTGCAGTAGGTACCAGACAGTAACTAAAACATTTCAATCAAGTGAATGACGCAAAGGACCCCGCAGCCAGGAAAATGACTGGAGCTGTGCTGAAGGCAAAAAATGTATTTATTTGGGAGAAGGAACATGCACCCAAAGCAAATTCTCAACAGTGTATCAATCCAAAGAAAGTAAAAAGCTGAAATAATCTGTTTTCGTGGGGGGGAGACGTTCCCATTATGTTACCCCTTTGTTCCATCAAACCAAAAAATCTATTTCAGCCACAGTGTGAATGAAACTGAAATGGAGAGAAAAATTGCTATCCTTAATTGTTCTCTCTCAAATCATAATTCAAAAAGGCTTTATTTGTATGAATTGCGTATGTGTATGTGTGTTCGTGGAAGCGTGTCTGTATGTGTTTCCAAACTTCACCGGTTATTGACATCACTGTTATATGTTAGAGCATTGCAGCAACAAAAGTGTAATGGGATCATAACAAAAGTACATTCCCTGGTAGTATTTGAAAGGGTGCAATTATTGGAAATAGTCTCTTTCTCTTCATCTCAAATTCTCTGACAAACACAAGATACTGTTACATTAATAAAGCACACAAGTAATGAAAACTAATGCACATTTTTGAAAGATTTTGAAAGTGAGAGTTACATTTGTGAGGAATGTTCAAGGGGGTGTGGGTTTACGTTCACTGAGTGAGGAGGGGGTGTGGGTGGGAAGAGTTAGAATTACATTTTTGAAGAGTGGAATAGATGATCCAGTTTCTGTAACCGTTTTCTTTTATTGCTTACCGGTTTGTACCGCGACGGTTTGACGCATTTTATTACTTTTTTGTGTGTGTTCAGGTGATATTTTTGATGCATGGTGGAATCCTAATTTGTGGACACATTGTAGGTCTCATATCATTGGCCTGTGCAATAAAGCAGACCTCGTAGTCATGTCTATTTCTCTCTCTCCGAGTGACCCTGTGATGAGAAGAAAGGAGGGAGGGAGGGAGAGAAGACAGTGCAGTGATGCGTAAAGGGCCCTCTCTGCCCCTGGACGGTCGCCCACCTCCGCAGACCCTGTGATTCAGCGCTCCTGAAGGTAAGCGAGCCCTCTCGGGTGGCCCTCTGAGACCAAAGGAGCGGGCTCCGTGAATCTTCAGCCCCGGGGCAAGGTGACCTCAACCTGTCCCAAGCCATCCAGGGACTCTCAGCTCTCTCTCGCTCCCTCTCCTCCCCCCCCGCCCTTTTCTCTCTCCTTCTCTCTTCCTCTCCTCTCCCTCCCTCTCTCTCTCTCTCTCTCTCTCTCCTTCTCTCCCTCACCTCCCTCTCCTCTCTCCCTCTCTCTCCACACACCCAAATTAAACTGAAAGAAATGCATTTAAGTACAGAAGTTCCAGCAGTGCGATTGTGAGGAGCTGGTGCTATCTCCTTAGCTGGCAACAGGGGGCGACAGGGAAAACGTGTTTGTTTCTTTTTCATTTGGCCTGTGCTGGGGCAGTTAATGTTCGTTGTTTCACAGAAAAGTGAATGTCCTTTGTGATGTATCATTTCCTTTCAATCCTGCAACTTCTTTTTTTCCATTCTCTTTCCCCCTGCATCATTAGCAAAACATTGCCTTGTTACAGGAAATGTCGCACCATGAATAATGAGGAAATACAGAAATTGTATTAAATACATTTGTATGATATTATGATATGAAATACAATGCTGATACAATTTTTAAGGATATAGATCTGCTTCACATGCATATCATATCTAGTCAGTTCCAAAATAATGACTGATCATATGTGTGTGATTTAGAGTATTAGGAGACGTGGTGGAAATAAATCCTGAACTAATAGTCTTTTCATTATTCTAGGTTGCAGCCGGTGGCAACAAGAGGAAGCGCTGTGAGGTGTGTGGACCATCAAAGGACACAAAGACACAGATCACATGCAGAAACTGCAAAAAGTACATCTGTGGTACACATACTGCCAAATTCTGTGAATCATGTGTTGTGTAGACAGGCATGCCCATACAAACACAATTGAATATTGTATTCTTGTTCATCACCTGTATTTTCTTTACAGCTTTGATTATAATAATATAAATGTGAAAATCTATTGAGAGTTTAAGTTCAAAATAATAAACATCAATGAAAACATTGTTTCACTTCAATTTTTCCTAGATAAGCATGATTTATGGCACCCAAATCTTTATTATAGTGGATTTTTTTACATAAATTACAACTTTATCACAAAAAATGAATAACACTTCCATTGTTAAATGTGATCTAGCAGAGATTAATTGCAAACATTAATCATGTATGTTGTCTATATTGTTTGGAATTGAGATAAAGACAATATATGTTAATGAGTTATTAAGTAACATTTTATTTCTGAATTGTTTTAAAAACCCAATGATGTCCTGGGTCAATTTGACCCGAACAGTACCAAAGGGTCCAAAAAGTGAACATAATACAAGGTTTTAAAACATAAGCTTGATTCAATCAACATGTGTCTCAAACTTTGAATCAATCTTAACTTCAAGACTTATTTTTTCACTAACTTCATGTTCCACTATCAATACATTTATTTTTTTAAATGCATTCAAAGTTGAAGATGAATCTTTGGTGTTGTGCAAAAAACATATCTCCCAAAAATGTAATTCTCAGAAACTGGTTATTTTTCACAATGTTCCAACATAACATTATGGTTTAGTCACATGGGCTTTTCAACTAACATAATTAGTTATTGAGTTATGAGACAAGCAGTATGAAACCTTTCGATGCAAATACTAAGTTAATTGTTAGCGACTAAGTTGCATTGTTAAGAACATTTTTACAAGCCAATATATGAAGCATTATAAATAAGGAAACCAAAATCAAGAGGAACATGAAAACGAGAAATAATAAACTAATAATAACTTCAAAGCTCATTCCCGCCCATTAAGTCTTTATTAAATATTTGCCACCTGTTTTATAGTATGTTGTAGATGATGCAACACACAGGCGCTTCTCTTCCAGCATGGGCTACAGGCGTGGTCCCACCTGGAGCAGGTGTGGAGAGGGAGTTGAGGATCTGTGGAATCAGGAGATTGGAAAGGAGCCAGGAAGCCAGGACCTACAGACCCATCCCTGATCTTGTGCCTCTCTAGAACCTCTGAGGATGGGAGAAATGCCCCGGTGGGCCTAATTTGGTGCAGTCCGTCAGATGTTCCAGTTTGACGCGTGCGACAGGTAGCTAGGCTCGGCGCTGATCAGAAGGGGCTGCTTTGATGTCACTACAGACATCCGAGCCCACGCATAAATTAGTAAAACGAGTGGTCAGGTGCACAGATGGATGGAGGGACATGCAGAGAAAGAGAGAGAGAGAGGGAGGGAGTGGGGAGGGGGGTGACAGAGAAACAGCCCCTGAGTGCAGGCCTGAATTATTCATACGACAACCCTAAATCGAGCGCATGTTTTGGAACACAGTGAACTTTGTACTGGACAAGTTGTTCCATTTGGGTTTTTGAGGTGCTTGCATTTACGGTTACATTTTAGGCGTTTAGCAGACAACTTGCAACACAAGTTAGAGAAAGGGGTCAGTACAGCAACAATACAATAGATGACATCGTACCAAGATGCACACCGCGCCTACAAAACAGGGAGAGAAAAGTTCGTATATACTGTCCATCCATCCATCCATTATCTAAGCCGCTTATTCCTGGTCAGGGTCGCGGGGGCTGGAGCCTATCCCAGCATGCGTTCCGGGCGAGAGGCAGGAATACACCCTGGACAGGTCGCCAATCCATTGCAGGGCACACACACACCATTCACTCACACACTCATACCTACGGGCAATTTAGACTCTCCAATTAGCCTAACGTGCATGTCTTTGGACTGTGGGAGGAAACCGGAGTACCCGGAGGAAACCCACGCGGACACGGGGAGAACATGCAAACTCCGCACAGAAAGGCCCCCGGCCTGGATTCGAACCCGAGACCTTCTTGCTGTGAGGCGACAGTGCTATCCACTGCACCACCGTGCCGCCCAAGTTCGTATATACTGTATATATATAATTTTTTAATTAATATATTCATTGGAAGGCTGAAGAGGTGGATTTTTAGTCCCTTGCGGAAGATGGCCAGCGATTCTGGCGGGGCCGTGAGGAGCGGCTGCTGGGTGCCCCAAGGGACGGGACTTTGCTTCTGCAAAAGGCATTTGGGTAGAAGGAGGATGTGCATGCGTGAGTTGACTGTAGGCACAGGGCTACCAAGACGGGCAGGGCATCTAAGGAGACAGTAATGTGTGGGTGGGTGGGGGATTAAAAGCAGAATGGAAAAAATGTTGATCGCTAATGAGGCGAGTCCAGAAGCCAAGAAACGACAAGAGGATGTGAACCACAGCGCAACACAGTCCTCCGGGCCACAGCATCAATCCAGACTAGACACTGTACAAATAATTTGTATTATTCATTTTTTATTTTATTTTTCACCCCCCCACTGCGTATCAGTGGCCCGGAAGAATTCATGCATGGTTAGTTAATTGGTATTTATCTTTTTTATTTTTATTTTATCAATTTGACAATAGCCCTAACATCTTTGAGATGCATTGGGACAGAAGTAGCGTGTGTCAAAACACGCCAGCCTCAACTGGCTCCTCCCTCTGATGAACACAGCTGTGTATGATGAAAGAAGAGCGCAAACCTGGGTCAAATAGTTTATCAACCCTCAGACACCAGGAAAAATCCTGCAGAGTACTGATCATTTTCAATTCAAAGATTGTACGTTTTGGTGTTGTTGAAAATTCTCAAAGAGCTGCAGCAGAGTATATGTAACCCTTCGTTGATACGAATAGAATTTAACCTCAGGGTCAGATATAATATGAGAGGACTGTGTGTTTGTGAATCAATCAAGACAAGACACAAGACGCTTTCAGTTTCTAGAATTATATTGTAATAAAAAAAAACGTAGATGTTGAACAACAATATGTATCATCATTAATATGACTCGAATTACCAGATACATATCAGAAAATACAAACATGAACCACACAATACCATTTGGCAGCACTGCAACCCCAGTTGTGTACAACTCCCAAATAAACAAAATAATAAAACGGGAAAACCTTTCGTCGAGGCCCGTAACTGGAACAGTCTTACTTTAAAATCCTGGAAAACACTTCGTGGCTTACAGTTCCCAAGTTCACCCGCTGCGGGCGATACGCTGGCGAAGATGGCTGATTTCCGCAGGATGCTGATTGCTCTTCACTTCCGCTCAAGAAGTGAAATGGCGGGATGGTCCTCTCAAGGAGTGAAATGGCGGGATGATGCAACCTTGATGACGAGGCTGATATAAAAAGGAATTGCTTCAGGCACTTGCTCGCAATCAGAATACACTGAAGACTGCCAGCTTCGCGAGATATACTATAATGAAATCCCCAGTTTAGCTGCTACTGTAATATACATTTTACGCTTAAAGTTAACAAACCATTACTCTCTTACTCACAACCTACATGAGCATTTGTAACACACTTCCGAAGTACCTCAACCTAACTAAACATTTATTAAAACATTTCCGAGGTATTTCAACCTCGGTGAACATTTATTAAAAACCCACAGTGTAGTAAGAGATTATATTTTTGTTTGGTGGTTAATGCTAGCTACACATGGCGTGATAAAGACTCACAGCCGTAAACCAGCCTCTCCACCCCAAAGTTGCAAGTATATTGATGAATAACAATACTTCACCCTTTACTTGCTGAGTATTTAAGTTAACCCAGGTCGCAATGCCTACACGTGCTTACCTGATATAAAAAGGAATTGCTTCAGGCACTTGCTCGCAGTCAGAATACACTGAAAACTGCCAGCTTCGCGGGATATACTATAATGAAATCCCGCCCACACCTGACTTTTATCATTCTAGTCCTCTTAATAGGACCGTACCAACTAAGCACAAGATTGGACCGAACCACTTCAATATAATAGGGGGGTTACATATACACCTAAATTAACACACACAAAATATTTTGTAAAAATGTACAGTTTTAACAACAAAAAATTCATAGCAGAAAGTAAGATGTGTATTTTAATGATTAATATGGAGAAATTCTAACTTAAGTCCAACAAGAACAGCTGAAGATTCGGGTCATGTTCCAGCTCGAGCTCAGATATTTACAGTTTGTGCACTAGGTCACAGAAAAAAGTCTACCTACAATCCAAACAATATTATATATGAACAACTTGATGAGACCAAATCAAATTTGTTGCAGTTTTCAATCATTAGAATTGCAGATGAAAACCATAGGAACAACACCATATAACTGTCAGAGCAGAGCCTGAGCAGTGTTTGAATACAGCACGGAGCTCCTTGGGTTTTAGATGGATGGGACATAATGGATTTACTGTTGGAGCGTTAAGGTTTCACCTCACATGACGAGGAGAGAGAATACTAATGTTGTCAGTTCCAAGGCACACTGCACAGCGATTATGGTGTAATTATTTATAATTCAAAGGCAATCATAAAGTAACTACAGGATAATTATGGTGCTATTTGTATTTTTTAAGAATATACTGGATAATTGACAAAAATGTCCCACCCCCGCCTACCATTTATTTAATTTATTTTCAGCTTAGTTGTTACTCTTAGTTGCTTGTGAGTCCTGGATTCTAGAGATTCATTACATCAAGGTGCAAATTTTAAGATCTGAATTCAGTAGCAATATGAGACTGTTAAAAATGAATACTAGTGCACTATTGTCATATTGAGGCTCATACACAGTACCTTGAAACATCGGGAAAGATATCTGGCCCCAGGTCTTCAATTGAAAACACCGTAAATGCACAGCCATTATGGGACCTGTCTGTCGTCTGTCTCTATTAGCCAATTATACTGCTATATAGAGGGTGATGTCTGTACAACTTGATGGCGTCTGGATAACTTGACCACTTTCTTCCTTGTCTAAGAGATGTAACCTGAGCCCAGAATTTGATTGGCTCCTTTTCTTGTTATTCTGAGGAGGCAGAGCATCTCGTGGTGAGCATTTTGAGAGTTGCCAGTGTGTTACATCATTAACACAAACATTAATAGTTCTTCATTTAGTAATGAGTGTCATAAAACCGTGGCAACGGGCATTTCAGAGGCTCGCTATTACTCACACAGCATGTGCCTTGTTTTTTGGGGGGTTTTCCCCATTGTTGTCCAGGCCCAATTAACTACAAAAGCGTGATTTGTGCCAAAAATGTTTTAAAAAAGCGAATGCAAAATCTGAATGGTAATTGCAAATGGACGCAACTTCGCGAGGCCCTAATTTGCATTCCACTTTTGGATTTGCTTTTTCATTTCGGCACCAGCCATCAGCGTTGTTAAGCAACGTGAATGAGCACATCACGTCCATCAGCAATTATTGCTTCACTTTTGAAAGTGCTTTTTTTCATTTTGGCACATATCACCTTCCATAATTAACAGGGCTATGTTATATCTTGCAGGAAGCTTGATTTCAGCTCCACTTCTGGCAGGCCTGACCAGCAGAGCCAGCCAGAGAGTGGATACTGCTCAGTCTCTGAGTTCTTAAGGTATGAGTGGGACTTTTTGTGCCGTCAAAACATCAGCCTTACAGGGCTGTTCTTGGCTTTACATGACATATATTTATTTTTATGATTTATCATTGTACATCACACAGGGTCAAACAGGAGTAGTAATGTTTATTGTATGAGTCCAGGTTGAAAATGTCCTACACTTCCAAAAAAACTGAGCAAAGCTCAGATTCCATCTCGACACAAATGCAATGTTGTGTTTCTTTGACATTCGTGCAAGATCAAGAGTTTGCTATAGAAATAAAAAAGTGAGAAACTGAATACAAATCTGCTTAAAGTTTTTAATCAAATTTGACAACAAAAGGACAACGGTGGCAAAATGTAATCTGGCCCTAAATCACGTGGATGATTATTACAACGCAGATGTGAACATTGAACAGAAAAATAAACATAATGAACAACAGACAAATTGCATATATGGATCATTATGCTGTTAGCGAGTCTCACTGCCCAGACATTCTCAGTTGCATCAGGGTTAATGCACTGATATTAGATTTGCAAATTCAATTGACTTCATAAACATTTGCTCCAATAGTACATATTTGCGGCAATGATTACATCTTACTGGGGCCTTTGATTGAATCCATCCTGACATAATTTGTTGAAGCTAAAGATTTAAGACTTCTGGTGGGCGTATTTACAATCTCGTTTAGTTGCTGGACTGGATTTATGTACAAACTCCGAACAAGAGGGGCGAGCTGAGAGCCCCATTACTTATTTAACAAGCAACAAGATTAATTCCCTGCGGCTACACTGTGGAGTTTTTGACACAGTTTCCCCCCTTTCTCTCCCTGCACTGTTCTCTTGACTTTGAGGAGGAATAAATAATAAAGTTTTAATGAAGCAGATACATCGATTACGAACGTGACGGTTCCCGCCGGGCCGCATTCAGACACTTTTTCTGGGTTCAGATACTCAGCCTCTGCTCACACTTCCAATATGTCCAACTTCACAAGATCCACTAATGACTATCCAGGCTTAAACTAATAGGCGCAAACTATGCGCATTTATTCCGAATTTCCACCACAAACCTAAAACACTGCCCTTTATATCCTGGTTCAGGACGTTTAAAAAAAATTGTATCGCTCTTTTAAAAACAATGCAGCGTGTACATTCGCGGCTGTCTTAATTGGCTGTCAAAGTGTTTTATGCATCGTTTGTGGATTCGGTTGCCTAAACCGTTTCAGAGAAGTGCTGGGTTTTCGAAAAAATACTCAACCCCATTTGTAGTTATGGGATGATGGCTCTGTGCGCTACGATGTTCATTGCGCCAGCCATTAGAAAGCGAACGTCCACAAATCGATTAATGTTCAAAAAACTTTGTTGCTCCGGCTTTATCGCCACAGGCATCTCTTAGGGTGTGTTCACAGTGGGGTATGACGCATGAAACCACAGTTCAATTATAAATGCAAATAGAGAGTAGGCTCGAGTACATGGGAAATAATAATTGCATAACATTTCTCATCACTTTCCAAATTAGGTTTTTTCTTGTGCTCGCCTCGGTTATGAGAAACGTCTCACGCCCATTTTTAATATAACCTGCTTTGCCACTGCATTTTTGGGGGGTGGTATTTCTGGCCTGTATTAAATCAACATTCGTTATTGGTTATCATTAATGTTGATCATCGCCAAACTTGTGAAGAAAGTAGCGCTGGCATTTAACCAAGAGTCAAAGTCAAGGACAAATGCTGATTAAATCCAGACTTCAGCCTATTTCACAGTAGCCTAAAATGGACACTTTCCCCCTCCCCCCACCTCCCTCCATGTACTTCCCCCAATGGCATGGTTAGGGAGATGTGCGGTGTGAAGAATACCCACTCGCCTGTACTTTATACAAAAAAAGGGCATTCTTCTTTATACGCGGACGTCTTTAATGACCTCGCCTTGGTGCAACACGCTTACATTCACAGCCCTGCTTAACGTATCACAATATCCTTCCCCAAGGCTGGGTACAGACCATTTATCCAGACTTCTGTGGGTTTGCTACCGGGTCCTTGACTCATCTAGGTTTGTCCCTGGATACACGCACGAGCAGACCCCTCTCGGATCTCCGAGCATCATTTTATTATTGTACTTTTCCCTTTTTCTTTTCCTTTTCATACGGGGTCCATCTAAGAGGCATCATTAGACTTGCAGCTGTTCGCTTCATCTTTTAAGTACAAAAGAGCTTGGCTGCCAGGAGAGAGGGAGAGCGAGGGGAAATTGCACTTTAAGGTATGACAGCTGAATTGTGGCGGGAGAGGAAACTAATGATGGGTTGTCATTTTGAGTCACTGCCAAAAGATCCCCCATAATTGATTGCTCAGCCCATTTTCAAAAGCTTTTTAGCCGTAAGAACACAGATACACAGACACACACACACACACAAAAATAAAAAGAAGAGACAAAATGTCCGACAGCACAAACAATGAAACCGATTTTTGGCAGCCGAGCTAAATTAGTTTCGGAAACAGGGTATTGGCAGGTTTGCAAACAAAAGGATTTTTGGTGCCATTCCTGGGATGATAAAAGAAAGAAAGAGAAAAAATGTCAATTTTTTCAGCCTTTTTCAAAATGTAAAAACTGGGCATAGATAGCACTGCCATGGTTTGGTATATTTATATTCTATTTATTTATTTTATTTACAATTTATTCATCCGGGAGAAGAACCCCACTGAGATCTCCTTTTCAATGGGGGACCTTGACAAGAGAGCAGTGCACATGAATTAATACATAATAATACACACAACGATATTAAAAATGACTATACACAATAAAAGAGTACAGGACAGTGTCATTAATTGTTCATTATTTTAATCAAATAGTCTGACATTCTTATACTCTCAGTTCAAACACAAAGCTGCCATTTGTGGTCATGGAAACCTTGAGCCTCATTAAATCTAAAGTCTTATTTCTAGAAGAGGTATGATGGGGTCCAAGTTGGACGGGAAACATATTAAACTATGGTTTACAAGATTGTATAGTATGGATAATTGCAAAAGTGTTGTTTAAAAGGACCTTATTTCCTTATACATTCTTGTACTTGTTGATAAATAAAGAGCAAGACTGTCCTTGGAATCAAATCAGTCGTTGTCCATGGGTGCTTGGGAAAATCTTAAATAAAGAACACATTACCTTATAATATTTATGAGTTTGGAGGTAACCAACATAAGAATTAAACAAATGTCAAATGTGGTTAATGTGCATCATTAACGTTGAATACATTTTAATTAATTTTTTAACTTTTTGGAATTTCAAACTATTTCTAACCCAATCCCACCTGTAGGCCCTTCCTGTCGCTGTAACATCCTCCATCAATTCAGGAAGGTAATCACTTCCACGTGCATCTACTAAAAGGTGTGAAATCAGATAACCAATTATTTTGCGCTTGCAAATCTGTCAGCCGAGGTGTCTGGCACAGACATGTGCCCGTTGACCAAAGGATACCCTATTGAGCAATGAGGTATGGGACATCCTGCCAATGATACCCTCCCTCCCTGAGCAACACTGCGGAGAAGTATGTGTCACCCCATGTAATTCCCACAGCCATTGTTACCACTTGCATGTGTTTGGATTTAATCCAGGCCATGGGGCTTGTTGCTGCACTGTTACACAACTCTTTTAGTTCATTTCAGGTGACTGTTTAATTTAGGATTTTAGCAGTAGTTTCTTAAATATATTACTCAAAGTAAAGGTTAGTTTGTGTCAGAGCCAAAGTATGGATAGGAATGTGATTTTTTACATTTTTGAATAAATTGAAAAAACATAACCAGAAGAAACCTTAATTGTGATTTCTAATGGACAATAGTCAGGTCTGTTAACTTGCTAGTGACCAGAGCATGCCAATGCACTGTACCCCAAATTAATGCCTGCTCATAAATAAATGAGTTTGCCCCAGAATATAGCAGGCTTCTACTCATTTATGACTCTTAAGCTGCAGCCCAGGCTGGTCTGACATGTATGAATTATGGGATTTTTTGTTTTGTTTTACCCAGTCACTTACTTGAATTATCACCATTTGGCCTGAAGCCAGGAATGATACCGTAGTGCTTTTAGAATGTTTGTGTTGCCCAAATAAATATCAGCAGTTGTGACTTACATACATTATATGACTTTAAAATAAATTCAGATGAAAGAAATATATTACAAAAAATATTTCATTTGACAAGTGTTCAAGCCAGAAATGAATAATTGCATTGTTTCTCGCTAGCAAGTTTTTCAAAATCTGGTACTGTTTTTGGTAAACGATGGTTTTAAAGATCATGCTGGGGTGTGCAACATCCAACAACCAATATGCAATGCATGGATAGATTTGTATGATGAACATGATTGTATGATGGACTTATGCACAAAATAAATAAATAAATACTACTGCCACAGCTACTATTACTACTACTAATAAGAGTAATTTTTTTATTTAGTTAGTTGACAGGGACGGTGGATGGTGAAGAGTTACTAGAGGTAAGTTTTCATCTGTAGTCCCAAAACAGATTTTAACAATATGTAAATAACATTTAAAAGTAAAACAAAAGGGAAAAATGCATGTATGAAAATGGTACGAATGGTATAATAGTAATAATACTATTAATAATGACAATGATAAAATAGTTGTTTAGCTGAGCAAACACACTTGATCCTTCCTCTTCACGTGAGTCTGCATGCTCTTCATGTGTGGGAGGGAGTCAGTCTGTTTAGACGTGGATGTGGCCTATGGCCATTACAGGTACCCGCTGGCTCCCAGCACCTTCAGTCTGCATAATGCCTTCCGACAGGCCTGCTCAGAGAGGGGGTTGGTCAGGGAGTGAGGCTCCCCAGGGAGGGCAGCTGCAGCTCGCACCCATCTGCTGCACGCACACCCACCCCCCTCCAGGGTGCGGGGGGGCTGGGAGCCTGATGTCACCATGGAGCCCTGGCCCCTGGAGATTGACCCCACCCTCCTCTGACATCACGCCCCTAGTTAGGTTCGGTCCCCGTCTGCCCCTCTGCGTTTCCGCCTCGAGTTCTCGAGCCACAGGAAAGGGCTGACATTTCATTTCTGGCTCTGTCCCCTTCCCTGTGATCAGAGGCTTGTTGCGCCCACGTACTTTAAAAGGTCACGGTTATTGTTTGTCTAAAATAAAAATGCTCCGCCATGCTGTGATCTTTCAGTGCGTTTGTGCGTGTCCGTGTGTGTGTTTGTGCACGCATGTGTGTCTGCTTGCTGGCAGCTCATGCTCTAAAAGTCCTGTCAATTTATTTTTCTACATATAATATTAATCTAAATTGCATGCCCTGTTGCTGAACCATAATATCAGAACTCAGTTGTCATTTATTTTTTGCCCATAAAATCCCGAGGGATTTGCAACTCATCTTTAAAAATGTATCGTAATGGATTCTAATGCCAATTCTGTGGGCGATTATCTACAGACCTGTTAATTTAATTTGCTTTAGGAGTCTTCTTACAATTCTTTAATTCTGAAGGAAGTATCCCCATGCTACCATGGCCATACCTTTGCTTCTCAAGGTGAATCACGGGTCACATTTTATTTCAAGGGCCAGTTTATACGGGAAAACTTTCAATAAAATTCTCACAGCTTGTTTATTTATTTATTTTTAAAGTCATTAATTGAGGCAAGTAGGCAATATTCTTTTATTTTGCGCTGTTGGTAAACCTCATTAATTGACATTGTATTTAATTTGAATTAGAACATTAAACATTTCAACATTAGAACCAGACATTAATTCAGAGCAACAAACCCTGATATGCCGGAGTGGATGTCCATTCACAACATGGCCCCTTTTTCCTCTCCAGTTTGGAATCACCGATTTGACCTCTCGCATCACTGCAATGCCACCTGCTGAAGCGTGCCACACATCGGATGCCATCAAGTGTAGGCCATCACTACAGACTGTAGTCATAGTCGGATCACGACATAGCCAAGGCTAAAAACCTGCAGCATCTTGGCCATATGGCCCGGCCTGTCCTCTTGGCTGGTGGGTTTGCCATTCCCACCTTCTCGCTGTCCTTCTGTGTGAATAGGCTGTAGTGTATCTACAGGATCAACCTTTTTCCTAAGAGTTTAAATTGTCCCTTAAAGTAATCTGTCACTAAATCTCTTCGAGAAACACAGAGTGACCCAAAAGGCAAGTACATCTTCCCAGGTTCTTTATTCCTGCATCTAAAAGGCAGAGCCTGTCAAATCTCACCTAGCTCTAAAATACCTGCGCTGCATGTGCATCGCTTTGTGTATTCTCCTATTTTGTGTGAATGTTTTTGGAAGTTGAATGTAACGTCCAATTAATTCTATATCTGAATTTCTCTTTCGAATTCTTTCAAGCGAATTTAAATGGAATGTTTCAAAGTTGAATGTAATAATCGTTCAAATTCAATTACAAACCATTCGTTTCAGCTTCATCATATTGCGAAATACAGATTAGATTTTTGCATACAATTATTAAATTAAAGAATTACGAATTCAATACATTACAATTACAATTCAGTTTCAAACTGAATATGTACTGAATTTGTACTAATATCACTCCATAGCAGACCTGTGTCAAAAATAGTATTTCAAGTATTTCATTTACTTGTAATCAAACTAATGCAAAGGTAAATGGAAAAAGGTAATTGGAAAAGCCTGTATTTGAAGTTACTTGAAATATATTGTGTTTCAAGTATTTGAAAGACAGTATTTTTAGTCAAAGGATTTAGAATTACTGAATGCATTTTGAAATAGTTTCTATACCTCACACAATCAACAAAGTTCACTGGTCTCATTTAACTTTTCAATAACCCACAGCACACTTTCACAGAATGAGTTTATTCTGCTGACACTTCACATTGGTTCATTATTGAAGGGGACAGTTTGCGTGTTACATTTTAAAATCAAAGTTTCAAAAAGGTCATCGGATAATGAACAGCGTTCATGGCCTGAATACACGGCCTCCAATGCTAAAAAGATGCTCTACGGCTGCTGAGGATACTGGAACATGCATTCAGATGCAAGTTTTCTCAGTACAGAGAGCTTGTTGCTGTGTGCTTTCCAGAATAACAGTGGATAGGTGAATGGTGGCACATGTGGGATGCTGGGGTACTCCTACATTTTTCTTGTGATTGAAGCAAACAAAATAGCATCTTCCTCCCATCTTCCTAATATTGAATTTGGTTAAGTTTCCTGTGTGAATGGGAGAGATATGGCCAGGTGCACGACAAATAATGGATGCGGTGGTGCTGTAACAAATGTAGGCCTTGACCTTGCAAATTTGCATCTTTCTAAGGCTATGCACTTAACAGAACTGAGACTAAAGCATACAATGGCTTCATAGTGAGTACTTAATAATTAATACTTAATAATAATTAATAATTTTATGTATTTGTTATTTCACCAAGTTTTAGGCCAAGTATTTCAAGATATTTTGAAATTATTTGGGGAAAAATTTTATTTGAAATAGTATTTGAGGGATTGCGCTTCAAAATAATTTAAAATACTTGAAACAGAATATTCATTTTTATAAGTAGTCATTCAAATACTTCAAATATAAGTTGTTTCATACTTTTATTTTGAAATGATTAAACACAAGTTGAATCGCAATTTCACATACACATTTGAAGCTATTTATTGTCTGATTTCTGTCACCACTGCAAGTGAATTAGTTTGTCTAGCAAGCCATGTTGCACACAGTAATTGCTATATGAACAACCCAAAACACAGAAAACTATGTTCTATCCTTTACAAGAACTAACCTAAGCTGATCTGTTCAGCTTGCTCCGTCAGTCAAGGTCATTTGGAGGAAGATGTGTTTTACGCGGTTGTTATAACATGTTTAACGTGGTTGGCTGCTGGTCACTGCCATTTTGTCTCTAAATAATGGCACTAAAACAATGGTTTAAATGTTGCAATGGGTTCCAATTTCCAGACAAGCTAGCTTTTAACCATTCATTTTTAATGGAGCCTTGTTTCCAAAAATCTTAATAAAAACCATGGCACGTGAAAATCTGCTTTTTCGTGATTTAAAAAAACTGTACAAAGCGGTAAAATCTGTAGAAGAGCGTCAAATACTAACGATTTTCAGTTAGCTTAATAAACACTAGCGAAGAGATAAACTATTTTCCATAAAAAGTCATCTGCATTGATGGTGAAATGGAATTTTTGAATTTAAACAACAACCAACCATTATCCAAACACTTATTATACACTAATATTTCAATATTAAATATTACTTAACAATTTAAATTTCAATCCGTTCATTCAATACATTTTCTGAAAGGAAATATAGCATGACTACACCTTTTAAAGTATATATTGCAAATGTAAATATTTGCAAGTGTGTAAAGTTTGTTTGAAAGGGGAGACTGGCTGCTGACAGAGACCTGGCCATAATAGGCAGAGCCAGGATGAAAGCCCACCGAGCCGGCCCTTTCACACAGGGAGGTCGGTTGCCGAATGTGAATTGAAGGGAATGATGTACGACACATCGTATTTTTGCAGAGGGAAAAATGCCTGTGGGGAGTGCGTCATGATCTAGTCCCCAGTGCTCTCATCACACTTTAGAATTATCTTCACATCAGATTGCTTCAGGATAGAAAAAAAAAAAGAGAGAAAGGGAGAAGAGGTGTCAGGACATGCCTGGAATACAGAGGAGGGACGCGTTTGTGAAAACATCCGTCCACACAAAAAGAAAGAGAGAAAAAAACACGAAGAATGATGGAGACCCTGTCCCTTCTAACTTCACACAAAGTCTGCTTCTCGCAAACCCTCCCTGCACGTGTGCGTGCATTTGAAGACTTTTGCGTCATGTTACCCATGAAAAGTTCCGGTGACAGCGTCTGGGACCGCCGAGGAACCTCTTAAAGGGCTTTGAAGGATTGTCGTCGGGAACCCTCGCAGAGCCAGGGAAAATAAGCGTACGCTCAAGCTCTTGAACAAAGGCGAATCTGCAACAGAAGTAAAAAAACGCCTAATGCCGTGTAACAAATGCAAACTTTTTGGGAAACATAAAAACAACAACAAAAAAAGTCTAATTCATTTAACTCGCATCTCCCACTCGTCGCATCAAATTATAGCAGTTTAGCGGGAGGTCTCCAGCTCAATTTGCCACGTTGGTTCCTTCCTCTGCGTCGCTGGTTAAACGGGTGGGTCTCAGAGCTGGCCGCGTCAGCTCGCTCTCCCTAGTCAACAGAGGCAGATGGCTGATTTTTTTCAGGGACAAGATCCGAGCCAGATCGCAGGCGATGAAGTGCGTCAGACCCAGAGCCGGGGGGCGAAGGAGGGTCCCTCAGCCAGCATGGGGTTCGACATCGCGCGCCAAATTGGGAAAGCTGAGAAACCAAGCCCAGAGAAGAGGCATGTTTACGCGTAATTGTTCACTTGGTGGCCAGTTTTGTCCAAAGCAACTTGCCCCCCGGATTCAATCAGTGCAGTTGCTGGAGTGATCAAGTCGTATTGTGCCCAGCAAAGAGCTTATTGTGGCCTCTCTCTGTCATATCAATAAACAATAAATAAATAACCAAACAAGCTACTCTACATTACATTACATTACATTACATTACAGGCATTTAGCAGACGCTCTTATCCAGAGCGACTTACAGTTTACATTTATTTTACATACAATCCATTTATACAGCTGGATATTAACTGAAGCAATTCAGGTTAGGTACCTTGCAGTGGGTACAACAGCAGTGTAGCACCTGGGGATTGAACCTGCAACCTTAACATTACAAGCCCAATTCCCTAACCATTATACCACACTGTCTGCCCGAACTCTACATACTGTTCATATGGTGTACAGAACTGACTTTCAATTCATGACTATTTTGAATAATGTAATGGCTTAATAGATTAGCTCAATGAATATTGATGGCCCATTCTATAGCTAATTTTTTAATTTTGCTACAGAAGGTTTAATGCCCTTTTACAGTCTTCAACCCAACCCTAAGAATCATTTGATTCTGACAGGAGGTTTAGCCATAGATCGAAACGCATAATGTGCAAAAGAGGCCTACACCTTTAACGTGTCTAATGGTGTGCGATGGAGAAAAAAAACAATATGTCCGCAGGTCTGTAGCAGTGGGGGTCTCTGTATTGTAACGGCGCCCTGGTCCCAGTCAGGCTAGGAAGAGCACTCCGTGGGGCGCTGTCTTGTTATCGTCTTCCACAGAATCATCTATTCTCCTCACCGTGGTACGCTTCGCATTACGCAACGCTAACAGCTGTCTATGTTTTTAGCACACCTTCCAAAAAAAACCCTATTTTTTCCTGCATGCCATTGTTCTTCCTCTGGGAAGCATTGTTGTCCTGCGTATCTCCTTGGTAATAGGGCGGGGGTGGTGGGGGGGGGGGCTGTAGAGCAGGGTATAATGTGGTCCCAGGGGGTCTGCGAGAGTGTTTCTAACAATACAATATCAAAGCAATCAATTTAATCAGCTGGGTAACACCCCAGCACAATTGTCCCAACTCTCAACATTACGGTTTAGTGTGCCCATCTATGCATTTTACATAGCCGTTGATCCCTCCAGCAGGTCTAATGTCAGGACAGCATCAAACATACTTGTCTTCCAGCACAGCAGGAGAGAGAAGTCGAGACAACGCTTCTGGCTTGATCATGACACATTTGCTCCACGGAGAGGATTTGTTTCTACACCCAGATCCGGTGTGTACGCTGAAGCCACGTCCCGAAACACAAAAGGAACATTACCAAAAAAATAGCTGTTTTACTGTTTGCTG
This sequence comes from Aldrovandia affinis, assembly GCA_029706075.1. Classification (NCBI taxonomy): domain Eukaryota; kingdom Metazoa; phylum Chordata; class Actinopteri; order Notacanthiformes; family Halosauridae; genus Aldrovandia; species Aldrovandia affinis. The sequence continues at coordinate 277,620 of JAINUG010000115.1, forward strand.
CCTTTTACACCGTGTACCCTGCTGTTCAGTTTAGTGATCCAGAATTGTATTTGCCTTTTTGTTGCAGGTGCAACAAAATTACATTGTTCTTGCAAAACATTGAGATATTGACCCACGAGCATGCAAAACCGCTGATTGGTGAGAAAATTAGAATGGTGTCATTGCCCATTCGTCGAGGAAAGACATGAACCTTTTCCCTCCTCCCACTTAATTGCACTCCTCTTCCTCCACCACCGATCCCAAAGAACCATGACAGCCTGGTGCTACCTGGATGGAGCGGGTTTGTCGCTCACCTTGAGGAGCGACCTGTGTTGCTGTGTTGTAGCAGGTGTCAGAGAACTAGTCTATATGACGCCTTTAGCCTGGGGTGTGACTATGCAGTCATGCTGGTTTCCATTTATAAGCACAATAGGGGACCCCAGGCTTATGAGACACCCTCAAGGAGTTAGGGGGAGGGACAACATGGGGGGGGGGGGCAATTGGTGGCTGTTGATATTCATTCTGGGGTGATGCCGGCATGTGACTGCCTTACATTTTACATTTACATTTTAGGCATTTAGCAGACACACTTATCCAGAGCGACTTACAATTTTACATTTCTTTACATACAATCTATTTATACAGCTGGATATTTTACTGACGCAATTCAGGTTAAGTACCTTTGCTCAACGGCAGTGCTCTACCTGGGAATTGAACCAGCAATCTGAGTTACAAGTCCAGTTCTGTAACCATTACACTACACTGCCGTTCCGCCTTCAGCGGAGAAGGAGGAAGCCCTGAAAAAGGTCCCATTCCAACCCGACTTTTATATGGTAACTATCATTTCCATAACTCATAAACAACATTAATATTTGTTTCCTCACAAAAATACTAAAGCGACAGCACATCACAACGATAGCCCACCCCCTTAGATATTGAAAGTCACAATTGCTGCAGTCTTGCTTTGAAACATTAGGCACCTGCCTTTATGTGGCATGTGGTTATTCGGCTGCTTGTTGCATCATTTTCCAGTGTGCAGTGCACAGCGAACAAGCTGAAGACCCAGGTGGTGTATGCAACTTGATTTAACCAATGTTTCGCTCCCATTCGACACGATGGGTTTGGCGAAGCTCTGGGATAGAACAAGGGGAAAGATCCAGAAGCATTCTCAGGGTCAGGGCAGTGGGGGGGGGGGGATAGGTGGTGATCAGAAGTGAGTGAGATCGCAGTTGAAGGCGTGGGAAAGGAAAGCCGTGAAAGTGCTGAGAATAAAATATTAGGCATCGGCGAGGTTGCCTGAGCAGCGCTGAAGTGCAGGTGCTTCGTATTTTTTCCCCGTTTGTTATGTGTCACGAACCCTGCTTTCCCATGTGGGCAAGTGGTGCTGGGGGGATGTAGCTCTGTGGTTCTGGAGATGGAGAGCTTGCCGCTGGGTACTGGGACCTTCGCCCGTCACCAGAAACAACCGGCCAAAGCCACGCCACCACATTAGCATCGCTCGGCCGCGAAAAGGATCCTGCCGTTCTGTCTGGGCACAGACTGAGAGGGGGCTGCTGTGACAGTGCTGAGAGATGAAGAGAGAGACAGAGGGAAAGGGGGGAGGGGGAAGAAAGCAAGGGAGCGGAGAAGACAGATGCACCAGGATGGAAGAAAGGAAGGGAAAGGGAGAGAGAGAAGGGATTCTTCAAGAGAGAAATTTGTTTTGCGTTTTATTTTTGGAATTTCTATTTTTGCCCTAAACAGAATCATTGCAAATTCAGGAGCACATCAATTCTTAAACCTGATGCTTCTAAAGGAAGCAGGAGATGGGTAAAAAAAAAAAATTAGATAAAGGGGGTGGGACAGTATGATGTGGGATCAGGGGGCCTTGATTGGCTTCAGGGCCGTACCTGTGCAAGCGTAGGAGGAATTGTGGTCGAATTTCTGTCAGTGAGCAGCCTCGGTTGGGCCTTCCTCTCTCTCTCTATTGTCACCAATATTCAGAACAAAATTCTCCTTTCATGTAATTGTAGGTTTTTGTTGCTGACATGTTTGTTTGGAAATGTTACTGGCATCTAAAGAAAGTATTTAAATTTGACCCATTTCTGGAGGAGTCCAGCTGGCACAGAGGCTAGGAATTAATTCAGGGGCTTCATGCAAGTTACATGCTGCCCCGCACTTACGCGGTTTTCTTAATGGAACCCCTGGAACACCCTCCCTTGCACGTTAACGACCTGACAACGAAGCAACGAGCAACCCCTTGGCCCTGTTTTGCTCCCAAGCGTTGTCTTTTGTGTTTGGCTTTTGTTCTTAAACGCCGTTAAGGTCGTTGGTAAACTGCAGCGGGATCGTGATCCCGAGGCTCCTGCGTTCATCGTTCCTCCGGGCGTCCTCCTCTTTAAGTCCTCCTCCGACGCGCTCGCGTCACTCGCAGTGGAGGAAACACCTGCAGAGAGATGTACCCCCGAGGAACGCCCAACGCACACAGTTTACATTCTGCATTTGTAGGTAACGGGGCACAGGAGAGCAGATTACAGTGCAGTGCTTTTTATTAGAGTTACACCTCCGTGCACTTAGTTCTCAGGAATAAAGAATCGAATGCAGAACATTACATTTGATGGGATCAGGGAGCGGTGTACTGCAGACTATTTAGATTTTTGTGGTGCAACTTGAACATTCCCTTTGATGCTTTTTAATTGTATGTCCTGCATCACTTGTTGTCAAGGTGACACAGGCTTGTGTACGCCTCTCACAAAATGTAGTTTAATCTGAACTGAGGTCTGAAAGTCTAATTACAAAAAAATGAGTGAAAGAATCTCAGAAATATACATTTACCAGCTTGATATGAGCCTTAATTCCTTTCTATGTCTAATCACAACATGATTCATAATCTTACCAAAAAAAAGAGGCTCACCAATCTGCTCAATCATGATAACAGCAATCAATATCACCTAAATAGAAGACGCTCATATGTTAACCAGTGGATTAAAAATAAAAATGCTAACGTTTTTCAGTTTGTCACCAGAGTCCCCTTGCCATGCTGGAAGTGTTTCTATCTATTGCATCTGGACCCCAAACTTGGTCTTAAATGTCTTTAATGCATGCTTATTCATTATCAATAATTCTAACTCTGCTGCAACATTATTTCACTTGAGCTGGACACACAAGACAGGGGAGGAGCATTTGAGAGGAGCTTATCGCCCTCGGAGATGCGGGCCGCAAGGGTTTGTGGTGTCCAAAGAGAGACGTGTCACAATCGGGAGACAGAAGGAGATAGCGGGGAACAGTCGGGCGGGGGGTGTGGAGGGGGGGTTCCGCTTTATTGGGATTTTGAAGCATGATTGACAAGAGAGAAGTCTATTAGTGGAGATTGTTAACACTGGGGCACAGAAAGCCTGTTATCGGGCTCAGACAGGCATGGACGGCTGAATGATTCACAGAGAAGCCATTGTGAATTTCAAAGGTGTTGTTTGAGCGATTCAGGGCCCGGGCTGACGACACAGAGGGGAATGCGCGCAGGATTCCAGGGCGATCAATGGGTTTCAGGGATTGCTCCTCATTCTTTGTGATATTTTTCTTAGCTTTTTTTTCAAAATCTTGCATCTTGAGCCAGATCTCATCTTAGGATAGAACAAGAATTAAGAAGGAAAAAAAAGTGCAGTGGGGTCCACGGTACCTCGGTCTTCACTGCATTATACAATAATCTGGAGGACTTATGTGAATTTACCCCAACAGAGCCGATGTTCTTGTATTGCCTTTATTGTTGCGTATCGCGAGCGATTTTGAATTCACAGCCGGCTTACTTGGAAGGTGAGCATGGACAACAATCTCGCAAGACCAGCTGCTCCCACCTTGCCGAACACTACGTATCATTTAATCATAAATGTTTATCTATCAATAATTCCCTCTATTTTACTGCAGGACCTCTACCCTCCAAATCCCCACAAAATATTTCATGACTCCTCAGTCCTCCTTGGCTCAGGCCAGACATGGCAGGGTTGAGGAACTGTACTTGAACAAGGACTAACTTTCTGTCAGAATAAATCTGCTATGATACAGCGGGTACGAGAAAGAGAGGGAGAGAGGGGGAGAGAAAGAAAGAGTGAACTCCCATTGACCTTAGCTGGAACACAAAACATTGCTCAGAGGGGATGGGGACGTGGGGAGAGGGAAGGTCATGCGTCGGCTCGGGCAAACGAGACCAAACATCCCGGGGCTGGGATTAACCCCACTGATGTCCCGACAGTTTATCACAAATGCAACCTGAAGCTGGTGCAAGGGTTTTTATTTCCTAAAATTGTCTTGGTGGGGGGGCGTCTACATTGGTGAACTGTGCCTACCGTAGTGTTGGTGTTGGGTTGAGTGACTAAGGAACTGTTTATGACCACAGACGGCCCATTGCATCTGTGGCATGACTAGAAATAGCATGTGCATAGTCTTCTCCTGATTCTCTATGCCTGGCCTGATATTAAATATAATACATGACTGATGGTAAATTTGCTATTCAGTTACACTTTTATTAGATATTTATGTACGAACATATTTTCATCAAAAACATTGAGCTTAAGCAGGGACTTGTGCGTACTCCCCGTTGTTTCTGTGCTAATGAAGTCATTAAAAAGTACTCATTTTTAAGTTTGGAGTGTGTTGGCAACGTTTTGTTCGACTGTCAAGCGAACATTTATTTTTGTCGCTGCAACTGCATTAAAAGTGTTTGAGCACAATCAATAAAACAATGTGGGGTGATAAATCAGATTTACATTTTATACAGCCTTGTTTTTGGAGGGGGGGGTGGGGCAGCTGTGGTGGTGGCACAATGAAACTAATTTCCACGCTGGTGTCCTGCGGTCGTCGTTTCTGTCGCCATTGCGGCACAGTGCCCGAAGAGATTTTAGTCACTCCATTATCCTCCCCTTCCACCACATTCCTCTCCTCCCCACTAATTTTGTGTTTTCACCGGGCTCCTGCTCGGACTGATGTGCCACAGACAGCAGATTAAGAGGAGAAAACTACGGCATGTGGAAATCCAACTGCTGAATTCGCTGGGTACAGAATCCGTGCAGCGTGCACTTTTAAACCCAGACCCGCTGTCTCTCAAATGCCTTTCGAACGTTCGCTTAATGGGAAGGCACGGAGAATCTCTGGCTTCCGCGTGTCTCAGAGATGAGATCTCAGTGACATGCTTCTAATAAAGACATCATCAGCACCACCAATACTTTGAAACATAATGTTCGCCGAAGCTGAGACTAGGGTCGCTTAAAATATATAACTGCTCCATGACTGAAGTCTGTCACATTTCAAAAAAACTGAAAACAGGTGCCCAGTCTGGAGGGGAAAGCATGTTTAAAGTTGCCTGTCTAATGTTTGCGAACTTTACAATTGCACACAATACAAAATTTGTCCTCAACTTTAAGCCACAATTAAATGCGTGTGCTTTTTCTTCACAAGCAAAAAAAACAAACAAAAAACTGATTGCATTGAAGAGAAACACATTGTTTGCATTCATTTAGAAGTCAAATTAAAAACAAATCTTGATTGAATCAAGGCCCCCGGTCTCTCTCATAGTGTTAAATGAACAGATCAAACTGTAGCATCACTTACATTCAACACTTTATTTGCCATCACTGGAAATGTGTATGGCTTTGCTGTGTGGGATTCAGGAGTGTCATGTCATACATGGTTTATGCATTATTATATGAATAAAGTAATTAACCTATACAGCCCTATGGGACTTTTTCCATTTTTCACTGCCTACTGTTTTACATGATCGCTCACGGTAATCTAACACAAGCCCAAAGTAATGAATCATAGTTATACAAGAAGTCTCTTAGATATCCCCCAATACACACATTCTACTCCTAGATGGGTTATACAATACAACAGATATATTACAACCAATGTAATATTTTGGGCATATAATATGTAGAAATGTATTTTGATGTAATAATGAGTAAGGAGGCAGCAACATCCTTTAATTCAGTGTAAAAAGCTATTTCAACTGTTACCAATAGAATTGCATACTAATATGGCAGGTGGTGAGTCATCTTCCTCATCCCCCCTGTACGTTACATCCTAGGTTTCAACACAAAACTATTGAACCTAAACATGTTTTCAACAACCTTACTGAATCAAGATATTGGTTGGAATGAAAACCAGCATACACAATGGGCCCCCAGGACTGAGTTTGCAAACCACCAGCCTGGCATAAACTTTCATTTCAAATAAAAAGTAATGTGGCATTGGAATTAAAACCATTTTTATGTCAAAGTAGGCTACATTAATTCTTCAGAGGTTTTTTAGTTGTTTTCCTGTTAACTGCAACTGTTCATTCAAAATGTTTTTTTCATTAGAGCCACAAAAATATTAAAACTAGAACTTATTTATTCCAGCAAGCTAACATACAACAACATCGGTAAGGACAAAATACATGTATTAGATTATAACTGGTATCAAACAATCCTTCTAACTGCCTTGCTACCCAAAGAAAAATGCCTCTTCTTTGTCAGCACACCTGGGATTAAATAGGCCTGCAATTATTAGTTTCACCTAGGAACATTCCTATCAATCAATCAATCAGCATGCCTGCGCAACATTACATTCTCATGAAGCTGGTAACAATTAGTTTGTACAATTACTGAGTGAAGTTCTATTTCAGAAGTTTTTGGCATCTGAAACATTAAAATACACACATACAATTGACAAGCTCATACTCCAGTCCCGTCCATTCCAACAGCGAAGGCTACTCCTGCAACTGACCGTGGGGCAGAGGGCTGGCGGACTCCTGCATATGCTATAGCATTCCATGCTCCAACAACCTTTCTTGATACATTTACTGAGGACTTGACTGCGGGGAATGTATAGATTTCCCAGTAAATCTACAGATTTCCCCGTCTGATGGCGGACATGTAGATTTCTCTGGGAATTTATAGATTTCCCGATATTACACATTTACCATAACACATATATATATATATATATATATATATATACTGTATACTGTATATATATATATAGTGGGTTTTTGAGATATTTGAGATCATGAGATGAAAGGCGCTATATATATGCACTCCATTATTATTATTGTTCAGTTTTTATCATTTAAAAATAATGCCCCCTTTCCATTGTGATGGCATCCTTCCTTCCCTTTCTGAAATGCCACCGTGAAAACGAGGGCAGCCGGAATGATTCAGCGATGGCGGTGTCGTACGAGGGGAAATTTAGTTTTTCCGACAATTTCTCACATTGCTGTGTGAGTCACCTGTTGATAAGGCGGGAATAACAGGTTGCGTTCGGGTGCTTGAGGCCACACTAACAGTAAATGGAAAATGTGGTATCAGCAGCACCATATTGCATTGCCCCACATATATACGGTCTCAGCATTAGCGACGTACTGTCATTGAACCAGCTGATGAGGGGAAAGCAGGATTGGTATGAAGTCAGTTTGCTTTATGCAGCCAAATATCCAATTTGCACACAGAATGACAGAGCAGACCTTGGCACAGTCACAGCCATTTCTCTCCTATGTCAATACGGATAAAGACGCTTAGCATGGGCCAGGCAACTCCACACTGTATGGATTCTGGGATTTGTAAATTGCCTTGAATTAAAGCAATCAAATGGATGAATAATGATTTTGAAGTATGAACATTGTATGAGTGAATCTGATGTCCTCCGTCTCCATTGGACAGGCATAGCGATGGCCTAAATTTGAGGAAGTGGCTGATACGGACTTGCCCTGGCTTCACAGGTAGCGGACCGCCTAAAGACATTCCTGATATCTTCACCAATGTATTATTAATGGTAACTCTTAATAATGTGGGAATTTCATCTGAAGAGTCCCCCCCGCCCATGATCAGCGAGTGCCTTTATGTTTGCTTCTGAAGATGAGTCAGATGACTGGAAACACAATGATAAGGCCAATGTAAACCTTTGATGGTGCCAAAGTGCAGAATGGTCTTACAATTAGAAATTCCATAGGCAAGTCTGGGTGTTTGGGAGCTGCACATCTATCTTGCACATGAGCAAGTGTGAGCACGTTTTGATGATGTGTACATTAATTGGGATAAATCACATGGCAGGGTGACCTCACTTCTATGTAGTCAAGTGAGAGTGCTATGAGGTGGGGTGATTAGCATAATGCACAGAAATACTCCTTCCTAAAAAGTTTGTGCACGTGGAAAATTCATGTAAACGGACGTGATATCAATAATTTAATCATGTAGGTGTACTATTCCACAACAGGTACTGTAGTTATAGGGATTTTTTTAATGAGTTTGACTTGTGGTGGTACGATCATTGTTCACCTTGTTTACAGAAGTAAAGCTATATTCACATAATGAATTCAATCTAAATTAAATCTCACTTTTACCAATGCGCTATTATGTGTATACCCAACTATGTGCCATGAGGACACTACCCCAAATTAAATCCGTAGTCATTACTACTTTTCAATAGATCTACTACTTAAATCCAACATGTGTCACTTAAAGTATTTCAAATAAAGTCTTTGACCCAGGTCTGTTTCCAATGTGAATCGCCAGATCCATCGCATTCATCAACAACGTGAGTCTCCAGAAAAAAATCAGTCTCTCACTTTTTTTCACTCTCTCTCTTTTTTTAGTCCTGTTGCTGAGTGAAAAAGTGCTATGTTGTTGTCCCGTGCCTCAGTACAAGGCAGCCAGTGCTGGCCGCGCTCATTAGATTAATTGAATGGGCCCTGCTGTGCCTTAATTAGTGTGAAAAGATCAATGATGTTGGATGCGGAGAGAGGCCTGCCATTAACCCCTCGCCAACAACTGGTAACGCATATATGTTGCCTTTATACATTCGCATCTCTTTGTCTTTAATAAGAGTAATATCTACCGCTTAACTAATTCGGAATATTCTCGACCTTGAGGGTTTTTTTCACAGAGTGTAAGGTGATATCAACTTAATGCAGATTAGTAGGAAACAACTGTGTTTTACAACATGTTGCCTCTGACTCCAGGAGATTAATGTGCCCCGAGAAGCCAGTCTAATGACAATTAAAAAGAGTTAATTATTTCTGCCACGATGATTAAGAACATATAGAAGCAGGAGGAATCTGATTCAATTTAAACTGCCCCGAGAACTAGAGCTTTCAGGTTTTTCTTCATTCTTTTTTTGTATCTTTATTTTTTTCCCATTAATTTGAAAGTAAAGAGCCATTAAAAAGAGCCACCTGCTCAGAGCTGCTTGTCTGTGGACCCCCATCCCCCCCGCTCATGAGATCAGTTCAAGACTGAAACATCGACGGTCTCTGGAAAGTTCCAACCTTTAGACACAACATAGTGATCCAGCTTTTAAGAACATGAAAAAAAGAAAGTACTTAAAATATTAAAAATGTATTATAACCCAGTGTGATTTTGCAGAAGGATATGGTAGAGTTTCTTTGGAGCATAAAAACACAATTAACTATTCACACTTTATTTTATGGTACCATATTAAGCTGGTATTTCCTAGAAAACTACCTTGTAACAAGTTGGCACTTACTCGTTGTTGTTTACTTGTGTCATATGTCACATGCACTTGTGTTATATCACCAACCATCTGTGTTCATAAAGATTCCTGCTTGTAAACAAATGCTTGAAAGAATTTTGTTACTATATAGTTTCATAGAAATGATATACATGATATCGCTTGTTACTATTATATGTACTATCCTAGTAAATAATAGCTCAATAAACTACTGTATAAGTGTTAATTAATTCATATTAAATCATTATTAATTAACATTTATGTAAATAGTAGTATTCGATATAAATCACATTTTGGTGCTATCCTGTACTGCCTTAAATGTCCCTAAAAATCCTGTAAGGGGAGTTTAAAAAGTGATAAATGGTGTCAGTCATGGTTTTGTTTCAAAACACAATTATTTGTTAACTCAAAATGATGAAACTTTGTGTGTGGGTGTATGTAACTTAAGTTTTAGCTGCTAATAGAATCTAAAATATGCACATTTCCCTGAATGTATTACCATGGAATAACTGGCCTGCTGTAAAATTGAAAATAATAACATTATTTTAACTTTTTTTTAACTTTGACTGACTAAAGGTTTGTTTTTTGCACATACATGCAAAACAGTTTTTGGGTAATTATTTAGGCAATACTTAATATCCCACAGTTAGGGTGGCTTTAATTTGTCCAGCATACACTATTGCCTACCAGATTTTTTTTATTAAAGGACCAACTGTTATATTAAATATTTATACACACACCAAAATTAAATGTATGTATATGTAAACACCTGTATACCTGTAGCCTGACTTTAAGGTTGTTTTCACATCTGATTATTAAATCAATATATCCTGATCTGATTGGTGGTTTGAAACACCAATCTACTCAGAAAGGAGATTCATAACACTTTTAACTTAAAATCTTAAAATCCCCTAAACTGGTGTCAGCTCAGTTTCACAAGGTTTACACAAACATTCTTTCAACAGTTTGTACCTGATAACCACATACAAGCATAAATAAGTTTGTATCGGGAAAATAAGCTCAAGCAAATTTTTCTAACAACAACAAAAAAAAAGATGGCATGAATAAAAAGGCCTAAAGGAACAAAGCAAACGTTTCAAACGTAAATGGAAGAATTCTCATTCGCCAATGTTAGTTAGCAGAGGCTTGTTCCTAAATGAGCTGATGGGCTGTCAAGATTGACCAACCCTGCCTCTCTGCCTCGATCCTATCTTCGGCCCCCTCCGGCCCAAACGCCCGCCTCCCTGTTGTTAGCATTAGCGTCGGTCTCCGGGAACAGAAGCCCCGGCTTCCCTCCCCAGTCCGAGGGCCTTCACTTCGCTTCCCCGAGCGTCTAATGCGCTCCGCGACTCAGCGGGCCCACACATTATCTCCGGCCTGTCTCCCCCGCGCCGGTGTCTCACAGGCGCCTGCCCCGCATCAGCGCCGTTACACACTCGCCTAAGAGAGACGCCGCAGCCTATCAGCGCAGCCTATCAGCACACCCTCTCCTCTGATTACGGCCATCACTTTGATAAGCAAAGGGAGAGGGGGGAAAAGAAGGGGGCAGTGGGGGGGGTGGGGGTGCTGGAGGAGTCGACAGAAAGGAAAGACGTAGTGTTCCTCTCACCGCTGTGATGAATATTAACCCGAGTTCACGGTTTACAGAGTTCCTGCTGGCAAACGCGTCCGTCCCTTTTTTCAGACTAATAACTACACTCCTAATTAATGAGATTAATTACAAACTGTAATTGAACTATCTGCATAGTCTAAACCTCTTTCTGAATTGCAGGTGATGTTAACCCTGTGCGGGTGGAGCGTACACTCGTCGCATGTCACTTTTCCCCCTTCCTAAGAAAAGAGCTGTCTCTCTATCCCATAATCTGGGCTCATTTCATTGGCCGTGTCTAGCAGTTCAAGGCAGAAGTCCCTGCTTCAAGAATGTGAATGCCAGTCACCTCATCTCACCAGAAAGACATGATTTGTCTAGAAGGCTCTGGGACTTGCCTTTACAACAGGGCTTCAGTAATCTCTTCATCCAATACTTGTGATGGAAGATTCCAAGGTCAAAATGTTGGGTCGGTGAGAAGCCTAAACCAGCAGGCTTTTGCTGGAGTGAGGCCCACAAAGATGGATCAGCCAGGGGCTCTTCTGCAGAGTTCCCTCAGCATCGGCACACGACCAAAGGACACCATCCGGCCAGTTCCAACCACCCTGACAGACCGAGTACACTGACACATATCATATAAGACCTGAGAGTGTAAAATAATGTTTATAATTTGTGTTTGCAAATATGTAATATCTATCCTTCCAATATGTATTTTGTGAATTATTTGTAAATTATTGTCTCGTCTCTTATTATAAATCGGGCTCTACAGATTAAAACAAACTTAAAAAAAAAAAAAAATGTATTGGTGGTTTCCAATAAAATTATTATCAATTGTTCATTTTAATTCATTACTTGTGCTTTGATAGGTTTGATGAAGATGGTATTTTATCATAATAACACATTTGACCAACTACAAATAATCACTTTCCATGGTCTCACACGGTTTCCTGTGCGGTTGGCCTCATATTATATGTATAAGTGTTATAAATTATATACAGGACACCAAATGCATCCCTCCCATAAATGACAGTTTGTTTAATGATCAGGCCAGGACCACCCACAAGAGAGATTAAGGAAACATATTACCCTTATTGAATGGCAAATCGTTTTCATATCTGTATGCACCGGCACGTGCTTTAGGAGGACCAGAAATGATTTTCAACATACGTCCCAAAAGAGTTAACACTGCTGTTAAATCCAGGCCTTCCAGGTGTCTTATTTATCATTAATATAATATAATTATATGAATATAAATATAATGATATAATTATTCCAGACAATTTTTAGTTGCATTTTCAAACTCCACAGGCACTTATAGGGTCTGAGAATTGTATTAAAGCTTTGAGTGCAGCCTGGTGTTATCAACACTCCTACACCACTTTAATATTAAAATCAACACTCTAAGCAATAGGCCTCAGCGATTCTGGAACAGATATATTTGGGGGTCTTGTGTTGTGTCATGACGTATGGGGCGGCGCAGTGGTGTTGTGGTTAAGGAGCTGGGCTTGGGACCCAAAGGTTGCAGGTCAGACTCTCGGCCCAGAGAGCAAAGCAGGGCGCTTAAGCTGACGTCGCGTATACATTAATCATATGTAAAAATGTAAGCAATGCAATTTGACCCAGAAAGCAGGTAAATAATACATGAAGGATTTGTTTTTACTTACCGTACAGAAACAGACAAATGAAAGACAGCCCTTAAATATTTAAACCACTGCTCGTGTGATGTCTGCTGAAGATACCTGTTCATGTTCCGGAACTTTTTGTGAGTTAACGCTCAGCTGGGCCCGACGGCACCAAAAATAGCATCTTTGCGGTGCCGCCGCTGAGCGTTTGTGAGTCAGAAAGAGAGAGAGCGGAAAGAGAGAGAGAGAGATGGCCCACTGTATTCTGCGGGCGCAGGGGGAGAGCTTGATTGATGTGTGGTGACATGCTCGATTGAGCCCAGATCCATCACTGTAACTGGAAACGCCACGGACGCTGGGAAATTAAAAGCATTGCCCCTGAGTGGCAGGGCCAATCGCCAAGGCTAAATATGGACTCAGTGTTAAATAATTACTGCGACTGGCCACAGCGGCTCAATATCATCCTCAGTTGTAATAGTTTCTTAATGGAATAGACTCGCTCTTGTCCATCGCTCTAGATCGGGCTCCCTGATGTCCAGGGCTGACGTCGGGAATTCTCCCTACGTTCACATTAATGGAAGCGCTCCATGACACATCATGTGAAAGCAGTACGATCGGGGAGGTACACGCGAGTAAGCGCAAAAAAAAACGCCGCAGCAATGAAAAGGTTTCCATCGGCCCGGGTTCCATCATCGTTTGTCTTTGGTTTTGACTGACATCTGAATCACAATTATGTTTAATTGTGAGTTGAAGGACAAATGTTGATTGAATCAAGTCCGTGGTCTTGCGTGTTAAAAATACGGAATACCAATTGGAATGATTTCACGAGTGTTTCCTCGTGCATTTTTCCATTTCATCTTCATCAAATTTCCAAAGCAGCCACAGCTGTTTTGGAATCCCCCACCTACATCGGTACAGCTTGCTAAGGGTTTACTGCGGAAAAAAACCCTTCCTCGATCACATTGACCACTAAACAAATAATTCGCCACACAGGCAGAGCAAAGCAAAACTCGGCAGTGGTGCAAAATTGCACTGGGGCATGCATTATTTATTTATTTAATCTACAGCAAGCTCTCTGCATAGTTAAATATCTGACCACCAGTGCCGGCTGTAATTTGATCCGAGGATCAAACTTTGTGGACAATCAGTCTGGGTCCCACGGCGTTGAGGGGGGGAAAGGGAATTTAATCGCTTTGCTTTGCCCCCGAGGCTTGACGTGGGCCTTACAGGTTCATTATACTCAAACGAGCCATGCTATACCAAGTCCATATTCTATTAGAAAGAGCCAGCGCTGATGCTGCCAACATTGATTACGCGTCACATTAACACTGCTGTTTTCTTTTCTCTTCTTTTTCTCTTTTTTTTCGGGGAAGATAAGAAAAGGTGGAGACTGAGCGGGGAGACTGACTGAACCTGTACCACTCATGAGACACATGTTTTTTTTTGGGGTTTTTTTTGTGATCAAATGTTTTTATTTTCTTTAGAATTGTATGCACATAATGACAATGGATTAAATGTACACTACTATTTACATAAAATTTACACTACACCCCCCACAGGACCATGAAAGCAACTATAATAAAAAATGGTCAATGTAAAAAAACTTCTAAGCTCATCAGCTGCGTGAATCCACACATCAACATTCTCTTGCTTGGCACCATGCATTCGTGCTGTTGAAACAAAATAAAAGGTAAGGACCCATTGACGAGAAGTAAGAGAACGCGGCGGCATCCAATGCAACGCTATCATTTCCTTTGCAGCACTGAGTCCGGCGACATGTTTTTGTCTGAAAATCCCCATCTTCATTCCACTTCCTGGCATTCTTTAATGCGATTATTGCATTAAAAGTTTTGTCAACTCTTCCAAGAATTACTTGTCCCAGAGTCAGTTCTCTGTGACTACACCCCTCTTGTAGGATGCAAGATTACCGGGTGGGGGGGGGGCGGGCTGACACAATGTACTGAAGGTTACAATCCAAGCTACTTTTCCAAATCATTTCATAACGGGTGAATCCTTGCCTCTCACTGCCTGTAAAAAATTCTGCAGCAGCCTACCAAGCCTGATTATCTGCATTGTGCCTGAAGTAAAGATTAGATTTAACTCTGTCACAGCATCGGGGGAAATCTCCCTAAAGACGTCTTCATGCCAGGCGAGCAAGCGTCATTTCCTTTGAACCCGTCCCCAAAGTGGCAAATGTTATCAGAGGAAGAAAGGAGTCCTTTTGGCACGCGTCGGGCGTCTGTCATTGCGGCCGATATCAAATGTGACCAGCTTTCGCGCTGAGCATGTGTCCAATGCTGTGTCTCGTTCACCGCCCAATCTGAAGGTAAAATAGATTCGATTTGGATTCAGTGGACATTATTCATTCTTAATTGGTTTTAACATGTCTTGTTCTGGCAATTCTTTATCCTCTGCTACTACCCTTCATGGCTGTCAGCTAGCATACTATTCAAAAATATTTCGGATTTTCTGTTTGGTAGTAGGCCTACACTTTTCTTTTTTTAATGTAATGCAATACAGGTCAATACAAAAGCCAGGCCATTTTATGCAATGGTATAAACATAAATGATTGTACTATAAAGGTGCCTTGAATACACAGGCATTTGAATTATAGTAATAATTATCATAGCTAAATAATATATTATGTGGACTGCTGTGGTTTATGAAATGGAAAAAAAAGACTTTTTATTGTGCAAAGTTTCTATTCTCTGTGCAAGACTCAGGTTTTGAAAAGCAATTCTGCAATATCTGTGGTATTGAATCAAAATCTTCCGGTTCCTTTTTATTCTTTCTCATGGCAGGACGCTTTCCACGATCCAATTTTCTCTTTCTTCCCCAAGCCCCCACCCCCACCCCCCTTCCCTTTTTTCCCCTCTCTCTTTCAGTGCAGAGTTTAGGCTTGGGGACTGAGAGCTTCATAAACAATTTCCTCCAATCGCAGTCAAGCCACTTTACAGTGGCGGGGTGTGAACGCCATGCCAATTTCCTGAATCCATAGTTCACTGCAAGTTTTTTTTTCCCTCCTCTCCTCCCTGTTCAACAATGCCCGCGTCAAGACAATTATACCTAGTCGGCAAGACACTGCAGTGTGTTTACCTCCCCGGACTGGCGATGGCCAAGCAATTTCCTCTTGTGCACAGGGTAGAATATCTTTCATACGTCCTCCCCTCCAGAAATCTGATCTCATAAGCGATATATCCTGTCACAGCGAATGGCACATATTCACATCGGCCGACATCCCTGCTATCGATGTTTATTTCTTGGGGGAACAGGGAGACAAAACAACAGGTCTGATGTTCGGCATGTGGAAATATAACAACCTGGGGCAGATTATGTTTTGTGGGTATATTTTGGTGATACATACCGTACTTACAGGCATTTTCCATAGGTTCCATTTTGGCATTATAACTAAAAAACTTCCCCACCCCCTGGACAGCTTTAGTTTGAGAGATTTTGATCATGCAGTCGTCTTTTGGCAAAGAAGGTGAACTAATGCTATTGGGGGAATAAGAAATAAATAAGAAATAAATAAATGAGAGTAGATGAGTCGCTATCCTGGCTCGTGAGATGTGTGTTAAATAAATTGTGAAAGGGGGCCAAATTACACAGCCTTGGGAAAACAGACAAGGATAATAGATTCTGATGTGCATTTTGATAAGCCTCCAGAGTTCGATGAAATTTTGGCTCCGGCAGGGATGAGTGGCAGGGAGGTATCCATCAGGGCTTCATAATGAAGATGACTTTTTCTCGCCGAACACCAATGGTGTTCCCGCCACGTAATTAGAGTAAATCAAACTGCCAGGGGCCCTGACCGTGGGCCCGGTCAAGGTATTCCCAAATTCATCCTCGAAAGAAAGAGAGAGAGAGAGAGAGAGAGAGAGAGGAGGGGGAGGGAGAGAGAGACAGAGAGGGAGAGAGAGGGAGGGAGGGAGAGAGAGACAGAGAGAGAGATAGGGAGGGAGGAAGAGAGAGAGAGAGAGAGAGAGGGGGGAGGGAGAGAGAGACAGATAGGGAGAGAGAGGGAGGGAGGGAGGGCGGGAGAGAGAGAGAGAGAGATAGGGAGGGAGGGGGAGAGAGAGAGAGAGAGAGAGAAAGAGAGAGAGAGAGAGATATAGGGAGGGAGGGAGAGAGAGAGAGAGAGAGAGAGAGATATATAGGGAGGGAGGGAGAGAGAGAGAGAGAGAGAGAGAGAGATATAGGGAGGGAGGGAGAGAGAGAAAGAGAGAGAGAGAGAGATATAGGGAGGGAACCGAGTTCACCACGCGCCGCCCTCGTCATCCGCCGCTCGGTGACCCGAGCGGGTGAGCGGAGTCAAAGTCGCCCCACGGTCGCTGGCAAATGAGCAGACCTGGGCAGACAGCAAGCATCTCTGTCACCTTCACTTACGGTTTCACCTCCCTCCGTCTCCCCTCCCCTTAAACATCCCGCTGATTTATCTTACTAAGTGAACGGAGGTGAAAAAATAGTAACGACGCTTCCTGATTAAAGCTTGTAACTTCTGCATTTTTTCTAAGCTGCTCCGTGGCCTGGATTCAATCAACATTTGTCCTCAACTTTGAATGTCAAGTGAATGCAAGTGTTTCCACCCCCCCCCCCCAACCCCCAATGAAAACCTAATATTTTTTTACGTACATCACCACTGTGCTTTAATTTAATTGTGGGTCAAAGTTAAGTACAAGCCAGGGCTAAAAGTCCCTTTACTGCCAGGTGTTAGCACTGAATGGCTAAAAAGAAACATATCTGTTATATTCTGCTTGTATTTTTTTTATGTATAAGAACATTGCTGGTGCCATTGTTCTTTGCACAAAGAATCGCATGGTACCGGGTTTCGTTTCATGTGTTTATTCGCAGATGCCACTTTTTAAAAGATTCCCAGCTAGCTAGATTTCACCTGACAATACCTAGGGCTGAAGTTACATATGGAATATCCTGTATGCACATGAATACATTATTTTCTCTGTGAAATGTGTAGTTGGATCATTGCTTTTTTTAGTCCTTTGTGTGATGCGTCACTTGTATTTTTGTTTCCTGCCCAGGTGCCGCAGATGTAAATTAGCTGTAGATCTAGCTCTGGTGCAGCATATAGTTTGTGCATGTACCTATATAATATTCACTTTCTTACAAAGTTTGTTCGCATTTCAGTATCAAATTTAGAGTGTGCTGCTTAACTCAGATGCCCAACACATTCTCCATTGAGTTAATCTTCTGTTATTCTGCACACTATAGTTTTTGTACATGTTAATGGTTAGTCCTATTAAAAAAAAACTTTTACTCATAAGTTGATGCTAACTTTCCAGTCATCACATTCTGACTGGGTTCACAGAACCCCTGTGTTTTGAAGTGCCACAGACACACAAGACATCAGCCGCCCGGGGAAAACATGGACGGCCCTCCCCCCTCTGCTTTCGTTTCTGCTTCCCTTGGCGTGTTTGTGTGCTCATGGGCAGTAAATGAGTTTTATGCCGAATGACAGCTTGTAGGAATTACACATGGGACAGGTCGCGCAGTTTGTCTCAGAGGCACACGCTGCTTCAGGAGCAACATGTAATTCAAGGGGGGGGAGGCGGGGAAGGGGGGGTATGTTTGTTTTTTCTCTACCCCACTCCCCCTCCTCCCCCCCAGACGCCACATTAAGGTTTTCACAGGAACTACCAGGTTTTAAAAGGTGAGAAAGCATCTGCCACTCTCACTCTCGTTGATTATTGCACAAGGTCGTCACTATGACTATTACGAGTGGCATATTCCGCTATCAATCGCTCAGGCTCCTGTGAGAGACGGGCCAGTGTTTGGAATGAATTGACAAGGAGAAAAGAAATTCAAGCAATGGTGGGTAAGGTTCCATTTCGGGTCCTATAGCCCTAAATCAGCGGTCCGCAACCCTGGCCCAGGAGAGCCCCAGGGTCTGCTGATGATTGTTGATACTCAGCACTGAATTGCTCAATTAAATCTGTTGATTACACAGCTAACTCGCCACATCTTGCTTTCTTGGGTTTGAATTAGCTGCTGATTAGGTGAAAACAAAAACCAGCAGACCCCGTGGCTCTCCAAGACCAGGGTTGAGGACCTCTGTTCTAAACTCTCTCTCTTTTTGCAGGCATCCATATAGAATAATGGTGCCATACTTGACCAGAGTGGCCCAGAGGGCTGCGGGTTCAAGTCCCAAGCAAGACCCTGCCACTGATCCGTTTGTCCGATTTGCTCCAGCAAGGAAGAAGGAAAAAAAAGATTTAATCATGCTCACCAGACTCGCTGGTTAAAAAGTAATGTCGCTTCCCCTGCACAACAATCTGGATAGGGCTGTTTGCTGAGGGAAAGTGAACGGGTAGTAGGGGAAAATCATGCCAGAACCTATGCGTGACCCATGTTGTGGTGAGGAAAAGAACCAGAGTCACAGGAACAGGAACAGCTCTCCCCAGCGTTTGAGATGCAAAACAGAGACAGATCCTCACAGAGAAATCTGTGATCATACCGCAATGGTGGAGGCAGACCTGGCTACCCGGAGAGGGCAAAACAATGCATGCTGCAATCTCAGCAATCACACTGAAACACTGAGACAGGACAGTTACACCATTCTCCTGGTTATTATTATCATTATTATTAGTAGTAGTAGTAGTAGTATTGCCACAGCAGTAGTTTTTGGTGTTATGTTTTCTAATGTGCACAATTCGTTTTTGCACATGCTGCTTATTGGGCATATTTTCTTTCATTTGTGTATTTTAGCATTTGCTTTAGCACTGGTCTTACCATTTGGGCCTGGCTTCCTTGCCGGAAGGAGCCCTTTGAATGGAACTGTATTTGAGACAGGCCGTAAGGGTGAGAAAAGGGGGGCCGGGCAGGATGGAGCAGCGGAACAGAATGTACTATTCTGTTCCGCTACAACCGACCAATCACCGTAAGTGACATTAGCATATTAATGGTCCACAGAAAGAGCACTCAGACACACACATGCGCCGCAGGCCTGCACACACACACACACACACACGCACACGCACGCACACAAACACACACGCACGCACACACATACATCAGAACGCAATCTGCAAAGTATAGTAAGACTGTAAAATTCAATATGCAGTTAAATTCACAAAGCATGACATTTTTAATTGTGTAAAATGAACATCCATAAAACATGCAGTTAATTACCTACTAAACAGGAATCAAAGCGATGAGATTGGATTCCTTGCTTTTGACCGAAAAATATTTGATGGCAGCGGCAAAACTGGTTACCAAGAAAGAGCAGAATAATTAATGCACAGCAATTAGCAAGGCAGGGCAGGCAGCAATGGACAGCATGCTGTCAGTCCATGTATTATCTTCTTCTTCTTTATTAATGACTATTATCATTATTATTATTATTATTATTATTATTATTACTTTAATTGTGTTCCCCTAAACATATTTCTGTTAATGAACAAGCTGCTGTATGCTGTATTTTGACTTTGTCCTTTTGAAGAGTTTTTATATGGAGAGCATCTTGTCAGAGAGTTTCCTTTCTCTGTTTCCCCTCCACTGGGATAAAAGAAGGACAATTTTCAACAACTAATTAAATTGGGTGTGTATTTATCATATTGCCGTTACATTCCAAGGCATCCGTCAGCAGACGTTCTGATGTGAGAAAGAGGGGTTCTGATACACTTAGCCATGGCTGTGGTTTAATTGTGCAGAAAATGTGATTTGTGTCTCAGTTCAAGTTCCCTTGGAGAGCAGTGTTAGCAGAGGGAGACTCCCATCTCATGAATACTCCTGCCTTTCAACCAGCCACTGGTGTGTGTGTGTGTGTGTGTGTGTGTGTGCGTGTGTGTGCGTGTGTGTGTGTGTGCATACATGCATTTACTTATGTGCAATCTTGTGTGTGTGTATGTGCATGTGTGTGTGTATGTATGTGTGTGTGTGCATACATGCATTTACATATGTGCAAGCCTGTGTGTGTGTGTGTGTGTGTGTGTGTGTGTGTGTGTGTGTGTGTGTGTGCACGTGTGCATACATGCATTTACTTATGTGCAAGCCTGTGTGTGTGTGTACGTACGTGCGTGTGTGTGTGTGTGTGTGTGTGTTTGTATATATGTGTACATTTTATTAGGGTTGCCACACACAAATATGTACATTTGTTGATTCAACGGCCAAAATGATAACATTTAGTACTATTTGTTTAGTCGTGAATAATGAAAAGCACTAAAAGCCTTTTACCAAAAATATTCTAACCAACCTATCGCCTGCAGTATTTGTTGTGTAATGTCTGTATTGTAGCACTTTGAGAAGTTGGGAAGCACTATTCCCCTGCACTCTTGCACATACTTTACAAGATTCTGTAAATTAAGTGGTGGGCGTGTGAAAGAAAAACGGTAGAGCAAGTTCCTCCACACGATTAACCTAAGACACTCAAAGTATAACAGAAAAATTTACGGAACGTAAAGGAGTTCAATAGCCTGTCACAGTGTCTGGCATTTTATATCGGTGAGGGTCTGTTAGCTGCGCGTTCCGGATTTTTGCTTTTTGGAAAAGAGAGGGGTGGGAATAGGTGGAGAGTCGGTGCTGGGAGGTGGGAGGGGGGGCTAGAGTGACTGGAGGGGGGGGGGGATGGGGCTTTACCTGGCCTCCAAACAGACAGCACGGAGAGAGAAATCCTCCACATACAGTACATTCCCCTCACCTTGCCCGGCTTTCCTTGCAGGGGAAAAACTGCTGATGAGAAGTACGGGAGCAAGCTTTTCAGCTCAGAGAAAAGTGCTTACTGGGTTTTCTTGTAAGGGAAAAAGGCTTGAGGAACAAGCTCTACATCCTCTTTTGTTTGGAGAGTTTGCAGCGGCCAGCATTTTCTATCTTCCTATCTCTTCTCGTATTTTTTTTTTTTTTTTTTTTTATATTTTCTTATTCATTCTGTTTGTTCTTTTGCTTTCCGTGTGTTTGTCAGGATCGTAGAGCTCCGCTGTGCAAGCCAGCGATTCTGTATCGATTTGTTCCCGGCTTATTCCTCAAGTCCTCTTGGGGTTTTAGGAAAGTTTAACAGTGCTTGTTGTCAACCCAGTTTTCTTGACAAACCAAATCATAAATTGACCGATTGTTTTTACTTAACACTAGATTATTGCTAAGGCCTTAACTAGATATTAATTTTGATATTCAATATTGGAGTGTAAATATATCAAATTCAATTTAATTAATTATCATCAGTTTACCTTGCAATTATCCTGTAATATTTACAGTAATATGCCTGTCTGCAATGACATATCTATATTTCTCAAATACATATATATGCATATACAGGTATACACTGCCAAAACAAAGGTAACACTTGAGTTAATGAAGGGGGTCTGGTGATTATGTTAAAGTGTAGGGTACATTTTCCTGACATATTTTGTGGATGTGATAAATGTTTTGTGGATGTCCTTTATTTCACCTCACTCTGAGGCAAATCGTTCGATCAACGACTATTTGAAATGCAACCTGTATCCAAATAAGCTCCTCAAACTATTGAAGCACTGAACTTGTAAGGAGTGGTTCAATGCACCCTATTCAAATAAGCTCCTCAAACTATTTAAGCATTGAACTTGTGAGGAGGGGTTCAGTGCACTTGGATGAGAGAGAAGCCATCTCTGCACCTGTCAAATTGTGAGAGAGAAACCACCTCTCCACCTGTCAAACTGTGTATGTTCCATGTTTATTAAATAGATTCACTACATTAAACTTGAGTACATAATTGGATGGCGTATAACGTAGAAACGTCCTGAGTGTAAATACGCAACTGAACTGCAGGTGCCCATCGTGGGGAATGTTGAAGAAGCACAAAGTGCATTGGAGTTGAGGGACCTGCAGAGCATCACTGAAACACAGTGGTGAATATTTACTATGTTGCTCTTCACCAGACATGTGCCTGTTAATGCACTGCTATTGGTATTAAAGGCAAAAATGTGGCTGATCTCACTGGCCACAATGAAACCCAATCCTCACTACATCCACAGGCAATTTATTCTTCTTAAACCAACCTTTTGTACGGCTGTGTCGCAGGTGCACTTCCATCACTTGTCACGAAATTGGCCCAGAGAGCCTCCAATATTTTTATGGATACAAAGTTCAGTCTCTCAACCTATTTATTCAGCCAATATAATGTAGTAATGACACTAATTACTTAGAAATTTAAAATTGCAGAAAAATTGCATTCCAGGCGTTTCAAGGGCCCTCCCCCACTTGGGGCCCTAGGTAGTCAGTTCCCCTTTTCCCCCCACTACGACGCCCCTGCAAACACATCCATATGTCCACCAAAAGACACTATTTATGATGTTATAAAAATATGCGCTGAACCAAGTTGCCTTTTTAATAATTGAGCAATGCATTGTTCAAAAATCTGAAGAACAAAATTATTATCTTTTTAATTATATACTTTGTATATACATGAAGAGTTCCATTCCAAAACACAATACATTTGATTTGTTCACCAAAAACAAATGCCAGGATCAATATTTCCAAGTGTAGAAAACATATTTGTTCTCAGGGGTTTAAATTTCTTGTTATTGTTGCGTTAAAAAAAAATATTTTGGCCAAAAAGCAATATCCAACACATTTTTTAACAAAACGCACCATATCCGTTGTTCAGCTTGGATGGAACGGCCATGCTGCTCCACGTGGCCGGAAGGTAACTAACCTTTCACCCATATAAAATCACCACTCATTTTGCCCAGGTTTCTTTGTGCCAAGTTATTTATGCTCATTCTTAAGTATTTGTATCTCCATACTAATAAATAAATGCATATGGATATATCGTGTTTTGGAAAGGAACTCCATCCATCCATCCATCCATTATCTAAGCCGCTTATTCCTGGTCAGGGTCGCGGCGTGGGGGCTGGAGCCTATCCCAGCATGCGTTCCGGGCAAGAGGCAGGAATACACCCTGGACAGGTCACCAATCCATCGCAGGGCACACACACCATTCACTCACACGCTCATACCTACGGGCAATTTAGACTCTCCAATTAGCCTAACGTGCATGTCTTTGGACTGTGGGAGGAAACCGGAGTACCCGGAGGAAACCCACGCGGACACGGGGAGAACATGCAAACTCCGCACAGAAAGGCCCCCGGCCTGGATTTGAACCCGAGACCTTCTTGCTGTGAGGCGACAGCGCTATCCACTGCACCACCGTGCCGCCGTGGAAAGGAACTCTTCACATATAAATAAATTATTCCCTGAGACAGTGCTTAGCTGTACATACCAAGAACACGCCAAGTGGAATGCCCTGATTTCTTAATCCAACTAAACGCTTTCTCTGGGCCCTGTCTAATGAAGACATGCGCATTGTCTTTTAAAGCAATCCTGCTTATTTTATACAGAATAAAACATGCGCATCAATGTCTTCCAGTGGCTTTATTACCACTGCTCTCTCCCTCCTTCACCCCTTCCCTTGCTCCTCCCTCAATCCCTTCTCATTCTCGCCTGGGTGTCTTCAGCCAAAGTCTCAATCTGGGTGTCCATTACTAATCGATTTAAAGGAGCCAGCGCTACGCGGAATACAAATAGCCCGTCCAAGAGTGAAAATACAAGGGAATTATCCAATCTTAAGGTCTGTCTTCCCATTCATAAAGCCCTATGGCTTTGTAATCAGTCTTTATAAACCATCTTAATCTTTTAATTCACTTGTACCGCACCACTGGCTATCCAGGTTTTTTTTTTCTTCTTCTTCATAGCAGGCACTTTGTTGTACTTAATCCTCTAAACACTCTGAGATTTCTTGAGTGTTTCCAAACTGCACTGTCAACCCTCTGTGGGGCACACCTTTAACAAAAATAAAGGGGAAATGTCATGCTGTATTAATAGTTTTCATCGACTTATACGGGGTCCCGTTGCGGGACCGCCGCCATTACCATTTAAAGTCATCACGCCCCCCCTTCATGTTTAAATGCAATGTGTGGCCTGGATTCGACCCACATTTTTCTTGAACTTTGCAATTAAAAACTATTTTTGCTGTTTCTTTTTTTTTGGTCCGCAAGCACAGTTCAGCAATTACCACGGTGTATTTGCCAGATCGTTTGTGGAAGAAAAAAGAACAAAATAATAATACATTGGTTTACCTGAAGTTAATATCCTTAGAAGTTAACTTAGCTTGAGTATGTGTTTGTGTTTGGAGGAAGTCCGTAATCATTCAGAAATTGGGCTTTTAGTTTGATGTATCAACCACACTGCATTATTGGCTCTCGGAAGGTGATTTATAAATACCTGTTACCTCCAGCTGAACCCTTGCCCTGGGTTTTATTTTACCATGGAGCCACTCTAGCTGCTTTTAAGTCATCCAAACTTTTATTTCCCCTGGAAGAATGTATTAAAGGTTTTGCCTAAGTGAACTCTTTTTTGATTTTTTTCTCTTCTCGTGAACACTTTGCAGTTGTCAGAAAGCTTGGTTCCGCAGCCATTTTTTAAGTTTCTAAACATACAAGTTGTCTCATGAAACCAGTCTAATGGAAATGTACTGACAATTTGGAAGAGGTGCATTGCACAGAAACACAAAGATGTTGTTATTTTCCATTCCGCTGGCCTTGGCCAAAGACAGCTGAGAAACTTCAGCATTATTGTCTTAATAAAACCAGTAAACATTTTTTTCTTTCTTTCAAGTGGATAATATGAGATTGTGGATTCATCTCTAACGGCTAAATCTAACTTTTAGTTGGCTCGTCAAAGTATAATAATGCTAATTCTGTCTAATGTTCCCAAACTTTGTTTGCTAGCTATACAGCTAGCTTAGTAAGACTGCAGTTTGTGTGAATCCTTCAGTTTTTTTGTGGTTTTCTGAACAGTTCTTCCAGCTACTGAATTAATGCAGAATGAAGAGGCTCAAAAATAAACCATAACCTTAATGCTCCAGCAAAATTTGTCTTAACTGTCGATAAGTGAATATTTTGAATTATTATTGACTTGTTTTGCCCTTCTTAGCTACCAATAAGGCTACAACAATCATGGAATGTCAATCAATTGTTTTGCCTTTCTTAGCACTCGTATGTCCCAGTAATATATAACTGTATAAGAACTACTGCTGAATTAGATCAGAATAAATGTGATGTATTAAAGACTTTCACATGACCACCCATTCGTGAAGATCTTCATAGACTACTCCCACATGAGTCAGAAACAAATAAAGTAAATCGGTAGTCTATAACTTGTTTAACATGTTCCTGACAAATTGTTAAACATTTTATATCCTGACTAATATTGGTGTTACTACTGCTAATAAAGTGGCTAATAAAGTATGAATAAGGTAGTACCTGAACAAAGCCCCTATAAATGGTTAGTTATTAGTGTCTAAATCAGAAGTTGTTGGGTTATTAAAACTGTCTTAATTAGCCCTTGATATGTGGACTATAAAATAAAGCGTTACTTTTCAAATATGCATTTGACCCAGGTTACGAATAACACCGGTGACGAAGTGCACATCACCCGACCAAAAATTCAAAGGTTTCCTTGTGCAACCTTTTCCTTGACCTTTCCAAAGTTGGATTACCAAACGGAAATGGGATAACCAAACTGATTTTAAAACAATGGTGGGCCTGTTTGATTGAACCCAAATATATTGATGAGACTGTAGACATGGTATAACCTGGAGGGAAGAACAGACCAACCATGTGGACAATCACTCAAACAGAGCAAGCGCCACTTCTCAAGGCAGCAAAACCACTTAAAAGCCCTCAATTCTGTCAAGTTGACTGTTTGTGTCGCGCCTATTTGAATCAATACCGAAAATGCGATGTAATGTTTCATTCTGTCACAGCGCGGGAATTACAATTAACGTTGCATAACATACAAAATTCCTCATATTTTTCTCCCGTATACACTGATATGCAGAGATCAAAAGCATCCTTTTGATGTTTCTGTAACAAACAATTAAGTAGCGTGATAAGATAACCTTGCCTTTAACTAGGATTGAATCCTGAGGCTAGTTTGTGAGCGGTGATTCGCAGGTGTGGACTGACTTTGATCTATTCTGAGTTTACATTCCCTAGCGACTCCGAGACACTGGGATTGGCATCGAGGAAAGCACAACTGTGCCCTCAGAGATAACAATGTATAAAAAAAACACTGAACCTGTGTTTGGGGGCATTCACAGGCTCTTTCTGGATGCGGCGAGGGAGTGGAAAGTGCTTGTAATGTCCTTTGAAGAGTGAACAAACTTGCGCTGAGAGAAAGACGGCAAGTGTTTCCTCTCGCTCCCCAAAAAAATATTTTTATGAAAAAAGCATTAAGTGTAACTTTGTAAGGCCTTCATAAAGCATGCATAACACATTCCCGGGCATGGCTCTACCACTTCACCGCCTTATAAAACACCTATAAACAAGTGCTCTGTTTTATGACAGCTGTCACAGAGTGATATACATCTTGTTCATATGCTTGCTTTTTTACATACTGTAAGCTACATAACTCTATGTCAGCACTCATAAAGCATTGCAGCTGTTTATGAATGCTTTCTAAAGTGGTAGCGCAGTGGTGCGCACGCTTCATCAAGGCCTTATGACGTTACACTTAATATAAAGTATTACTGAAAATGCACTGCCTTAGGACGGATCCACATAAAAGGTAATTGAGTTATTGTATCATTTTGTACCGTTTCTGGTCCTTACAAAACAGCAACGACAACTAAATGCTGGGGAGGAATCAAGGAGAGCTCAAGTGATTTAAAAACTGTGCATGTTTTGCATACTAAGCTAACATTGCACAGCTAAGAGCTATTGGAAAGATTAACTCCATGCCTACAATGCAATATAGAAAAATAGACCAAAATGTTCGTAGGCTCTCTCGCAAGGAAGAAAAAGAGCAGACACAAGCAGTAATTTATGCACTCCGGTAATATATTGTATACAACCAGAAGTCAATAAATAGACACTGCGAGTGGTCCATATTGTCAGTTATTTTTTTGTTTTTTGTTTTTTTTACTTTACCCCTCCTTCTGAAAAAAAAAAAGTTTTATCTTTCTTAGACGGGCAGAAATAAATTGCAGGTACAAGATCCAAATTACATTGTTTAACCTCAAAATTATTGGCCAGAGCTCCTCTCCTGGCGGGTTCTTCCTATGATTTATGGGTTTAGTTTACTCTGTGCAAATCCAACTGTGTTCTGCAGCCATGGGGGGAGGGGGGCGGCGGCTGTGTGGCGGCGGGTGGAGGAGCACGTTGTGATGGAGCAGCCTTTAATATTTTATAAGCCTTTCTGCACTTCTCCTAATTTAGAAATATGAGGTCGCATGTTGAAAGAGAGGATTATTAGCTGGTGCTAATCTCCGCCGTTTACTTTTGTCCCCCCCCCCTTCCCCCTCTCCCCATGCCTCTGGAGCGTCAACAGGGAGAGCGGCCTGCCTTTGCAGTCGTCCAGCCCTTGCGGAGGCGTATAGAGGTCCTCAGTGTTGACGGTGCAAATTATGATTTGGGGAAGGGGCGCGTGAGGAGGGCGGGGGTCATGACGGCAGCCGCCCCGGTCGCATATAAGGCGCCGGTTATCGCCTGGCAGCCAGACGAGATGCCCACGCGGTTCACCCGCTCTTCGTTCTTTCAACCTCTTTTCCCCCCTCTTTTTGTCACGAGCGCAGTGCTTTCCATAATCGCGCTCCAACAAAAGGCGTCGCTTTAAAAGCCGGAGCGCCACTTGAGTCGCGCGCCGAAATTTCCACATCCTTTCATCTTCCTTTTATTTATTTTTTCCAGGGCAGCGTGCTCGCTCGGGTTTATGTCTGCTCGCAAAGTCTTTGTTTACAGCAGCCTCAGCCTTCATCGCTAGCTCTGGTCCCCTGCGTGCACATGCATACACATATATATATATATATATATATATATATATATATATATGTATGTACTATATATATATATATATATTCATTTGTGTTTACAGTATATGGGAAATATGCAGCGGGCTACTCCTGTGTGCGCTTGAATGTTTCGGGAATGTGCAATGGCTGAACAAACAGGAACGGGGAAATGGATGCTGAGCGCGGTGGCGCGCGTTTGCCCGCTGAACACCCTCACAGGCTCCTCACCCGACTGAGCACGCGAGCCATTTAAGCCTCGCCAAATTTATTCAGGCTATTAAATTAGGCCTGTTTAGGATATTTTGCAGATAACACACAAGTTGGTTTAATTTTGCTCCTTCCCTCTGCATGCAAATTCCCGCTCGCTTGTAATTAATGCATCCATTTCTTCCATGTGTGAATGCAACCGGCAGGCAGAGCATTTATTGGCGTGACGGGGGGGAAGTTCGGTAAATATGGATTTTGTTTATCTTTCTTTTTTTCTCCCAGAGATAAGTCTCTATCTAAACCTTCCTAGCGCTGGGCCTATGGTAACATTTTGTTAATTTAAATACCTCGAAAGTGCCATCTGGAAGGAGAAATATTAATGACAAACACACAGATCCCTGCATGTCTCCCAGTTCTAATCAAGCGGTTGCTGGTTACACAGCGATGTTTTTCAGGGAATTGGGGAAAACAGCCCGTGTGCTAAACCACGATTGATGCTTTGTATGAAATCTGAATACAAATGAAGGATTTGTCAAACTGCAATATTCAGGTCTCCAAAGATTACCATACGGAGTGCAGATAATTATGCACACAGTTGATTGAACGGAGTCAAAACAGGGAATGTGTAAACTTCAGACTGCCGCTGCTTTGATTTCTATGGAAATTTGAGGGTGACGCACGCAACTACACCACCCCAACGGAGTTAAATCTGCTGCTTTTTTCCCCCCCTCTCTGAATCTGTATTCCACAATCATTGATATGGTGAATCCAACACTTGTGTAAGTACAGTTAGGCGAACGATAGAAATGAAACTGAACCATTCTGTGGAGTTTCACAGTTTAAGAGCAACGGGTGAGAGTGCTTCCTGCTACAACGGCCTGGCCCCCGAACTCTCGCGCCACTGATAGCTTTATAGCGCTTTATAAGTTTGTCACGATTTTCAGGTTTCAGGTTAACAGGGGGGAGAAAAAGCCTAGAAGCTGTCTTGAGTTAAGCAGCATTCCTCATTCTTATTACTTACTTAAACAGGAACCAGCATATTCTTTGCTATTTTTTCTTATTTGATTAATTTACATTTTGATTATATTTCCTTTCTATTCTGCTGGAATTAAACCCAGCATGAAACAATTCCCCCGGGCTGTTTAAAAAAAAAACTCTGACACCCCCCACACACACACACCACCAAACCCCCCCTTCCCCACCCTCCCTCCGGAGAATATCACCCTATTTCCTTTGGTCTGATCATTGGGAAATAATTTTGGGGCTTTATTTTGTACTCCATTCCAGTATATGCTTTTTTTTTTTTCTTTGCTTTTGTTTTTATTTCATTTATCCCTTCTTTTTCACCCCCTTCCTCTAACACAAAAGTCAGCAAAACAGCACAGTATTTAATCAACAATAAATTGGTACATGTGCTTTAATGTTGAGTTAGTCAAGAGAGAGAGAAAATGGCACAGAAATAATAAGTTATATATATATATATAAAAAAGATAACAACATAAAGGCAACTAATCAAAATTTCATTACGCTGTACATATTCTTTAATGGCAGCCAGATGAAATGTGTGGCATTCAGCATAAAAGCAGAGCGCACACTCGCCACCGCGGCCCTGTGTTCTCCAGCTCCGGTGAGTTAATTGAAATGATGTATGGCGGGAAATGGAAGCACGGCTTCTTGTAGGGGTCAGGAGGCTTTGGTGAAATAGATGTAGATGAGATCTCCCCTGGGGTGAATTCGTATCCCGGCGCATTCCAACGGCGATGAGAGTCCCGCTGCAGTGCGCGATCTGCCGCTGATCCGCCACCGCCGCTCTGGGGATTGATTGCGAGGGCCGTCGTGGCAAGGTCGCCTTGACCCCGCTCCCTGGGAGAGCGGATCCGATGAGTGTCGCGGGGTCATTCTCAATTACCGGTCGCCGAACGCCAGGAGCACGCGCTGAACGGTCGGGGAAGACTCCCGACCCACAAACTGACTGGGGCTTTACCCGAGCGAGCGCCGCAAGGAGGGCCCGGATAAGAGCTAACCATGGTTTGTCCTTAAATCTCTGTTATAAATGGTATGTTCTCTAATGCCAGGCGTCCCACTGACAGGATCGTGGGGATCCCATCAACGATCTCAGATCGGGCCTCGAACCCTCAAGCTCTGATCTTTTTTTTCTGCCTTTTTATCTTTTCTGGCTTACCGCTTCTTACCGTACCACCATGTCAAAAACCTTTTGAAAGTTTACAGTCAAAGCTTTGCATTGGTCTGAATTACTTCGGCTTGCCTTCAAAAGCCATACATTTGGATGGCAGGTATGCCATATGGTTGGTGGGGCATACCCCCAAACCTGTACAGCACTGAAAGGGACGCCCATAGAAATGGCCACAATGGCCACAGACTCAGTCCTTACAAACGTTAACTTCTGTACCTTATGACCTCTTGGCCTGTCCCTCCCCTTTCCAACAAGCCCCTGCGCCTGGCTGGGCCTCTCCTACCTTGGGCCAGAGCCGTTTCAGTGTCCCCCCTGGGATACCACAGTGGCACCTTCATTTTGGCAGTTACCTATATATATATAGTTATATATATATATATATATAAATCTGTTTTGTTTCTTCCTTCTCTGCTTCTTCTTCCACTTCAAATGCTCCAGGCCCTCAGATTATTGATTCTCCCCATTGGTCAATATTTACTTGAACCAATAACATCATCTGTTCAGATCCACTTCTACCAATAACACAATTTATTCATAGTTATCAATTGCAGGGCACACAGTAAGTGACCTCATTATTTTAGACATATAACGATGTGCACATGTGATGCCATTTCAGGCAATAGAACAAAAACTATATGGACCCCATATTGCTTTTCTGTGGGAAGTAGCTTGTTTGCTGTCTAATAC
This sequence comes from Aldrovandia affinis, assembly GCA_029706075.1. Lineage (NCBI taxonomy): Eukaryota > Metazoa > Chordata > Actinopteri > Notacanthiformes > Halosauridae > Aldrovandia > Aldrovandia affinis. Next base: position 309,143 of record JAINUG010000115.1, read on the forward strand.
TCAACATAAAACTAAATCTCAACATAAGCATAATTATTGAAATTGAATTGATTCCAACTTACAACTAAACTTTCATATATATTTCATACATATTTTCAAATATATTTCACAGAAACTAAACAAGAACAATTCCAAAGCAATGCTACCCATATTTTCCTACATTTGTTCAAGTAACTTTGCCCTGTGTTTCTTCACCTTGCCATCTCAAGAGAATGTTGTCTTTATGTGCGTGGTCAATGTGTGCTATCTTGGCAAGTGTCAGCAGAAAGTCTGTGTAATGAAGGTCTGGTGAAGTGGTTGTAATAATGTTTTCAACTCATACACTATTTAAACTCTTAACAAATCTTCAACATTTTCTCATGATATAGCATATACAGTATTTTTTTTATTTTTCATAGCACTGTATATTACTGTATATTCATGTAGGATAAGTGTTATGTTTGTGCACACAGTAAACCTATTAGAAATAATAATAGCACAACAAGTGTAGTTCCATACCAGTGGTGGCCCATCCATTGAGGTATAGAAGCTTAACCTCTCTAATAAATCTAGTTTAAACGATTTTTCATTCTTATTAATTGCATTAATATTTTTGTGAGTTCGCTCAGTGAGAGAACACCGGTTCCTCCCAGACCAGTCAGGAAGCTTGAACATGCATCCAAAATTCAAGTATTCGTTGACCCTATTACGGACGCATGTGCAGAGCTTTTGAGGCTGTGGGTGTCGGCACCTCTCAGATACATCTTTTGAGCATTGTAGCTAGTTGTTGTAGTATCCGGCATCAATTTTAAGGTCATTATCATTTGTATATTCTTTTTTTGTTTGTTTTTTTAACAATTTTGGAGTCCCTGTCTTTGTAGTATTCATTTAAGTAATTAATTACCAAAATGTAATTTGCTAAGCTAGTCAACTACCTACTTGTGTTTGTCTGGCATAATGGTAGCTAGTTAACTAGCAGGTTAAGTAGTGTTCATCAGCTGACAATTTTGCATTTAATTTGGTTCATGCTAAAGAGGGACAGGGGTTGTTAGCATTGGTTAGCACTATATAAATAGCAGTCAACTTGGAGTGAATCATTGTAGCATTCATTTCATATTGTAAAATATCTTATTTTTTATCTCAGCTAACGTTAGGTTACCACATGTGTTACAGTGTCAGCTAGCATTTCCTGTTACGCCATTTCCTGTTACACGCGATGTTTGAAACGCTAGCGTGCTTTCTACTACTGCTACTTCAAAATAATTTTTGCACGTAAAATACCAAATATATTGGCAGCAAAACTTTAATTGTATTCATAACCTACATCGAATCTGCGTGAATTTTATAAATGAAGGGACTCCAACCCCATGGTTTTCTGTTCTACTGTCAAGAAAACAAATTTACAGTAAGAAATTTGACTATGGCTTCCTCCCTTGTTTCCTGCTTGGAGTGCAACATGTTTAGTATTAGTTCTGACGTCAAGTTTAGCGTAACTGGTATCTGTAGTAAGTGTCAACTTAATTTAGAATTGGCTCAGAAAATAGTTGAGCTTGAGGACCGCATCCAGACACTTCGCCAGATTCAGGAGGGAGAGAGTTACATAGAGTCTTTTCTGCAAGCACCGGACGCACCAGGGAGTTTAAATAGTTTAAATATCAGTGCTATTCCCCTGGCAGAGCCTTCGCAGCAAGGCGTTTTTGTCATGGTTCGAGGGAGGCATAGTCGCCGCCCCAAGGAGGTCATACACCAAACTCACATTTCAAATCGTTTTCCCCCACTCAGTAATACACCTACTGAGAAAGCTCCACTGGTCAACAAGATTTTTCTTGCATGGGGTTTTTCAATGGATTTGGGTGCTGAATCCAAATCTGGCATTAGTTTTTGCCTATCACATCAGGTTTTTGAACTATGAAAAATCATTATTTTTGAGAAAACAGCAATTTTACACTTTAAGTTGAAAAACACTGTTGCATTAGAAGATCAATAGATGCAAAAATGTTTACAATGAAAGGTACCTACTTCAATTACAATATTTAATTGTAAAACTTAGATTAGGTAGAGTCTTAACAGCAGATTAGGTAGTCTTCACAGCTGCAAATCACAAAAAACAAAAATGAAGTAGTTTAATCAGTAATAATCAAGCTTTTGCTGTTTTATCCACACCAAGATTGCCAGACTGGATGGTCAACTTTAGTCAAATCCATGAATATGGAGCATAGATAGCACAAAAACTTGATGTGATAGAGCAAATCTGAGCTCAGATTTGGATTCAGTAGCCCAAAATTAGCCAGTTTCCAAAGTCCATGCAAGAAAGAAAAACTTTTTTTTGTAGACCAGTGTTATTGGCGATTCCATTTTACAAAACGTGAGGATAGAGTCCCCAGTGACCATAGTACAATATTTGCCTGGGGCCAGAGCTACCGACGTGGAGGCAAACTTAAAGGTGCTAGCTAAGAATAATCGTAAATATTCTAAAATTATTATCCAATTATTATCGATGTTCGAATTAGGCAGTCGGAGATCACTAAAAATAATTTTGTTTCGGTGTGTTAGCTCACTAAAACACTCAGTCGGGAAGTAATTATCTCTGGCCCTATCCCTGCCAGTAGGAGTGATGAAGTCTACAGTAGACTCACGTTGCTAAATTGCTGGCTGGCTAACTGGTGTACTGACAACAACTTGGGCTTCATAAACAATTGGCCTACTTTTTGGGGAAAGCCTGGCTTACTGAAGAGAGACGGACTCCACCCGAGCTGGAGAGGTTCTCTTCTATTATCTAGAAATTTTTCCCATAGTCTAATCTCGCTAAATTTATGACCTCTCAGAGCGCTACCCAGGCAGCAGACTTCTGATCCTAAACTACTGTCTGCTAGCTTCCAAAAACCTGTGACTAGCTTGGCTATTGAGACTGTGTCTGTCCCTGGTTTTTGAAATAAAAAGCTATCTGAGCACACTAGCTGTCGTGGCCTTTGTGTACATAATCTTATTTATATTAACCCTCTGAGGTCCGTGCTAAGCTTTTAGACGTTTTTTGATTTTGGCATGGTCTGATATTTATCTCAATTTCATCAATTTAACACACACTTACTCCAACGTGTTTGATATTTTTATTTGAAGGACAATCACAGCTACATTTGTATGCCATCAATAGTTTGGTCAGTATCATATGCAGCTTGTAAATAGATCTACAAACACACAAGTTAAAAATAGTAAATTTTTCTGCTGTCACAAAAGTTGTGAAAGCACACACTAAACTATAGTGACGAATTGTTTTGCCAATGTGCGTTTGTTCATCAAGGTCTTGGTTATGTAAGGGTGTGAAAACAGTTTAGCACATCTGAGATCTAAATAGCTAAAAAACCTGTTTTTATCAGAACTGGTCACATTTATTTCAGGCTGTGGGAGGGCTAAATGCTAAATACCTGAATATTCATTATTCATTGTCCACACCTCTAAGAACTGTCAGATGGGCCATCTCACTGGGCCATCAGTGTTATATTCTGAGTTCCTGTTCTGTTGTTTTTTGGCCTTTGTTTATTTTTCATTCAGTCCTTATTCATTATTCTTTATCCAGTATTGCATTTTCCCTGTTCTGTCACGTTCTGCTCCCTGTCTGTCCTTGTTCCGTTTATTTCGAGATCCACACCTTGTCTTGTCATGCACTTCGGGAGTTTATACTTTTCGGGGTTTTCCCCTTCGCTTATTATCTCGTTTTCTTCCTTCTTACTTTCTAGATTGCACTTTGTATATATTAGGTAGATGTGTATAGAACTAACCAACTAATCTACTAACGTTAGGGATTTAGATTAAGTTACTAACACGCGGAATATGTTTGGCGTCACTAAGACGCGGGAATTCATATATTTTCACGAGTATTTGAAAACAAGCTAAATAAATAACATTTTAGGCTGTTTGAAAAGTATTCTTCCATAGATCTTGTGTGCATATTGCAATTTGTTACGTTGCAACACGCGGAATATGTAGTCACGCTGAATTCATATATTGAATATATATACGAGTATTTGATAACATGGCAAATCAAATATAGTTACTTACTCCTCGTCAGTTATTGGCTTTTCATCAATACTCTCAAACACTGCAGCGCAGAAAATCTTTCCATCTTGAATAAAATTGTATGTCTGTATAAAATCTTGCTTCAAATTGTCGGGACAGTTTATGTGTTTACGCCCGGCGTTTTCACACATGGCCCCACGCCCCTCCCACACACCTCGCCTAAACTCGCCCCTAGTTACCATGTCAATAGAAGGGGACGTTACTACCAGGTAAAAAAGAGAGTAAAAGGCAAGGTTTACTTTTGGTCTAATTAACCTAATTTAAAAATCCCATTTGATTTGCCAGTGCTCAAATCGGAAAGTGCGATTCTAAGGTTTCTGTCAATGTTTTTGTCGCGTGTGTATGATAAAATATCGCGAAGTTAGAAATAGTAATATACTTTTATTGCTGCTGGGAGCGGCGCCGCTCCCGTCGACCTCAGGGGGTTAAAACCTCTCAGCCTGCTGTAAGTGTTGCCTGTAATAAGACATATCTTAAATGTGGATTGTTAAATGTTAGATCACTTTCCCCCAAGGCGGTTCTTGTTAACGAACTAATCACGGACCATAGTTTTGGCCTGATTAGTTTCACTGAAACCTGGCTTAGGCCTGACGAATACAGTGCACTTAATGAGGCATCTCCTGATGGTTATGCTAGCTGTCAAGCACCGCGTCTGTCCGGTAGAGGGGGCGGTGTTGCTGTGATTTTTGCGACAAAATTTAGATTCACACCTAAATGTGGGGATAAGTTCTCCTCTTTTGAATCGCTTGTTATGCTTTCTGGACGGTCAAAAGATAAAGTTACCTCAGTGCAATCCTTAGTAACCTTAGTACCTATTTATAGACCACCTGGACCGTATACTGTCTTTCTTTCTGAGTTTGCAGTTTTTATCAAGCTTGGCAACTATGGCAGATAAAGTTGTGATTGTTGGAGATTTCAACATACATGTTAATAATGACAGTGACCCTTTAGGACTGGCTTTTATTGACTCTGTTGGTTTTATTCAAAATATATCTGAACTAACCCACTGCCACAACCATACCTTAGATGTAGTGTTATCCTATGGTATCGATGTCAAGAATATCATTGTGTCTCCCCTTAATTCTGTACTATCGGATCACTTTTTGATTACTTTTGAAATTCAGGTAAATATTCCTATTAAATCGAAACCTAGATACTATTACAGCCGGTCTATAAATTCATTGACGCCTTAAAAATTTATAAACATACTTCCCGAATCATTAGTATCAAGTCAGGACCCAAATAGCTTTTTGTCAATTGATCATCAAACAGATGCGGTAAATCTGCGACAGAATTTGAGGGAGAAGAAAAAACTGTTTAAGATATATAAAAACAACAGTACCGAGAGTAATAAGGCTGAATATTGCCGTGTGCGTGCTAAGGTCAAAAAAGAACTAAGGGTAGCCAAAAGGATCTACGAAAGGCAAATCGCAGAAAATGATAAAAGTAACCCTAAGCGTTTCTTTCAATACTGTAGTAGGAAAAGAAAAGTCAAAGAGGAGATTAAGGGAATTAAAAACAAAGACGGGGCACTGCTCTGTAAAAATAAGGATATTGCAGATGCTCTAAATGGCTGTTTTGTAGATAGTTTTACCAGAGAAGAGGCTGCTAATAGGCCGGAAGGCATATTCATTACTCAGAAAGTCTTAGCGGATACAGAGATAGGGAGATGGAAGTATTGGGTAAATTACAAAAATTAAAGACTAATAAAGCAGCCGGCCCGGATGGCATATACCCCAGGGTACTAAAGGAGTTAAGCGAGATCATTTTTAAACCACTGGCAAGTATTTTAAAGACTGGTGAAGTACCTAATGACTGGAAACAGGGTATTGTGGTACCAATATATAAGAAAGGGGACCGTACTGATCCAGGAAAGTATAGGCCTATTAGTTTAACTTGCATCATATGCAAAATATTAGAATCTATTATTAAAGATAAACTAGAAGTATTTCTAGAAAATTACAACATCCTAAGGGATAGCCAGCATGGTTTTTGCAAGGGTAGGTCATGTCAGACAAATCTGCTGACATTTTTTGAGGAAGCAACCAAGTGTCTGGATGAGAGAAAGGCGTATGATATTATATACTTAGATTTCCAAAAAGCATTTGATAAGGTGCCACATGACAAACTCATTATCAAAATGAGAGCAGTAGGAATTACAGGTGGCATTTTAGAGTGGGTTCGGAACTGGTTACTGGATAGAACACAAAGGGTAGTAATAGGCGGGATCTTATCCGAGGAGGGTATAGTGGGAAGTGGAGTTCCGCAGGGATCGGTGCTGGGACCACTGCTCTTTATCATCTACATAAATGACATTGATATGGACATTGAAAGTACATTAGTTAAATTTGCAGATGATACAAAACTGGGAGGCTTAGCAAATAGTCAGGAATCTACTAAAGTAATCCAAGACGATCTGAATAGAATCCAGAAATGGGCAGAAACCTGGCAAATGAAATTTAATATAACTAAATGTAAAGTTCTACAGGTGGGGAATAAAAACATAGGACAGGATTATTTTATGGGAGGTAGAAAACTAGAATGTGCACACGTAGAAAAAGACCTAGGAGTCCTAGTTGATCAAAGCTTGTCAGGGACTGGTCAATGTGCGGTAGCAGTTAAAAAAGCCAACAGGATGCTGGGATACATAGCCAAGAGTATAGAGTACAAATCGAAGGAGATCATACGCACCCTATACAATGCCCTTGTTAGGCCACACTTGGAATATTGTGTGCAGTTCTGGGGAAAAAAAAAAAAAAAAGATATAGATGCGCTGGAAAAGGTCCAAAGACGGGCAACCAGACTGATTCCAGGCATAAAAGACAAGTGTTATGAGGAAAGGCTAGAGATGCTTGGACTGTTCAAGCTTAGTAAAAGGAGACTTAGGGGAGATTTGATTGAGGCTTTTAAATTTATTAAAGGAATTAACAAAGTGAATTTTAGGAAATTATTCAAGTTGAGTTCGGTTAGCAGAACGAGGGGGCATAAATGGAAACTGACAAAGGGTAAATTTCACACGGACACTAGGAAATATTTTTTCACACAGAGAGTGATCAATGCGTGGAATAGCTTGCCTGGACATGTAGTAGAGGCTGAGACACTAGGGGTATTCAAGGCTAGGCTCGATCCAGTGTTAGACACTCTAGCCTTTGGATAAACTAAGCATGTGAGCAGATTAGTGGTAAGAACGGACGAGCAGTGTTGGGCTGAATGGCCTGTTCTCGTCTCCCCCTTAAAAAAAAAAAAGAAAAAAAGAAAAATCATATTTTACGGAATACACTTGATGCTGTCACACCCCTCAAGAGGAAAAAATGCAGTCAGAAGAAACTTGCACCCTGGTTTACTGACCATACCCGTGCACTTAAACAAGTTTCCAGGAAATTAGAACGCCGATGGCGCTCTACCAATTTAGAGGTTTTTCATTCTGCTTGGAAGAACATAGAATGCAAGCACGCCCTTACTACAGCTAGGTCATCGTACTTCTCAAAATTAATTGACCAGAATAAAAACAACCCAACATTCCTATTTAACACGGTAGCTAAACTGACAAAAAATCTGTCTTCAGATTGCATCAGTTATCCTTCTAACTATAATTCTAATGACTTCATGAACTCGTTTACTGATAAGATTGAGACAATCAGAGAACAAATTATGAAAATGACTCCAATATCTAGCACTCCAACTCCCCAGATGGCACAGGGCTATCAGGATCAGGGTTGCGTAGAGACCCTTGAGTTTTTCACTCCCTTGGATCTGGTTATGCCTCCAAATCATCTACATGTCTGTTAGACCCCATACCAACAAAGCTTATTAAAGAGCTTTTGCCTGTGCTAGGCCAGCTCATGTTAGATATCATAAATACATCCCTATTATTGGGTTGCGTACCTAAGTCTTTAAAAGTGGCAGTAATCAAGCCTCTTCTAAAGAAACCAAATCTTGATCCTGTTAATCTGAAGAACTATAGGCCCATTTCAAATCTTCCCTTTTTGTAATTTTTTAAAAAGAAATCTGTAGCTCAACAATGAACTGCTTTCCTAAAAATGTATAATCTGTATGAAACACTACAATCAGGTTTTAGACCAAACCATAGCACTGAGATGGCACTTATTAAAGTTGTAAATGACTTACTGTTAGCATCGGATACTGGTTGTGTTTCAATTCTAGTGCTCCTTGACATAAGTGCTGCTTTTGACACTATTGACCACCAGATTCACAGGCTACGAAACCTGGTTGGTTTGCATGGATGGGCACTCTCATGGTTTAAATCATACTTATCAGGTTTCAATTTGTGCAATTATATCAAGAGTTCTCTGACTACTCTCAGGTTAAATATGGTATTCCACAAGGTTCAGTGCTGGGACCATTACTGTTCTCATTATACTTGCTACCACCGGGTAATGTTAAACATTAACATTGTAAACATGGTGTGAATTTCCATTGCTATGCAGATGATACACAGCTGTACATATCAATGAAACCAGGTGAACTACTTCAACTCACTCAATTAGAGGCTTGTACAGTATCTCTGATATAAAGAATTGGATGACAGTACATTTTCTGCTTTTAAATTCAGATAAAACAGAGATGATGGTTTTTGGCCCCAAAAAATTAAGGAACAAGTTGGATCTGCAGTTAAATGCAGGTGATTGCATAGTTGCATCAAGTCTAATGGTTAAGAACCTTGGTTTTATTATTAATCAGGATCTTACATTTGACACTCATATTAAAAACACTTCCAGAGTAGCTTTCTTTCACCTAACATAGCTCAAATTCAGCACATTCTGTCATTAGAGGATGCAAAAACCTTGATGCATGCTTTTGTTGCATCGAGGCTAGACTATTGTAATGCCTTATTATCCGCCTCCTCTAGTAGCTCTCTAAAGAGTCTTCAACTAGTAGAGAATACAGCGTCACGTATATTGACTAGATCCAAGAAGTATGAGCACATTACTCCTGTGTTAGCATCACTACATTGGCTTCCTGTTAAATATCGGGCTGATTATAAAGTACTGTTGCTAACTTTTAAAGCAGTGAACGGACTTGCACCTAGATATCTGACCGAAATGATTTCCCCTTATAAGCCGACACGACTGCTTCGTTCACAAGAAGCCGGCCATCTATTACTCCCTAGAATTTTGAAAAGCACAGCTGGTGGTAGAGCCTTCTCTTTTAGAGCTCCTCTGTTGTGGAACAGTTTACTAAGGCATGTTAGGGATTCGGAAACAGTTTCAATTTTTAAGTCTAGATTAAAAACATATATTTTCAGCCTAGCCTTCTGCCAAACATAGTCTAGGTGGAGAGATGGAGAAGGCCGTGCCCTAGTGTCATATGGAGTGAGAAACTTTCCATACTTTATCCTTGATTGGGTGTGGATGGTTTGGAACTCTCTCGGCTGCATGTATTCTCTGTCCCTCTCCTAATAGGTATGCTGCCATAGCTTATACCTGTCGGGGCTCTCTGTATATTTCCTATGCTTGTGCTCCCCTGATCTTACACAATGCTACTGGCTATAGCACTGCTTCTCTGCCTCGGCCTCGGCACCTGCCCCCGAGCCCTAGATCCTGCGAGAAGTGTGAGCTGCCCCCATCAACCCTCACCCCCACACCAACCCCAGCTCCTGGATCTGGACCCCCTTCACGTGGTTCAGCCCCCCCACCCGCTGACTACCTAACTCAGAAGGGGCAAGGTCTTTCAGCCCTGAGTCACCTTGGACTGACCATGATATGGTGTTTTTTGGACACACCCTGTGCCGGCCAGAAGAGGATGGGCTCCCCCCCTTTTAGTCTGGTTCCTTCCAAGGTTTCTCCCTACCAAGGGAGTTTTTCCTTGCCACTGTTGCCTTTAGGCTTGCTTTTGGGGGTCTAGGCCTGGGTTCCCCCTCTGTTAAGTGTTTTGTGACAATTCAATTGTGAAAAGCGCTATACAAGTAAATTTGATTTGATTTGATTTGATTTAGCAGCATTTTATTTAGTTGAGGAAAATAACAAGCTTATCTACACAACTATTTTAACATGTTTGCAACAGTTTTCTTAATTAAAAACATATATATATATATATATATATATATATACTCATATATTGTATACGATGGCGGCACGGTGGTGCAGTGGATAGCACTGTCGCCTCACAGCAAGAAGGTCTCGGGTTCGAATCCAGGCCGGGGGCCTTTCTGTGCGGAGTTTGCATGTTCTCCCCGTGTCCGCGTGGGTTTCCTCCGGGTACTCCGGTTTCTTCCCACAGTCCAAAGACATGCACGTTAGGCTAATTGGAGAGTCTAAATTGCCCGTAGGTATGAGTGTGTGAGTGAATGGTGTGTGTGCCCTGTGATGGATTGGCGACCTGTCAGGGTGTATTCCTGCCTCTCGCCCGGAACGCATGCTGGGATAGGCTCCAGCACCCCCCCGCGACCCTGACCAGGAATAAGCGGCTTAGACAATGGATGGATGGATGGATATTGTATACGTTTCATAATTTTTTCATATAAATTGATAAATCATCACTGAACTAGCCAATTGCCATTATTTGTTTAATTGAGAGAGGGTGGGTGTTGGTAACAGGACTTTAACTTAATTAATTGTAGTGCTCATGTTGTACATTGCAATGTTTGGAATATGTTGTCATTTGTTCAGTATATATTTAATAATTACATAATTTGTTTTATAGTAAGAGGACAGCATTCAGAGCAGGAAAGACTGTATATGTAAATATATATATACTGTATATACTGTATATGCCATTTAGCAGACGCTTTTATCCAAAGCAATTTACAGTAGTGAATGCATACATTTTTCAGTATATGTAGCCCCAATGGGAATCGATTTCACAACCTAAGCGTTGTCAGCGCCATGCTCTACCTACTGAGCTACACAGAACATTCAACAGTAAGGGAATTCCAAAGCGGTCCATCCATGCATAGTTACAGTAGTAAGAATTTTTCATATTTTTAATTGCATTAGTTCATTAGGCATATATCACTATCAGGTTTTTAGGAAAGCAGTTACCAAATTGTACAATTTAACTTAAAACGGTTTAAATACAGCAGGCCTCCAACATTGTGACAACATAATTAGCTGTTCTAAGTGTAAAGAATGAAAGGTTTTACCATTTGAAAGTCATCAGGAATTCGCTTTTAACTGTGTCACCAGGAATTTGTTTTTTGACTTTTTTTTACATTGAAAACTTTTTTGTTGAGAGAGATAAGTACCAAGCCAGTCTTCTGCCTGTTATGAGCAGTGGGGGGGATTGAAATTGAGTCATCTCCCAATTTTCCATTCCCAAGTTATGATATCATATACATGTTTTGAAATGTCCAATTATAGAAAACAAAGAGTATGTCAGTTGAAAAGCGATTCATCTAACCAATGCCAGCAGACTGAAACCAGGCTTTCACCAGTCCACAGCACTGAACAATACCAAGTGAACATAGTTAGATTATGGTCTTTCACCTCAAAACACCACTTAAAAGGTTTTTTTAAAATGTGATGAATTACATTTAAAAAAATAAATTAAATAACCCATATTCTGATCATTATTTCATAAGACTCGTGAACTTGTATTATTCCAGTCTGACAATTTCACTCTCGTTGTCCTACCCTGAATATCTGTGTTACGTTGCACCTTTAAACTCAAACAAGCTTCAAAATGAGTGACAGGCTTCTTATCCGAAATGACTTGAGATTTGCATTCAAAACTTTACAGCAGGTGCCCAGGGCTAAATACATCCGAGCGCAGCCGATTGCGGTCATAAAACAAACTCCTGTTATTCACTGTTTCACAAAAAAATAACAAGCCAGCAAAGGTTTGGATTTATTTGGATTTGAGTCGTACCTAGTTTTATCGAATGCGTTGGGAAATTTGAGGGTTTCGTTCAGGCGTGGCATCTTAACAAGTCACTGCGGAAAAAGGTTTTGTTATCAACAGCGCAGCGAGATATGCAGTGTAAATGGAAGGTCTTTGGGGGGAAAAATACAATATTTTTCTCCTGCATAATGTACAATATCTTAGAAAAGGTAGAACTTTGACTTGTGTCTGAACCATGCATGTGCAGGAAAATGAAAAAAACATTAACTAACATTTTAAATAATTTCTTTAACAACTATATGAAGAATGAATATGAATAACAGAAGTTCTAAATATAAATATATAACAAGGGGTAACAGATAAAAGTTATAATGTCATTATTCAAATCAGGCCAGTGACTGAGCAAGCCGTAAATAACCTGTCGGTTCTGTAGAGATGGAGAATCCACTTATCTATCTCACCGTGGACAGTGGCTACACTTTTGAGGAACAGAGGAGCTGTGGGAAGCGCTGGTCCGTCTTTGGAGGCAGGTGAGGAGCAAAACAGACATCAGTGAATTTGTGACTTCATCCAACTTCATTTCAGCTTGGATATGTGTTGGTGTCCTTGTAGAATGGAGGGTCTTATTAGAATCAGCTTGGATGCCGGCTGACTGCATCTCTCTGCAGACTGCCTGTTAGTCAACGAGTCCGTCCCCAAGGAACAGTTCTAGACAGTTCAGGCATCGGTGCAGGCAGAGAAATGTCTTGAGCAATCAACAGGGACCTCCTCAACCTTGGGCACTAACATGGTCAAGCCTTTTTCTGACTGAGCGAAACTGGAAGAGACACACAGACCAAGGCTTTTATCTCGCTTTATTTACTCCCTGTAAATTCGCTCTCTGTTGAACCACTTTGGGAGCATTTTCTGAGCGGAGGGCCCCCCCAAATGTTTTCATCGCCTCTGCTCTCCAGCGATGCTAATGAAAACCTCACACAGTGCAGCAGCAAGGAATTATGGAACGGTCAACCTGCCCTGTTGCGTTTCTGCTGCAAGATCTTTCATTCATCATTCCAGGTTTGAATAAAGTGGCAACATCTGAATTTGAAGCTGTCGGATCGGGAGTTGCTACATATGCCTGCGAAATGATGTTAAGGTTTTAATGTTTGGAATACAATTCGCATATACATTTGTAGCAATGTTTTTAATTATTTACAGGGCTTTCATTTTAGCTGTTTTAAATACAAATGAAGGGTAATTATGTCACATACCAGGAGTAGACAAAATAATGGAATCAATACATTAATATTTATTCAACAATAAGGAGTTGGGCTGCCCTTTGCTTTCAGAAGAGCTTCAATCCTTCTTGGAATGTTGTTATACATGTTTTTAATTGTATCTAGTGGGGTATTGGACCATTCTTCAAGAAGGAAAGCCTCCAGTTCTGTCAGAGATGAAGAACTTACCATCAAGTTTCAATAATGTTTACATGTGGTGATTTGGGAGGCCTTGGAAGGTGTTTGACTTTGTTCTGGTGTTCATGAAACCATGCTTGAGTCTGTTTAGCAGTGTGTATGGGGGTGTTATCTTGGAATATGGGGGCATGAACTGGCAATGTGGGTTGAAGGCTCCCTTTGGCTTTCTCCAAACATAAATCCATCCAGATGTAGGAAAAAAATGTAAAAGACGACTCATCAGACCATATGACTTTCTTCCACTGCTCAAAAGTCCAGGTTTTGTGCTCCTCACACCATATTGTGCACTGTGGTTTCCAAATGTTTCTGTTAGATCTCTCATGTTGCTTTAGAAACATATGTTAAATTGTTCACCGTCTTTTATAGCAGAAATATATTGATAATTAGTCATGACATTAATATGAAATACATGTGTATTTAATGTATTCTCTATATTGTTCATAAAAGACCGATTTTTATTTGTGATTTAGTCACTTCAAAATGTGTCCTTTTTCATTTGGTGTTTCCATTATTTTGTCTACCCCCTGTATTTTTAACATAATTGATCATGTATTAATTTAATACCACATACAAATACTCTATGTTGTTTTAAATTAGCCTGCTATCAAGGACCAAAATTGTGATAGCCATCCTTGGTGGTAGATGAGGACAGTATAATCTCATTTTACAATGACTTACAGAACTGAAACAGCATGCTTGCTACATTTATGAGATAAAACACAAAAAGCACACGGAAACCGAGAGACTTGAATTCTGAACACAAAAATGGCAGTTTAACCAAGCTCCTCTGGTTCTAAATCACTCGCGTCGGTATCCATAAAACAAATGGAAAGTGTGGAACAAATAGTCATTAAGCGCGACATGCAATGAACACTTGATGAACACTTCTGTCGCCGCTTACCAATGTTGACCAACAGCAAAGAGCACAGAGGGGAGGCAGCGAGCAAAAGTAATATTGGCAAGAGCCTGTTTCATCACAGTAACCGAGTCCAGCTGTGTTATGTCATAGTTGCCAGCCCATTATTACTAAATGAGTTCTGTTATATTCTTTCCAGCTCACTTCCCCAATGCAGTCGCCATTAGTCCCAGCGTTTCAGGTCACAGCACCCACACATCTGGCACACTATGACTGTACTCAAACTGCCTCCCACCGCATACCCCCCCCGCCCCTCATGGGTGTTCCCTGTAACACTGCACCCCATGCAGCGAGGGGAAAAACTGGTCGGGTCATTTAGTGTCGGGAGGGGTGACCGTGTCCATTTCACAAATGTTATCATAAGCACGCGGAATGAGAAACATCACAAGATTATATGTTTTGCACGCTTGATGTGGTGTGAATATATAATATAAAGATAGCTGCCAACGTAAACAGCAATAAATACAAAGCCCCTCTGAGTGATCACCTTCATCCTATGGTGAAGCATTTCTATCCTGATGGGAGAGGTCTCCTCCAGACTGACAGTACCCCCATCCACAGTGGTGACCAAATGGCCTGATGAGCATGAACACAATGTAAGCCATATCCCATATCCCATTTAGCTGTTACCTGCATATACTGTATATGTATATATAGTAAATGCGTACATAGAATGAGTGAACCTCAGCTTGCAAGGTTCTTAATGATGCCATCGAGTTACACAGATTATAATCACAGACGACAGTGCACACGGAGACCCTGGTAAAGTGAAAGACGTTTTGCACACGCGTATGTGCCCCCCGCCCCCCTCCCCGAGCGTCGATCTCGACAGTTCCGCTCCGGCGCCCACCGTGCCCTTTGAGTGATTCAACGAGGCCCGTGCTGACGTGGCAGGGAGCGCCACCCTGCTCAAGGCCCTCCGCAGCAAGGGGTCCACACTCCATCGCCCCGCCACAGAGGCGGCTCGCGGAAATCTCATCTGCCGCAACGCACTAATGTCCTCCTCCGCACTTTTCTCCCAATGGCTTTCTTTGTGGCTGTGAATTGAACCAGGGACGAACCTTCAGACAGATATTATGCCAGCCCCCCCTCCCCCGTATAATTTCACCCCTGCCGCTCCGCTGGCGCATCCCGTTCCAATTGTTAGCTTGATCACTGAACCAAATGCTTCATTTAGCTAAAAATCAACCTTTTTCAATCTTTTATTTTTACAGAAAAAAATAACATCAAAGAGTTTGTTGTTGAGACAAACATTTTAAATTCTCTTCTCGGCTGTAATTGTAACTCTAAAAGCAACTTTTTTTATTGTATTATTTTAAGACCGAAATGATAATGCTGTCATGATAATGTCAGAGAAGGGGTCACATTTTGTTCTCAGGTGCACTGAACAACTTTTCAAGTGTATATATAGTTACATCAGAAGTGGGCCTTTGACTTTGGTCTAGGGACAACACATAGTAACCAACACATCCGCAGAAGGCTTCAATGGGTACAATGGCAGAGTTAGCTCAAGAGCAAATTTTCATCTGTAGTCCCTTGGCAGGTGAAATATTGATACAAGACAGTTACAGATTCATCTAATATATATTTGGGTGAATGTTTTGCGCTAATATCAAGTTGCTCAACGAATGCTTTCTGTTATCAATATTGCAATAATAAATTAATGTTATTGTTATTTAGCATCTTTATTACTATTTAGCCAATGCAGCTGTTCAAAAGAATTTGCTCATTTGTTACATATTTTCTTGTATCTTTAGCAAATTATTTCCAATTTAGTGGCATGATCCACCAGTTTGACTTGTTACTTTTGATGAAAACACAGGTGCTTTCCCCTCACACTTATATCACTGCACAACCCAATATCGTAGAGGGATAAATGTTACCTAATGTGACATGTAATTGTGGCACATCAAAAAGGTGTTTGCCATAAAATAGTTACGCTGAGGCAGGCATATTATAGTGACACCTAGAAAGACGTATATTAGAGTGCACAGGGTAGCCCATGTACCCCCCCCTCCCCTCCCTCTAAGGAATATAACAAACCCCACATTCAGGCAAATCAAGAGGCAAAGCTGTTGCCATAGTTGTTTGACAGGAAATAAGTATTTTGGTTAATACAGTTACACAACAAAAAAAATGATGCATGATACTGAGCAGCACTCAGAATTCCTTATAGTTTTTTTTCTGTTTACACTTACCGTGAGAAAATTATGTGACCTTGAGCCTGCTTATATAATAATACACCTCTGTGGGTGTAACTGAGTGGTCAAAGCTGGCCGAACTGTTATGTAACATCACATAATCGGCCTTGCATGTACAGGTAACTGTCAGGAAAAAGGAAAACACCAACATAAAGTGTCTTTATGAGTGTTGGGCCACCACAAGCCATCAGAACAGCTTCAATGGGCCTTGTTGTAGATTACGAAAGTGTCTGGAGCTCAATTGGAGGGATTCAACACAATTGTTCCACGAGAAATTCCATTGTTTGGTGATGGTGCTGGAAAACGCTCAGGCGCCACTCCAGAATCTTTCACAAGTGTGCAATTGGGTTGAGATTTGGTGACCCGAGACGGCCAT
Source organism: Aldrovandia affinis (assembly GCA_029706075.1). Taxonomy (NCBI): domain Eukaryota; kingdom Metazoa; phylum Chordata; class Actinopteri; order Notacanthiformes; family Halosauridae; genus Aldrovandia; species Aldrovandia affinis. Next base: position 325,943 of record JAINUG010000115.1, read on the forward strand.
GGCATATGGTTTACATTGTTCTCTTGTTCTTCAAACCATTATTTGATAACTTGTCAAATTCTGACAATTCTTCCAGCATTGTCATCCTGGAAGAAAATACTCCCATTAGGATGGAAATGTTGCACCATAGGATGAGAGTGATTACTCATAATGGGTTTGTATTTATTGACATTTACCTTTCCCTCTAGGGGGTTGGGTGGACCTAAACCATACCAGGAAAATGCATCATACACCATAACAGAACCGCCAGAACCCTTCACTGTGGGAAATAAGCACTTGGGCCTGTAGGTTTCTTTTGGCGTGCGCCACACATGCACTCATCCACTTTTTGAGAAATGGGTGAAGAATGACTCATCTCACTGCTCAGTGGACCACAGCCTGTGTTCTTTGCACCATTTGCAAATGTGAATTTTTGCACCACTTTGCAAATGTGAATTTTTAGGTACACTAAGGGGTTTATGCACTGCATTCTGACCATAGTATCCCTCATGGTTGAGGGCCACTCTTGAACGCCACGTCGGCTTCCCTTTTGACCACAGTTGCCCCTAGTTAATGATTTCTTTCTCTCAGACACCTTAGCCAATGTCCCTCATGCAACATCAGCAAGTTGAAGAGTCTTCATCACTGAAGCATCTGTCAAACATGCCCCAACAATCAACCCTCCACCCACCACTAAGATCTTGTTAATTGGATGTTAATTGCTTAATTATCTTACCTGTCGGGAAGCACCTTCTTTTAATAAACTTTGTATCCCTCATTCACTAAACGGTTTCCTTTATTTTATCAGTTGCATGTAGTTGCCATGTATTGTGTTATATTCTCCGATGTGTCATATATGAAAATGTTAACCGTACACTTGTTCAATGCCCATGAATATTTCAACAGCATTTGGCCCTGGTTCAATTTTCTAATTACATTTAAATATGCGCAGGTCCTGACGGTCCCGATTGTCAACTCCCAAGTTTCCGCACACGTTTACTTTATAAGTAAGCCACAACATTTCCCGTATTAATTAGGCTGTACGTTTTTAATGATTGAGTTGCAGATAAAGAGCGGGGAGGGGGGGTAATGTATTCGCGTACGAAGGGGGCCCTATCACTCACGGCCGTGACTGCCCGGACCTCGCGGGCCAATGCAGAGTATTGGCGGCGTCTGTCTCCCTTCAATCAAGTTAGCGTCTTCTCCAGTTGTTTCATGCACGTCGAAATTTTGGCGTTCGATAACCTTGGCCAGAGCTCCCCTGCGAGGGTGCGCGCAAAGCTTTTGGGTTTCCTCCTCCCTGCTCTGGGAGGCTGGCGGTTGGTCGGGAAAAGCACTCAACCTGCAGGGCATTTTTTTATTAGATGTCAAGCTTCAGATAAAGATTCAAGCCACTGGGTAAACACCTTGACAGCTGCTGGAGAGGATATTTTGTCTGTGAAATGGAGTCAGGATTACTCCAAGAAAACGAGGGGGGAAGAAAAAGGGAGGGGAAAACAGGAAAAATAATGGCATTTATTTTTATTTTCAGAGAGCTTCTACCAGCAAATGGATCCCTACTGATTTAGGGCTAGTTTAGGGCTGTTAGGATTCCACTTTGTACTTTTTTTTAAAAGGGGGGGGGAGAGGTCATTCCCTTCTGTGAAACACATCGAAACGAAAACTAAGACTAACGTGATCATTTTATGATATTTATTCTTTTAATCCATTGCATCTACACACAGGACTGGTTTCAGTCGACACCTACACTTTGACTTACTAATAAATGCAAGTTTTAGTTTTTTCTTCAGAAACAATTTGGCAAGTTCGTTTTGTTTATTGCAGAAATCGCCACTGACTGATGATTGTGATTTACGTGTAAGTGATGGGACAAATGTTGATTGAACAAATGTGGATTGTTATGATCACCATCAAAACGCTTAAGTCAATTGTAGACAATGTATTATTCTATAGTAGGCTACAAATGTACTGTGCTTTATTGCAATGAAAATAAAAGATTATCTTCTCTCCTTCTCAGCATATAAATACATGCATGTATACATTTATTGCAATTTTAAAAAATAAGTATAGTTATAAGTCAATATAAGTGTTGATATAAAATAGTCCAAGAGTCATTCATTGATAATACTGAACACATTTTTTCCCACAGCAATATGCACCTTTGCGTATCTGTTTACTTCTTCATCCATTCCTGACTCGCAGTCAGCACAAACATAAATCTTTGTTATGCTCTTGGTACCATTTCCAAACTTACATTTGTTTAGATATTGTAATTACACACTGTAAGCCCGGATTTGGTTTATACTCAAAAAGTTTAGTTCACATAACTTAAATGTGTGTAATTTCTTTACATTACTTATCCATTCTGATTAAACTGTACTTTTTGATGACATTTCTTATTGTACAAGTTTCTTTAAGTAGAATCAACTTAAGTCATCAAGTTTTTGCCTGTTACCAATGGCAATGCTTGGACCCAACTGTCGAGCCTATACCTCGGAGCCATTTTGCTTAACGTTAGATACGGCTGGTCTTTGGAGCTGCTGTTTTCCAGACACGGAGAAAGAGGGGAGAAAGAGAGAGGGTGGAGAGAGATACGAAAAAGAGAAAATGTCGGCTATTTATCACCTTTGCCGTTTTGATCAACCACGTTTTTATTGGCCAGCTCGAACACCAACGGTTCAAACTTTTTTATTGAGATCAGTGACTGCATGGGCATGTGGTGAAGATAACGTTATAGAACAAGTCTGGACACGTTTGAGCGCGATCTTCCAACGTTAGTTCATCTTCTGTTTTGGTGAGCCAGAACTACTAGCACACTGGTGAGGTTTTTTTCTGTAGCTAGTTAGCTAGCTAGCTACCTCTGCTCTATGCTCATAATACTCATTTGATTATTATTTCCCAATACAAGGTAAAGGTCATTCATTGCCTAGCTAGCATTAGCTAACATTAGCTAACCTATCTGGATTGCTAGCAAGTGCGTGCTGCTCATTATCTTGCCAGTCAGGAGTTTGTCACATTTTTCATAGCTAACCCGTTGACTTATCATCTTTCAGGAGCTGCCTGCGTGAGACACGGAGAAAGAGAGAGAGGGGAGAGAGAGACAAAACATTTTTATTGAGATCAGTGACTGGACATGTGGTGAAGATACAGAACAAGCCTGGAAAGTGGACACTTTGGAGCGCGAACGGCACATTGTCTTCAGTTTTGTTGAGCCAAAACAAGCACACCACATCTGGTGAGTTTTTCAGTTAGCTAGCTAGCTACCTCTGCTCTATGCTTGTACCAAAGTACTAGAGCACAAGTCTGGAGTGGATATGTTTGAGCGCAAACTTCCAACGTTTGTCCGTCTTCTGTTTAAATGATAAATAAAATGATAAATAACTAAATGATAAATAAAACCCGATATGAAGCATACTTTGTAAGATTTTTATGTCATACCAAAATGTCACACCAGTGACCACTCGGTGAGTTTCCTGTTTTTGAAAACGAGAGTTTAATGGTGTTTTTTGAAGGATTTTATATATGCCCGTTCTGATCTATTGTGCAACCCTAAGCCTGACATGAGCGATGCACGTTCTCTCAAGACTGCACAGTTCGTCAACATTTTGATCCTAAATAACCTGTATAACAGGGCTTATAATGCTAAATACCGAACCACTCCTTTAACCTTGAGTATGGACCATGCTTTTTCTAAGTCTGTGATGTCCTCTCTACCCCCTCCATCCACCAGGCTTTGGACCAGACAGATATCAGATGCCTTGTCCTCAGAGGGCTTCCAGTCATTTTCGGCGATGATCCATCAGACTTCTTCAAGGCCTGCTTTGTAAGCAACTTTTATTTGACATATTCTTTTAAGTAAGGGCTTGCAGATGCAAAATTGTTTATTGATAGAGAGCATTATGTTGTTTAACTGACATGATCTTGCCCTGTATCTTTTGTTCAGGATGTTGATGATGAGGACTCATACAGCCATGTGCCAGTGGGAATCCTCTGCCGTGAACAGGAAAACGTCGCTCAACACCCGCAGTCCCTTCACCTCAATCCATCCTCAGTGGGGATCATCTTGGAGGAAAAATTGTGATGGACAAACTTGAGAACCTGCCTCTCTTTGGACTGACCTACGCACTGCACCTTAACTACCCTAAGTGCATGAAGAACACTTTCGATTTCATTCAACAGGTACTTCTGAACTTGGGTAAGAGTGAACTGAAACCCAAAATTCAAACGCTGAAAAATCAGCTTACAATGTGAGTCAGTTGATGTTGCACAAGATTGTGAACTCATTGTCAGTAAGAAGGCCATTTTCTCTGAAGTATACACCTTCTACATACGTTTTGTACTCATGTGGAACATGTACTTCTTCTGACATCGCTTTATCTAACACATCTGTCTTGCTCAACAAATGCCACATATACAGATAATAACTTAGGCTCTGATGATGTAAAAAAATGATATACAAGGATGTAAAGAAAATACAGGATATACAATGATATACAGATAAGTAACTTCTAAGTTCTGATGATGTAAAGGAAAATACAGGATATACAAGGATACAATGTAACTGCTCCAGGCATGTGGGTCCCATATTGCTTACCAGAGTTAATAATTAGAGGTAGGAATTCTACAATGCAGTTAATTTCCACAGACTTAGCCTTGCTGAAATCTGAAAGCTAGAATTTTGGGTACACTGAGTGTTGACTAAGAGCAGATCAGATTTTCTGTTAAACAGCTCATGTACCAAACCATTTTGTGTTGGCAACATCAGCCTATGATTCCAGTATTGAAACTGAACTTTTTTTTTCTTCAGAGACAAATGTTTGTGTTAAGTGAATATTATGTTAGAAAAACATAGTGTTAACGTGTAAAGTTGGGCTCATGTTAAAAATAGTTTTATTTTGTAAAATGTGGGGCATAGATCAAATGCAAATATTTTCACTACAAAGTTTTCTATCACTAAGATGCGTGTTAAAGTATGGCACTTTTTTGATTTGTTACAGCATGTTAAACATTACAAGAGAAACAGTTGACCAGTTTTACTTTTTTTGAAAACTGTCCACTGAAAAGCTTTGGTTCAATAAAAAATTGAAATGACTTAACTGGTTTCCTTCATTTTGATAGGCATATCACTGTAATGTTGCAGTTATATGTACTTAACAAGGCCTGTGAAATGAATGTGGGAATGATTGATTAAAAGATAAGATTTCTGGGTTGTAGGAACTAAACAAGTTAAGTTTAATAAGTTTGAATGGAAGATTCAGTTGAATGAAAGTTTTGAGTAATGCTTACTTAACAAGCTGAGTTAAATGAATAGCGGGGAATGATTGTTTAAACTAAATACTTTTAGTTATTGTAACTTGGTTATTAGTACATTAAACTTAGATTTTCCATTCCATTCCATTTGGGGTCGAAGTACATTGAACTTAACCAACTTAATTTGCTCAACCAATGCATTGCTTAATGTTTTTAAGTCAACGAGATGCGTTACATTTTTTAAGTGAACACTACTTATCCGGGCTTACAGTGCATTTGTTTAGATATTGTAATTACATTTTGAATGGAAACACTGTGCAACCATTAGTTACACTCTATATACACACATACAGAGGGTGGACCAAATAATGGAAATACCAAACAATATATAAAAATGTATTAACTAATAAGGAGTTAGACCACCCTTCAGGACAGCTTCAATCCTTCTTTGAATGCTGTTTTACAAGTTATTAACTGTTTTTAGTGGGATATTGGACCATTCTTCAAGAAGGAAAGCCTTCAGTTATTTGAGAGATGATGGCAGTGGAAATCTCCTCCACACTCTAAGTTCCAGAACTTCCCACAAACATCCAATGATGTTTATATCTGGTGATTGTGGAGGCCATGGAAGGTGTTTGACTTAATTCTGGTGTTCATGAAACCACTCTTGAATCCTTTTAGCAGTGTTTACACTGGATTTATCATCATGAAATATGAGGACATCTTGAGGAAACAATGTTGCACCACAGGGTGCACCTGGTCACCTAGAATTGGTTTGTATTCCTTGGACCCAATAATCGGACCCAATGACTCCCACGAGATGGCTTCCCCATACCATAACACATATCATGTATGTATATATATTGCATGCATGGGTACACACATACGAATCATACCATACCACAAATAGCAAAACCAACACAAAGGCTCAGGGCTGATAGTGGGACCCACTCAGTTTGTACTTGTATCACTTTATCGTCTAGCTTAGTCTGAAATGTGTTTGTTGCTTGTTCCTTTTTTTGACTCGCACAAAAAAAATGAAAAAAATGATGCACATTAAGTCAACAAATTTTTCGACGTTGTTTCGCAGGGCCAGGCTGGCGCGCTGAGTGAGTGTGACACAGCCAAGGGTAAAAGACGATGAATAATGGAGAAGTGGGAGAGGATCACAGCAGCCCCATGGAGGGGTAGAATAAGGATGAGGTACAGGAGCTGGCACCATGCTGAAGCTCTCCTGACTTCCACCAATGAGGGACAAAGCCGAAGAAATCTTTGAGGTGGAAAAGGTTTTAAATGTTGAAAAAGGCAATAATAAGATGGTGTGGGAAAAGTATGTTTTTGTTTTTTACGGTAGGTTTAATAGATATAGTGTAGTATGTAGTATCTCTCTTCTGGGGGGGAGTACTCAGCTGCTTGTAGCTTTGACATTAAAGTGGAGTGCATTTTTAAAAGAAATGCTTTCAAATAAACCTTGCAATTACCTCTTTGCAACATTGAGGTGGGCAATAAAATCGGTGATTACAGTTAAGAAATACTGTATAAATAAATCATGATTTTCTTTATTCAAAGGACTGATTGTTGCACATGCATTGCGCCTTAATGCACACACAGCAAAATCACATCACACACATTCATATATAATGTATCCCGTAAGCAAATGTCACTTTAAAATGTATAAACGGTAAGATGAAGGGGTGAGGATTATGGTTAGTTGTGCTAAGGGGCGCAATTGTTTCAGTCGTGCAAAGAAGGTGCCTATTTATGGATGTTTATTGATGATATTTTGTGTGGCAAAGTTCCATATCCCTTCTAAATGAAATTAACCATCAGAGAAGGCATTAAAAAGCTCTTTCAACTCAAAATGACACTCAACTTTCACAAGCCTATTTATTCATGTTATACCACAAAGAATTCTACATCAGTTTCTGCTGAACTGCCATTTAGATTACTGTGTGTGTGTGTGTGTGTGTGTGTGTGTGTGTGTGCGTGTGTCCATGTGCTTGCGTGCATGTGTGAAATAGAGGGGAGAGGGAGAGAAAAGAGAGAGAGAGAGAGATATTTCTCACCGTGGTAGTCTGAAATCATCCTGCAGAACGGCTAATTAAATTCTAATGCAAATCCAGCAGTATCTCATGACAGCGAATGATAAAAACCCTATTGTATTTAATGATATGCTTTGTGAACGTGCATGAGCGGAGACGGAATTGAAATGGGGAGGTTTCTGAAAGAAAAGCGCCCTGACAGGAGAGCACACTGAATACGCCCGCGGAAGTGGGGCATGTGGGGGGTGGTCGGGTCTCGCCGACTCGTAGAAGTAAAGAAGAAAAATCAAATCACACTTTCTCCTCAACTTTGTTGAATGTTGCATCACACTCTCACGCCACAGTCTGAATAAAAAGGGGGAAAAAACATATTGGGTTCCACCGTCTTCCATTTTGTTGATTGATTGAATCCATCATTTTTCTGTCTTTAAAGTGAGGAAAGAAAAGAAATCGAAAGCATGCAAATCAAAGCATCTAGTTTCCGTTTTTTCCTTTTTCCATATGTTGCTCTCTGGTTTCAGTTGTTTTCTTCCCCTGTCTAACAGAAACGACCACATAACTTTGCCTCTGCCTCTGTGTCTTATTCAGATGTTCCAAAGCACAACTTATGCCTTCCTCCATGAACTACATTTCCAGAAATGTGAGGAGGTATTTGTGTTTTTTTTCAGTTTTCTGATGTAACAATACCATACCTTTCCCTTAACACAGGGGAAGCACCTAGGTCATTGTTCCGTCACAGTTTCAAGGTTTGAGAGGCAGGTGGGGGGGTCGTGCTTGTTTTTGGTGTTCTTTTTGTTTTGGTGTTTTTGTCACTTTGAGTGAGTTCATGCAAAGTGCGAGGGGCCGAGATTGTGGGCCCAAGGATGACAACGCAGCTTGATTTTGTTTGATGTCGCTGTCGGCTTTTCCCAGGCAGTAAATAACCCTCAGCACCGCCAGGCAGGCCTTGTCTTACCGTTCCCTCATCGCTCTGTTCATGGCTACACGTAATGAACTGTGCCGCACGAGAGTGAACCTTGGCACGCCAGGACTAACACGGGGAATTTATTCTCATTACTACCCGCACTTAACAGAACCGTTGCAGTTGGCGTGGCACAACATTTTCCAAGGTACCTTGGAAACTCACATAACTTGTGGTTTTTGCTCTTTATTGTAGCCAGCAAAGTGCAATGTTTCATATGGGTTCTGGTAATTTAATAATTGTTGATGTCTTGTGATCATTTCAGGGGATGGACGGTGGTTAAACTGTGACATACAAGTGATGAGATTCTTCAGCATGTGAAAGGTTGTAGGAAATAGCGTTAATTTCGACAACTGAAATTATGACAAAAATGGTCATCATTGACCTGTTTTTTGATGATAATGATGAAGAGGAGAACGTGATGAAATTGCCATAATGGGACGACGACAATGACTAATTAATCTTACATTTTTACTGAAGAAAATATTCCCTGGAAAATCTGGTCACAATGCTGAAAAAGTTTGCCAAAAAGAGCTTTCGGTAGACAGATATCAGACAGATACAATAGTAAGCATGCATGAAGCTGCAGAACGCTCATGCACGCCTGTCATTGGCTGAAACCCCCACATGAAGTTCATGAACTGAATTGTCTATAGCTGTAATTATGTGATTACTCGTTTAGCCATGGCTCACCTCGCTTGCTATCATGAATTTAGTATTCACCATCGACTGAAATGTTAGCTATGGTATTTGAAGCCAACTGTAAATGTAATTGCACAGACATGTCCCATGTTGGTTCTAGGAGGGAAAAAAACTAAACAGGTTTAGCAGCATTTTTGGTCAAATTATGCAATGAATAAAATGAATAGCAGTTAATTCTGGGTTGGAGGAAGATGCTGGTGATGTTACATGCACTTTTACACTATTGGGGAAAATCTGAACAGGCACCTGAAGCCTCGCCATCTATGCATCTGTATGAATGAACCATGTTTGTGTCACGCTTTTGTCTGACTATAGCCAGCATGTGAGACGTCTTATGAGCTAGTATAGCTAAATAAGCTTTGGTGGGAGCTAACGTTTGCTACAGTTTCCATATTTGTAACACTCATTTTGATGCAAAGCAATTCTACCAAAATGAATGTGTGTATTAAGCCTTCTTAGCTATCAGAAACAAGTGATATCACAATTAAAAATGGAGAAACAATGTAATCAGAGATTTTGTAGCTGAAATATCAAGCTAACTGGAAGTTAGATTGCCAATTTGATTGGGGCATAACTGCTAGAAGCGGGAGAGGCATGAATTTATGCACCCCAGACAGTGGGTAATAATTCAATAAAGTGCTTCGACAAATAAATAAATCATATTAATATTAACAAAAATGTACTTTCAGCAGTGGTGTTTCCAGATCTTTTGCATGTGGTAAAGCTGCTTATGAAAATACTATTTACTAAACCCATCCACTTCTGCATGTGTAACCAAGTTTTGGTTAGAAAATGAGTTAGGTAATCTGCAAATTCCAAACAGTCATTTCCTCCCATGGGCTAGGCATTAGGCATCGAATTACTGGAGGGAACTGTGACTAACACATTGAAAATGATATTGCTAATCCATTCCTATGGTCAGTGCTCAGAAAAAAGCCCACCTGATGACAGACTCTTATGGTATGCATGCTGTCCCCTCTGCAGCCCAGCTGAATTCCGAAGACAGGGATGGCAGGGTGAGTGGGTGAGTGCGCCCAGGTGGAATTTGAACAAACACGCTGTCAAGGACAATTACGTCTCCCGGTCCAGGGTGTGTGAAGGCCTCTGGATATTTCTGCCACAGTCCCGTAGCCAGGGTCTCTGATGAACGGCGCGGGAACGTGCTCTCGCTTGAGTACCGCCAGCCCTCGTTTGGAAAGCTGTTAGCTCAGGAGGGCTTGCGATTCAGATTGATTGGACCTGAGTTGAGGGGAAGAAAAGACTGTGTGACCGAGGGGGGATTTTGGGGTGTCGACTAAAAGTTTCAGGTCACCTCCACGAATAGCGATGTCTTCAAGGCCTTGGTAATGCTCGCATGTTTGGACATCACTCTTTATGCAGCTTGCTTTCCTGGATGATATTTATCAGGCTAATTGAATCGCCAGATGCCATCGTTTCAACTGAAGGTCATGAACATTTTATGAAACATACTGGGGGTTTTTTTTCTCTCTCTCTCTCTGTCTATAAATATAAAATAGACAGAGTACACAGCACATTTGTGATAGTAAATGCAAACCAAAGGAAACCTTATATCATTGTAAACAATAGCCCATTGGTTAGAACCCTAGACACATTTCAGCATATATGAAGGAAGTAGTATCAGTTGTGCCCCTGGATGAGGCCACATGATCATATTGCTGGTGGTGATGGTTGCCAGCAAGGGGGGCTGTTTGGCAAATACTTATCGGAGAATGACGGGTGTGGGCTTAGCAAAGATTCAGCAACCTCGCAAGGATAAGAAACTTTATTTTGTGAAACATACTCACATATTTCGTAGACCCAGGAGAATCACATCTTTGCTTTTGTTGGAGATACAAAGCTTATAGTAAACATTGGAACTGTCTCGGTTTGGCTTGCTCTTGTGAGAAAACAGGGACACTACTGTTGTACATTAGACCCTTACAGTGATCAGGAAGCCCACATTATCAAAAATCTGTCATATTTTGGGAATTCTAGACTTCACCAAAGGTAAGAGGCAACTATTCTCCTAGAGTACCCTGCCATGAACCGGGACAGGATTTTATTTGCGACATCGCAGTTGGCATGACTTTCCATGCATGGTTTAAAAGACAAGATTCTACCAGATCTGTGCATATAACACATGTCCATATTTTTGGTACTTTTCACCATGATATTTAAAGGACAACGTGCTAGGTGATGTAGACAGTCCGCCGGCAGGCCGGTGACAGTTAGGGGTTAAATTGTGATGCACTGCAAACTATTTAAAAGATACATTTTTTACCAGTGATATATTTTCTAATTAGCTTTTCATTACCGCTGGGACATTTCCAGTGATGGTGGATGAGATAGTGATACAAATCTAGGGCCAAAATGTTTTCCGCCAAGTTACATAAAAGCAATCACCCACAGGAGGAGGGATTAGATCCTGAAAACTATCTGCAGTGCAAACAAGATGAGCAGCAGGAATTTCTGTTCCTCTCAGAATAAGAAAAGTTGCCCTCTGCTGCCTTCCTATTATTACCATATTAATAATGATTAATCAAATCCCAACCACCCATCCCTCAGTGACCGAGCAAAAAGCACAGAGGGGTTTGTATTTCGCTCCACAGTTCCTTCCCTCTCTGTCAATTGTGTCCGATAGCACCCTCCCCACCCCCGACCTCCCAGACTCTTCAGCACAGCAGGTACAACCCTCCTCCCCCCATCAAATCTAAGATGGCGGAGCCTTTTCTTTCCACCTCCCCCAAATCTAAGGGTTCCAGGCTGCTGCCTCGATACAGGCGACAGCCGGTCCCTTTTTTGTGAGCGGGGAGAGAGAAAAGGGAGATCAGGAAAGCGTGTCTTCGCCCGTCTCCGCCAAGGCCCGTGGGCAGCTGCGGCAGGCAGATTACGGGGATCCTCTCTCCGCCGTATTGTTCTAAATAAAGAAGATTCCGCCCGTCCCCCTGTGCTGAGATGAAAGACTTTTGGAAGTCAGGTTCTGACCGCCCGCCCCCTCCCCGTTTTAATCGATTCTGGAGCATGGGCGTGGCAGCACAGCAGCCGTCCCAATGCCTGGGTCAATACCTGGCAAATCCAATGATAACTTTGCTTATTACTACATATTACTCATTTATAATTACTTAACAGAGTATTTGTAAATAATTAAGCATATATAATATATATTTTATATATATATATATATATATATATAACAATGGAAAATGTATATATGTTGAAATGTGTTTCACCTTTGAGCAATATGTTAATACGTGTGAAATGTACACCATAGATCAGAGAACAAATGATTTGCCCTTTCACCTAAGTGATGTCATGCACATATGAATGTTTAGATGATAAGTGTGAGATTATGATATATTTTGCAATGCATACACCTGATATACTGCATGTCCTCTAACATATGTGTTTATAATATAGACTATTGCATTTTGTATTGCACACACTATGTATTGACAATATTATTTTTCCATAATGGTATAGTTATGTTATATTGTGATAATGCTATGTATTTTTAAATTACTTTGCAAACAATAGAAAGAAGGTTGGAGAATTAAATCCACTGAAAATCATTCAGCCATGGCAGGACATTAAGACAGTATTTATTTTACTAATGACATGAACAATGGTTTGACAAAAAATGTGAATACATTATGATAACATGGTACTGTCTCAAGTTTCAAAGCAATACCTATAACAATGTTTTCACATTTTAGGTTGGTTGAATTTGCCCCATGGCTGGATTACATTGTCATAACCATGCGGAAGAAAATTACATTATTCATTCAATTAAAGTACTCAAATAAACTCAAATAAAACATGTAAAAAGCAAGAATCCTAAGTAAAAATATATATTCGATTGGATGTAGAAAAGATCCCACCAACAGCATTGCTCCAAACAATGCAGTAGTCTATCCTACTTTCAGTGCATACCTTGAGTGTAAGCGGAAGACACCGTGAAAAGGCTTGTTATCACCGTTGTGCTTATGTACCAGTGCAAAACCAACAGAAACCATTTTCTTCCCAAACAATCTCCCTCTAATAGAACAAGAAGAGGATACTAAATTTTTGATGAAAAATAAAGGTGCGTGTTGGGTGAGTACAGTACGGGCTTGATCGAAACAATAAAACAATCTATTGAGGAGAAATAGAACATCGTACGTGATTGTTTCCCCAAGTCCATCTCCGTGTAGTTTCAGATTCCCGTCATTTATCCAGCGGAATCAAATAAATACAATCCACACCTGGATCTTACCTTTTTGACACCGTTATTTTGAAATCAATCGAGACAAGACCAAATAAAAACACAACACGTAATCATTGGCCGCTTTTTATTTTGATAGATATTCAACAGATGACACATATTGCGTCTTTTTTTTTTTTTTTTTTTTTTTAGAAAGCTACGAGCACATGACGTAATGACGTGAAGCGAGATCACGGGCTGGTTTTGCAAGCGGTTACAGTTCTGCATCAGGAGGAGGTGGTAAGACATACACAGTCTAATAATGTGCCAAAGATGAAATGGAGGAACTTATCTCTTTTTTCCCCCAATTCAGCAGAAAATGTAATTGAAATCATTCCAAACATACGGTATTAGAATCCTCTAATTATTGGCACATTCTTGTTCCGTCAGATAAGAAAGAGAATAAAAAGGGGGCCGGGAACATTTCGGGATTAATAAAGGATTTAACGGGAAAATAATAATAACTTCCAGCGATTCCCCCGCAGCGGTGAAAGGGTTGCCGTGGCGCCCGCGCTCTTTCCCCAAGGTTCCTCTGTGTGATCTACGCCGGAGGGAGGCTAGCGCGTTCCCCCCGCAACCACTTAGCTATCACTTTAATGATGAACCCGTGACAAAAGCCATCGTGGGGCCAGCCTCCCACTGAATTATGACTGCGTTTTATAACGGATTGGGACCCGGGACACGGGCGATAATTCCAGGGCGGGGGGAAAGCGGTTCGACTCTGTCTCCCGCCGCCCCTGGCCAGAGGACGGCTAATCCAATGTGTGTCCCTGAGTTATGAGGCTCCCAAAACGTGAAAATGTATATCTACCGACAAAGGAGAGAAATACCATCTATTCTCTTCTTTTTTTCCCCTCCCCAGCAAGGTTGCTCTAATGGATTCCCTCTTTGGCTCTGTGGAGTGCCCGTATTTGTAATGATACTATTAGAACAGTCTTCTCTCCTCCCGGGCCCAGAGAGTATTGCAGCGTTGTCAGATATTTTACTCTCTACACACCGATAGGAACGATGGGGCCTGGTCGTTTGGCGCTGGAAGGTTCACACCAAGTTTATATATATAAAAAACCCGTCCTGATTGGATTAAACCCTTATTTCTTTTTTCGCCGCTTTTGCCCACCTTTACTTCGCTTCAACTGAAATGCGAGCGAGGCGATCCCGGAGTTCTAGCAGCACGCCAGCCGGAATGCTCGCCCGACTACCGCTATTCATTATCAGGAGTGCTGCCTTTTTTTTTTTTTTTTTACTTATGTATATATTTCTTTCCACACTCTGTTGAGTTTATAAATGATTCCCCCTTGCAAAAATGTGAAAAAAAATTGGACCACAAGGTTTTTTTCTCTAGAGTAAATCAACAACCTTTTAATGAGATTTCATCTGGAGCAATCCCCCAGCCCCCTCACCACCCCCCACTGTCTCCCTACGAAGCAGAGCGGCGCAGAAATGAGCTGGCAATCCCGCACAATGAAAACCAAGGCAGTATTAATCAGCTTTTTATTTCCTCCCCAGTCCGTTTAGAAGTGCTTTGTCAAAACAGACACTTCATTAGGACCAAAACTTAAAAACCCGGCCGTGTGTTTGTCAGGACAGTTGTTAACGATTTCCCGTCAAAGTCATTTCGCCCCCTTTTTTAACATAACAATATTTATATATTTATACACACTGATGTGTATTACTGACGCTCTGCCCGGGAGTTCATTATACCCTGGTCTTAGGTTCGTGACAGAGAGAGGACATGGAGAGAGAGGGAGAGTGAGAGAGAGACAGAGAGAGAGTAAGAATGAGAATGGGGTTGGAAAACAGCAGATGCAGATTTTTTTTTTTTTAAAGTTTTGTAATGCCGAGAGTGAAGCTCAGATTCTAAAGTGCCAGCTGGTCTGAATCCAAAATCCAGAGTTTACACCCAGAAACAAGGTTATTGTAAATCCCACTCACACACTTTACACACCCACTCACAGAAAGAAAAAAAACATTCAGCTAAATGGGAATGGGCCCCTGAAACAACGCTGCAAATAGCATCCTCCTCTCACGGATGCACGCACGCACAGGAAATCAGAGCCTAAAACAAAACCACAAAATCAGGGACTTGCACAAACATGCACACAAACAAAATCAGAAAAAGTCAATACGCCCAGGAAAACACACATACACGCACGTGCAGCGATGAACACACGCGCACACAAACACACATACGCGTGTGGTGTTTATGGTTATCAGGGACAAAGAAGGTGGTGTCACACGGGGAAAAAAAGAGTCGAAAGTTGCGAAAAACCCTTGTCCCTCAAACTTCCTCCTGCGCCCGGGCAAACTTCACTGTAAATGTAAGCCGCCTCGCTAATCCCTGTCATCTCACGTAGTCCCCTCCCCCCCCCCTCCCGCTCCCCCTCCGCTCGCCTTCTGCCACGGCAAGCAGGCTCACAAAGCAAGCAAAAGCACAGGGGAACACGGGGGGGAAGAAAAAGCAATGAAGACGGAGAGAAAGCTGGCAGCTTGGCCATGCTCATCTCGGCAGAGCTATCTGCGAGAGAGAGAGAGAGAGAGAGGGCCCGCAGCTCTCCTGCAGCGTCTGGGTGCAGTGCCATTGATTTAGGTCTGTCCTAATCATCTCTCGCCTACATTGTGTGCAAAAAATCAACTCTGGGCCTAGGGGGAAAGGGAGCCCTTTTCAACCACCACACAACAGCAGGGTTTCATTAGCGGTTACATGACCGACAGGTACCTTTTTTTCCCCCCCTTTTTTTAAATATTCAGCGTTTACCTGAACTAGTCTCAGGTTGGTATGAAATCAAATCAGAGGTAGTACGAGTTTGGCTTGAATTTTTGCTTTTAAATTGTTAAGTGGCAGATCCTTTTTTAAAAGATTTTGGGAATGGTTTGACATTCCTAATACAAAATGTATCCGTTCACTACAGCAGGAAAATCCTCAAAAGCCGGGTTCTGGGTTAGGTATGTAAAAGTGTATTCTTTCACCAAATCATTCGATTTTCTGGGAAAGACTGACAAAATATTTGCAGGGTGTTTCGGCCCTGAAAAACCACCACAGAGCATATAATAATATATGGGGATATTTACTAAACATGTCTAATCGTATTTTAGAGTATTAGCCCCTTTCACACTCTTTGTCACCCAGGACTGATTTTAGAAAAGTATACAGCTGTACCCTGTTTAACACGTCCCCATTTAGCACTGATGTACTATAATATTGTTTCACCCATGTGAATCGTTGCTCATCTTTTGTTAAAAAGTTAAGAAAATCCATTTTGAGAGTCAAAAGATATCATTCTTAACACTTGCACATCACTGACTGCTACTGCTGGCTGCTACTGCTGCTTATGTATGTGCTCAATTTTGTTGCTTTTGTTCGGTCAATTCTTCTCAGTGCCTAAAACAGCAAATAACAATTTAAAGTACATCCTGTATACATTGGATACTATAACCTTAGTCTTGTTATGTGAGATTTCCATGGACAATGGTATTGTCAGTTGTTTTGATACAGATATCCTTTGGGTGAAAACAAATTAATTAAACTCCGCAATTAAACCGGGCACAAAATATTACTAGCTAGCTAAATACTATAATATTTTGTTGCTACTGAGCCATTTTATTTAATTTATTTCAGTTTACACGTCAATGTTCCGGAGGTAGCCTGAAGGCCAGACAATCTCAATTAAGTTCCAATTACATTTGTTTTGAAGGAATCAGGATAGAGATTTTAATCTAATGTGTATGAAGCAAACTAAATGTGTGGAATGTGTCATTGAAAACTCTCACTTCAGCTCTGATCAGATCAACTCTGCCTTAGTCAGGCTCACCTCTACTTTGTGCTGGTCCTGTGGCAAAATTTCTGAAGCGGCGCCTCAGAGAGAGTTTTCCACCACCATCAACAAAACACCAAATGATGGAATATCTCATGTAAGAAGTGTGTTGCATCCCTCCAATAGAGTTCCAGACACTATTCCAAGGTGCATTGAAACTGTTTTGGTGGCTTGTGGTGGCCCAACGCCGTATTAAGTCATGGTTGGTGTATCTTTTATTTTGGCAGTTACCTGTTTGTTGGTTAAATAAAGGCAATTCATTATTTGATGAGGGATAAATCTCTATTAGCT
Source organism: Aldrovandia affinis (assembly GCA_029706075.1). Lineage (NCBI taxonomy): Eukaryota > Metazoa > Chordata > Actinopteri > Notacanthiformes > Halosauridae > Aldrovandia > Aldrovandia affinis. The sequence continues at coordinate 343,220 of JAINUG010000115.1, forward strand.
CATAAATGGCTTCAAAAAACCTCACCCTTTCATCAATAACTTCGCCCATGTCCCGTTGGTCAGTTTGAATGTTCAGGTTGTGTGTGGCTTCAAAAACAACAAGCGATGTATACCAGAGTACGCAGGATCATCGGTTTATTTAAACAAAAGACATAGTGTCATAATGCACTTTCAATCTGAAGACTGTGCCCTCCACAGCAAAACAGCGACTGTCGGTTCAAAGCAATTAGTTATCAATAGCGCATGGTAACTCCGCATAGTGGAGTCCATAAAGCCTCGCTCTCCCATCCCAAGGGCACGGGGTGGCAGTACCATCATTAGGACCTTTGTATGTGCTGCAAACCACTCTCCTACTACTGCTACATTATGTAAATCCGGAGCAGGCAAATTTGTCCCAGCAGCAGTTAAAAACAGTCGCCACGGCTCCATTCATTCATTCTTAAGGTTCCCTGAGTGATCTACGCCAGAGGGAAGCTAGTGCTTTTCACCGCAGCCACTTAGCCATCACTTTAATGATGAACCCGTAACAAAAGCCACTACATTATGGACATTTTCATTGTCCCACGCAGCAATAAGTTGATATAATTGTTAGTTGTTGAATCAGGACATCGCTTTGTTCACATCCCAGCATGGCTTAAATATATCTTGTTTGCAGTATTGTCACTCTTGGTGATTAGGAGTCTGTTATTGTTGTATAACTGCTCTCTTTTTTCATCCATTACTTGTTATAGCAGTTTCTGCGGCCATTGTCTCTCCCTAATGCACTCGGTGACAGTTCTGTTGCGAGAAGCGCTATATTACAGTGAGTAACATTGGATTTAATGATTGCGAAATTTGTGATTTCCGCATTTGGTTGTACAAGGTATTTGAGCAGAATGTCTCAGGAAATTCAGCAGATTAATATTTAATTGTGTTCCTCTAGTCATCAGTTTCACACCACCGCAGTGTTTCTGTAAATGGTGACATGCACAGTGATATTCCCTCAAAACTGCAAATCAACCACAACCCTCTGGTCAATGGTGCTCTGACCAAGGCATTCAAAAGGAAGCTGACTTAAGCCGAAAGAAGGAATTCAAGTCTGTCTATAATGGCATAAAACCAGTTCCTTCTACCTGTACAGGTCAATTATAGGATTTTAATAACCTCCTCGTGGAACTCTCTGAACCAATAGAATGGAGAATTCAGCAAAGCCTTGGTATAGTACGAATCAGCCTGATGTCACAACAGTAAGCCAGCTTAGTTCCGGGTAGAAAAACAGAACAGAACACCTTCCACGGTCTCAGTTGACAGTATTGATCTCTCAGGTAGAGTGCTCAAAAATCGGGCACGTTGAGTTTCTCAGATGACTTTCCAAGAACATTAAATGTTATCAAGCTACAATAAAATACATATTCAGCAATTTTGCGAGATTCCACGTGCTGTTTTTGCTTTTAATATAAGCTATACGTGGGTATGACAGTGTAGTTAGCTAGCTAGCTAAACAATAAAACATCAATTTATATTTTTAGCTGTACATTCCACTGGCACTGGTTGCTGGCAACTGTACCAAAGGGGTTGAGTTTCCTCCCTCTTAGCTGTTTGATCCAAGCTTGTCTCTGGACTGCTTTGCTTTTTGCTGAGGGGAATAAAAACGAAACAAAGCCCTCTCCTTTCTGAAATCTGGATGTACAACTACAAACACAGCATTATTTCAGCATTTAACCAGTTAACAATGGTTCTGTGGACATCAAGCTAGCTAGCTATGTTCATTCGTATGCATTCCCGAGTTGCCAGTGCTGACAGGAAGAATGTTTTCTAACATTTTCTATTCCTCCTGTTGATCTCCAGAGGCTGGTAGACTATGCCACACCATATGGAGGCCATATTGCCCACACATGGTGGCCCAAGAACCTTTAAGTGACTTTGTCCAATTACTATGTTTCTCATTTTTCTTCACAACCTGTACACAGTTGTATCATGCGGCATGTTCCGTCCAGTTGTGAAGATGCTCATGGAATTAGTACCTCCAAACACGCCTGTAAGTATATGGCCAGTTATGGATGCTCAGATTTCATTGGAGACAAAGGAAAATAAGTTATTGTTGGCTTTTATGTCGGCCGCAGTTGGGATCTATTCCGTTCAATCAATTGAGGAAATTAATTCAAATTCAACTCATTAACTGAAAAATCCCCACGGAACACTATTCTTGAATAGACCTGATTTGAAAGGGAATGGACACAAACTCCCTAATGGAATGGAAACCACAAATCCCTAATGGAAAAATAACATGAATCTAACATATGAAATGTCCAAAAAGCATGTGACTAGCTGTGATGTAAATGTCACTACTTTTAGTAGTTATTTCTGCTTTTTAAAAATATAAAAACAGAAATAATTATTCTTTTATATAAAAAATGAAATTCAGTCTCAACAGGAATGTTTTAGTGTGTGTTTATTTTGACCTGATTTTTTTTTTTGGAACAAATTTACATTTTTATGAACTATTTCTACTTTATTAGTATTTGTATTATTTGGTCTTGCAGTAGACAAACAATTTAGATTGTAAATGCTGCCACCGGAATAGCAAACGCAACAGCATGGGAAATTTGGTCACGAATATCATGTTTTTGACAGCTGTCATCAGTCACCACTGGCTACAAAAATAGACTAGTTTAATTTTGTGGTTATAAGAAGAAAATGGTATTGAATTGAATAACCCCCTCGGTCAAAGATAGGGGGGGTTTAGGGGGGAAGGGGGGTTTCAGGCAGTGTGATAAATTAGGTACCTTCTGGATCGATATCGGCTTCTCTCTTCATAGCTCAAGATGGGATTTGTCAAAATAGGAACCCAAGCGAAGTCTATTGAGTTTGGTGTCTGAAGTTAGGCTGTAATTTCGAGTAAGGCAGAAGGCAATAGTGCCAAAAGGAAAAGGTGTGTGTGTGTGTCTCTGTTTGTGTGTGCGCATGTGTGTGTGTGTGTGTGTGTGTGTGTGTGTGCATGCCTGCAACCTCAGACATTCATATTGGGCAATGGACAGGTAGTAGACGTATGACTGCACATTGCGATGAGATCATACCAGTTGAAGTTCCACCCTGAATTCTGATTTTTTTTACATGCTCACAATATTACAATTACAATTTTACAACAAGGAACTGAACAGAACGCACATATCAAACCCATCAATCCATCCATGGGCTTATTCCTGGTCAGGGTCGCGGGGGGGCTGGAGCCTATCCACAGGGTACGGGCAATTTAGACTCTCCAATTAGCCTAACTGCATGTCTTTGGACTGTGGGAGGAAACCGAGTACCCGGAGACCCACGCGGACACGGGAGAACATGCAAACTGAAGAAAGGCCCCCGGCCTGAATTCGAAGAGGCCTTTTTTTTACATGCTATCCACTGCACCATATTCAAACCCATTAATTAAACTGCATTTTTTTTAAAGACTTCTTCAAAATTGTTTTCTTGGCTCAGGTTCCTGCAGAACTCTGTTTAGGTTTATTAGTGGCATTCAATAAGCTGCTAATAATGGCATAGAAACAAGAAACCAATGACATCTGACCAAAATGATAATTATCATAATCACTTTGTTCCTTACTGTTGATGTGCCTCTCCACTAGTGCCGCCTGCCTGCGATGAAAATCATTAGAATCAGTGTAAATCTGGGTTGTTATATCCTGTCGAGAAATATGCCCGTTGTGCTGGATCAGAGAATGATCACCCGAGCAGAAGTATCATCCAGTGACTGAAACGACATGCACATGTGGTTCTGTGTGGCTCAGTAGGTAGAGCATGGCGCTGACAACGCTTAGGTTGTGGGTTGATTCCCATTGGGGCCACATATACTGAAAAATGTGTGCATTCATTACTGTAAGTCGCTTTGGATAAAAGCGTCTGCTAAATGGCATATATTATATTATATTATTTTAACACCCCCAGGTTTCCTTGTTCCTTTCTTAAACACTAACCCCAGTTTGGTATCACTTTATTGTATGGTAGGTTAATTACCCACTATTTACTAGGTAAGTATGAACAATAACACACATTAAAATAGTTAATGTAGCCTATGTTGGGTAGGCCTACATGAAATTGAATAATTTCAGGCAGAAGGAGGGTGGCAGTGGATAGGCTGTCATGCTTCAACTATTCATTTGCATTTTGGCTTAAAACTTTTAAGCATTTCTTATTTTCTAGCATTCATTATTACATTTTTTATATATATATTTTTTGCTATGGTCATTTTGGTGTTGGGGAAATATTCTGGGTGTATTTGCCCCTGTTACACATAACATTTCTGAAACAGAAATATATATATATACTATTTTAACTATGCTCCAAAATGTAACTATGCATCAGCATTAGGGATATTTACTTTCAAAGTGATATTCAGATATAATACTATGCCACACATTTATATTTCAAATTATATTATATATAATAATGTATGCAGCGGTAAGTTTGAATCCAATACTTTATAGCTGCTGCATACATTATGACACGGTTATGACATTTGTCATGGACTGTAATTTGTTGTCACAATTACAGAGACCGCGAGACTGATTACAAGGAATTATACAGAGCTGTTGTATGGTTTTATGGCATGTTGTTCAAATGAATTGTTACCCCAATTTTTTTCCCCAAGGTTTTATTCTAAAAGGGACCCCTATGTGGCAGCCTCTGGCTGTCATAATTCTCTGCCGTCAGGTGAATTGTGGGAGTGCAGGTGATAACTGAGGTGGAACCAAAACTAAGCGTCCTCCGTAGCCAATGAGGGCGGAGGTTTTTCCATGCCTAGATCGACAGAGACGGCTGAGTCGTGAGCCGGGATTATGGTCTGACCTTGAAAGACTGAGAGGGCCTCCTTATGTTTCATGCATACTCATCCTGCCAGTCCCCCAGGTTGTTTGGCCTGATCGCAATCAAGTTGTTCCCACCCCATTGGCCTTTCCTCCTTTTGATGGTAGACTCATAGTATAGTCTGCGTTGCTTGGTGATATTCCCTTAGAACAAATAAGGGGGGACAACTCTGGACTGCCTTCCCCCCCTCCTCTCTCTCTCTCTCTCTCCCCCAACTTTCTGCATACTAATCTGGAGAAGTCTTAATTAAAATGTCAAGGTAGCGTGATGTCCCATTAAGGCCTTCTCCCACGCCTTTTCTTTGTCTGATCCTCCCCCGAGACCTATTAAGCCCTGGCGAAAATGATTGAAGTTCAAAGAGGTGAAACCGAAGGTTACAACTCCCGGCTTCTTCGGCACGCCGTCCCCGCACCGTCCCCTGACCTTTAAGAGGCAGGCGTCCCCCTTAATATGCTTGCATTCCTAACGAGGGGGTTAACGTTTCTCTGACGGCCTATCTGCTGGGTAGGGCTGGCTCCCGGCCTCCCTCTCTCTGCCTCAAGAGTATTCACCCTCCCTTACTCACTCCTCCTCTCTCTCTCTCTGCCTCCCTCCCTCTCACTTGTTGTCTATCTACTCTTTGCTGGGGAAAGGTTATTTGGAAGGACAGGGTGTAGAGTGTGTTCTTCACCAATGAAAGGGTTCTCTTTTTTTTTGTCAGTGAGACTGTGGGAAGATTTTCCACCACATCCCGATGAGATTTTCATTCGACATACTTTAATTTCACTTTATAAATCACTACCGGTAGACGCATCCACGATGTATGAATAGTCAATATACGAGTGCGATGTTGGAATTCAAAAACAGTCTCCTGTTAGCCTGATGTATTATTATTCTTATTATTATTCGTATTATTTATTAATATCAATATTATTGTTCCTCCAGAGGCTTCTGTAATCACCACGAGGGGGAAAAATGATACAGCTCTCGATGCTGCTAAGCATACGCTGGACCATCCCTTCAAGGTAGACAAGAAGCGCCAACTCATTAGAGATTCGAAGCACAGTGTGGGTCCCATGACAAATTCTTCCGCACCACAGACCTCTAAGCCCTCTAGCCGCTCTCTCGCCAGGCCCGGAGACCCACGCGGTCTCTCCTGACCCCTTCCGAGACAATTATCCGTGCGCCTTTCGTGTTCGACCCTGTCCCGGGTCAGTCTAGCGGGCCCAGGCCTCCGTTCTCGCCTAATGAAGGAGCGGGGATAATCACCCAGGGTTGCATATTTCTCCCTGCTCAGTTAATCAGAGTGGATTGCCAGTCGCGGATCGAAGGGAAACGCACTCGTAAAAGCTTTACATTCGGAAAACCTAATGGGCTATTATTTTCTTCCCTCTTTTTTTCGGTAACGATCGGACCTCGGCGATGCGGATGCGCGTGATTATTGTAAAGGTGCGATGGAGCCGGAGCCAAGGTACCCGGCTGATCGATTTCACAGCGGGGGAGGTTAACGGAAGGAAGGAGCGAGGCCGTTTCTGCGATGGGGGGGGGGGTCTTCCTTTTTTTTCTTTTTTCTTTCCCCCATGTCGGCTTCTTCAGCAGAGAACTCGCTGAACTCACAGAGAACAAACTCACTCACTCACTCGCAAAGAGCTTTGCATATTTGCGGGGAGAGCGTCTCTTTTGAATTGGCGACTGGGCACAGTGCTAGGATTTGAGGGGTAATGTGCACTCCCTGCATTATTTCCTGGCCCGCTCTTAAAAAACCCCAGAAAATACATAAATAGATAAGGAACAATGAGAAATTATTGGAAAGAAAGCTTTTGCTATTTTCAGCTCACAGAACATTGTTTTGCCTTTTTAAGCTATGGGGGAAAGCGTAATGAACGCAAACAGTATATTTTGAGGCTTCAACCCCAAAATGATGTACCCGGAAAATAAAAAAGTGAAAAGCGTCAAGGTTGAGAGGGACGGCCCAGCCGAGATGTCATGTTGACTTCCTGTCAACTTCCTGTTCCTGTCAGGCGGGGAGGGTGAAGCGAGTGAGCGCACCCCCCCCCTCCACCCAGCTGCGTTCCGCTCCGTCTCCCCCCACCACCGGCCCCATCATATTAAACACTGTCAGTGCCGCGACTGAGGAGATATCATAAGCTTTTTATTATTGACTCTGAAAATATGATAATTTGGAAATCAAACGCTGCCTTCCAAGACGCCACCATCACTTTCAATTTGAGCAGCTCCCCTCCGCTTTAATAAACGCGATGCGATAGCAGGAACTTCATAAGCTTCTCGAGTTTCTTCCCTCATTCTGGTATTTTTTTGTTTTTTAATTAGAACATTGTAATTGAGGTCTCTCACCTATTGCACCTCGGTAAGAAAACTAAAACAAATTTAATTAAATGCGGTATCTCCTTTCACAAAGGAAATTGAATTATGTTTGAAGTGGGAAAGATTGTAAACTGACAATATGTTTTCTTTATCAACTTTGCATGTCTGCATTTTCCCTCCTCTGCCATCCCACACTTGGAAATAATCCATGCCCTTAATTGTTTCAACTCTCTCTGCGGGCCTCCGTCTTTTCCCCCTTATTTTCTCATTAAGATTTTTTATCTAAAAATATGACCGTATTAAAAACTATTTTTCCGCCGTTTTAATTGTGACAGCGAGAGCGGGGTGATACTTGAATCGCATTGTTTTCCACCACAACCCTCGCCCTGCGAGAAAAGCAAAGGAAAAGGTGAGAAACGCGAGGAAACATGTCGATGATCGTACAGTAGCGAGAAAAGTGCTATTTTTTAACGATCTTTCAGAGTCGTCCTTCGTTCCAGGCATGGCTTGTGTGGCCTGGTCCGTGTGCCGGTTGTATAAATGAGACTAAAGCAGAAATTCAACTCTAAAATTCTCTTCCGCAGTGTCAGTATCAATGTGTTGACAAAACAAATCACCGATATTGACAGCCGTTAATTATCCGGTGTGAGGCGCAAGCTTAAAATGTGCCAAGCTCTCCCTGCCCAGTGCTGAGTTGGATCATTTTGGATTATGCCCTCCCCCCTTTCCCTGCATCTCTCCCCCTGGTCCCTAACAGAGGGTTTGGCATCGGCTGCCCCCGCCCCTACCCTGCCAGGTTTAAACATGCCTCCAGCGGGGAGTGGTTTAGCCCAGGTTTCACACCCACCAAGAATACAACTAAGGATAATAATCACGTTTCGTTTGTGAAATGGCTCTAACCTCGGAGCTCGGGGCCTGTTAGGAGCGCGGTTCGATCTTTTGGATCGTGGGGAAAAAAAATCAATGTGTGAGTCTCATTTTATTTTGGCCCTTTCGCGAGATTCATAGTCCCACAAACACAAGGAATTTGCGCCAATTTCTGCGCAATGAGAGGACCCCTCCCTCCCCTTCACCCTTGGTTTTTGTTACAACGATGAACATAAGAAAGCAGCACATTCGCACAAGCCGAAATTGGTCTCGCCTTGCATCGTCCGTGTCCCGTCCGCGCCCGCCCGTCCTTCCAGGTGTCCAGCCAGCGTCCGAGTCCCTCCGCTTTCGAGGGAGTCTCTCTGGCCTGCTTAGCATTCCAGGGTTAACTCCCTCTCTGGCCACTGACACTGTGTTCTCAGGGATCTTGGCACAATCTATAATTTAACAAGGCTCCGGTCATAGTCAATCAGAACCCCATGTCTCTCTCTCGGTTATTTCCAAAGCGCCTCCACCCCTCAATCTATCTCCCAAGACTAAATGAGTGAGCAACCACCAAGGGTCTGATCTCTCGGGAACCCTTTTACTCGATAAGAAAATCTTTTTTTTTTTTTTTTTTTTTCGTTATTGCTATTTTCGAGCATGTGCACAGGTGAGTCGGGGGATGGGGGTCGCTGGCTTTGTACAGGAAAGCCCATGCGATGTGGGGCACTGCGATAGGCAGCGATTGTCCGTAATGCCTTCGCCAGGGCTCCCCGGAGTGTCGCGGGCTGATAATGGCGCTCGCCTCCGCGGTCTCTTATCAATCTCTGGACGCCACAACGGACACTCTCCGATGGAACGACCCTCGGGGGTTCAGGGGGCCAAAGGTGTCAGCCGCGACGAAGCCCGCGCGACGTTACAGCAGAACCAGTGGCTTTTGGGTAACGGCTCATGAACGGGAAGTCAACAGCTGCAGTTTCCTCATTTCAAATAATAACAATGCCATTACAGTAACATGAATAGAGGGATAATATATACTTCAAATTTATACAATGTATATATATATATATATATATATATATATATATATGAATAAATACAATACAGTTTATACTTCAAATTTATCATGAAACATGATAACGAGGGATCTTTTCCTTTTTTCAGAGAGAAAATAAAGGATGGAAAAATGAGTGAGGGAAGCTGCGGAGAGCTAATGGATCAAAATTACCCCCGCGTCAGAAAGTTTTGATGAGAGTTGACGAGATTGCTTCTTTTTCATCTCAATATCAAAAGCAGACAGAGAAATCCATCTGTAGCGCGGGGCATTGTCAGCGCGTTACAATTTACACTGATTCCACTTTTCAGCGTTTCCTGTGTTTGATGGCGTGATAAATTAATCTTTTTCCGTGCCACTGCGCCGATTCGTTTAAAAGAATATATTAAAAGGAGTCGGAGGCGCTTTTTTTCCCCCTCTCTCTCGGAGTAAACATTTTTTTATCTCCCCCAGTCACCATGACAAATCATATTCTTCAAAGATGAAGGAGGGAAAATGAGGGCAGGACGGAAAGAGGAGGCAGGACGGGGAAAAAAGGCATTTTGGACGGGAGCGTGCCGTTTGACTGCCGTTTGACTGAGTGTCAAAAAAAAAAAAAAAAAAAAAGAAAAACCTCCGCGCGTCCTTCTGAGGCTGGCAAGGCAAAGTTGGGGGCGAGCTGCACCAGGCGTGACGGAATGAAGGGACGAAAATAGCACCCCACGATAAACGTGGACATGGGCTACACGTGTATACGTGGCCGGGCGGTTCCCACACGTGCGTCTGTCGCGTCGCTGAAACAGGTTTCAGTTTTTTGACAGGCGTAATGGACGCTAGTTGCGTTGAAGGTTGATGGGACCGGCTGTGCTCACTTTTGACCTCGTCAGTCGCATATTTCACTTCCTCTTGCTTGCAAACAAACAGCGCAGCGTTAGTCAGCGGGGCTGTAACCGCTGTTAGAACAAGAACTTCGACAAGTTGATTGTGGGAGAGCCCACAAATTTACGACATGATTTAAATTATCGCAAAGTGGCGAGGCTGCCTTCAGAGAGGGACTGCCCGCATTCAGATCGGGTAAGCGAGCGACAGTGGGTTCTGAGTCTTTCTGGGTTTGTGCATGTATTTCCCTTTTTAATATTTTTGTGCCAAATAAAGTGATAAAATAGAGCTCTGGAGCTGAAGCGGGTGCACTCACATGAGAGCCAGCTCCCACACCACAGCCCGTACAGGAGAGGCAGTGCCAATCCAAGGAGAAGTGCTTATTTCACTGGTGACAGCTGTGGACCACTGGGGAGGTTCGTTGGGTGGAACTAATGCAGTGGTGGCGTGAGGAGCCATAGCTGGTGGTACGAGGCCACACCGGGTGGTACAAAGCCAAACGTGCACCACCGCTGCAGACTCCCGGTCAGAGTTGGCTAACGTCATATAGCCCAGACCCAAACCTGTGATCATTCACTGGTTTCACTTCCTGTATTTTCTGCCGTGTGAGATCGTCCAGTGAGGAATTTTTATATGCCATCTATCTTGTTGACTTGCAGGCCTGGGTTAGCCGCACGAGCCATTAGGATGGTGGGTGTGGGTGGTTTTACTCGAAAAGTCGCCTGGGTGAAGCCTATCCACCCACCCTGCACTCACAGTAAGTGCCTTTGCTTGACAGAGCCAAACTACCGTCCTCTTTACACGATAAGCTGACATCATTAACAGAAGGAGGATGAAACCTTTGCACTGGAAATCTAAACCCCACAGCTGCAATTCATGGGGGCCCAGCCCCTAAATGTGCCTCTTCCAGCGCCTTGCATGTATTATCGCTGTTTAGGGAAATGCGGCGGACGCATGAAGGGAGCGCATCAGTCGAGCGGATGGTCCGGTGTTATTTGTCATTCCCAGAACGGCGCAGGGTAAATCCTCAATCCTAATTATGTGAGCGAATATGAATATGAATGAACGCAGATCAGAGGAGAAGGGGATCTGAATGCTCATCCCATCAACAGTCAGCCTCAGCAATCAGGAGTGATTTGTCTTGCCTTCACTCTCCATGCCACTCTTCTTTGTTTACGCATTGCCTGATCGTTACGCGCAATGCTACTTTTTCCATCACCCTGCGTACAGTGCAAACGTGTGAGAAAACGCACTCGATTAAACCACGGCATTGCTATAAACAGAGCCACCTCTTCTCTGACTCTTCAATTAGGACAGATACATTTGTCCGTTGTAGAGAAATAGGTTATAAGTCGCGGCCATTTCATATGCCGCAACGTGATAGTTTACTGCTGAGAATCAAGGATATCATATCATCAGCAGCAAAATGGATTCCACCGGATTATCTCACTTTGGCATCGATAAAACATTGATCTCCAGACACTTATACTTTCACCTACAGCTGTTTTCCCTCAATCAGCGAGATTTGTGCATAGCAACTGTAGAGCTCATGGGGAGGGAGTAGCCAGGGCCCCAACGTGGCTCTGATCAGTCGGAACTCGCAATGGGATCTAGCCGAAACGGTCTCCGCAGAATCGCTCCCCCGCCGCGTAGCTCAGAAACATTATTCACTCGCTTTCTCTCTCTTCATAAAAGGGCCCTTTTTAAAGAAGGGAATGTATGAGATCAATCTTCTTTACTGGGGTATAAAAATAAGAGTATTAAGCTCACCCTCCCCAACCCCCAAACCCCATTTTCCTGGCCACTATTTATGGTAAAGAGAACCCCCTCCCCCCACCCCCAGGGACCCCAATATATGTTTTGAGTGACAGGGTTTAGCGATAAGCCGATTGTGACTTCCTTTCAATAACCTTGAGTGCCAGGTCAACCTTGCAGAAATGACCATAAAGAATATATATGTGAACGTCAGGGCGGGTAACGTAAAGCGCCCGTCTTCTTAAACGGTATTATTTTTCTTCTCGCTCGCATCCCTTTACGCCTCGTACCTCGCCCCTCTTCTGGAAAATCTTCCCCTCGTTCTCTTGTTTTCCCCCGTCCCCCATCCCCCCTCCTCTTTTTTTTCATCTTTATTCAAATATAAATTGAGCGCTCTTAAAAGGCAATCGTCCACAGAGTGGTAGAGACACTATTTCACACTCAGCAAACGCGGTGGGCCGGGGGCCCATGGAACACATATATCGGCGAGGCGGGCGCGGGGAAGGGGGAGATTTACGGGCGGAAGGGGGGAGTTACGAGCGTGCTCTCCTGGCGCGGCGAGGGAGCCGGGGCGCCGACGCGTGCTCCGTGGAATTCCCGAGGAACGCTTTATGGGCGAAGTTCCATTTATCTGGGCTCTTATGTGATTTAGCACATCATGCATTGTGTTCCCAAGCAGCTATTTTGCATGTTTCACATTTGTCTAGCTCCTCCTCGTTGTCTTCCTGTCCTGTGGAGATGACTGCGAGAGAAGTGTCATTTGTGACCGCTGCGTTTTTTTAAATGGGAGTTGTTGAATAAAGTCTCCTTCTTAGGAGTTTTTCCTGATGTTCAGCGGTATGCAAGTTTTTTGTTGAATGTGTACGCATAATATTTTTCGAATTACGCAACCCTATAAGCTTGATTGGTACACAGCACAATATTTTCTTGGGAAAATGGGACAATGGGGTTATTTGAGTCATTCCGTTGTCCTGTAATTAATGTCATCCAATGAATTCTGTAGGATTAAAAATCGAATTGAGCTAGAACAAACGTGCTGACCTAACCCTCAAGACTAGCAACATGACACTGGTAATATGCAACAAATATGTACAAGTTTGTCACAAATTATACATAGCCTGCATCAAAATTGTTCCATGAAACCAGCTATCGCAGGATTATGTCAAATTTGCATCTGGTACATCAGTTTTGGGAGGTCCAAGCCTAATTTGTGGAGGAGCCTAGGCAGTGCAGAGCTGCGTTATAAGAGCGCATCCATTCAACAGAGCTTGGCAAGCTTTGTCTTCCATAAGAAATTCTGAGAAAGCTCATCGCTTGTAATCCCTCCATTTTCTCACATGACTGTAATTTCACTGACAGGAGTGCTACATTCATCTAATCTCCAAGCCCCCAATGGCACACTAAAAGTAAATACTCCGCCAGCCTCCAACACACCATTTCCAGATAATTAGGGTTTTTTTTCCATAGGCATGGTGCTTTTATGCGATTATGGGCTTGTTAAAAGTAACATGCTTCTGCTTTGGCTGCATAATTCTGTCAGTAGTGGCAGACGTTCCTGTGGCACCGATGGGCCCCCGCTCACACGATTTTTAGCTCCTCATTAAAAAAACGTGAGCGTGCACGGCCTGGCGGCGGCTTGCCTTGGGAAGCAGGGCCCCCCCGTACGTACACGCGGGCCCCTGCTGGAGCCCGGCACCCAGGAGCACTGGCTGGGCAACATTAGAGAGCTGGAGGAGTGGGGCGGGGGGGGACAGGGATTAACCAGGAACGGCTTGCGATGAATCTGGAGGGAAAGCCATCGGAGACTGGACGGAGATGAAGGTACTTTCCTCGGCAGATGGGGAGAGAAAAGGAATGTTGTTTTTACCCCCCCACCACTTAAACTCGGCGATACGGGTTCGCTGTGGTCTGCTTCCGTGGAAGATGGGGGGAAAAAGGGGGGGAAAGAAAGATAAAAGGGGGAAATGTCATTTCTTCTTATTTTCCAGAGGAAGAGGCTCAAATGATTTGACTTTGCGACTGCCAATTACCCATTGAAGACGAGCAACTCAGCCCATAGGCAGCCCGTATGCTTTAGGAAAAGGTTTCATGCAGAGCCACTGTAGCAGCTGCACAGCCCTCCAGCTACTTCCTGCCTAAATGGTGAACATTAGAAGGGCCTGAACACAGTTAGCATTTAGTTGAGAGACCTTCTTTGAAAACCAGGTTGCCGCTAGATGTCTTATTGATGGCATGACTGGGGGCAGAGTTTCCCTCTCTTCCAATGACGGGGACGCTGTGTCCTGTCCTTCTGAAGAGAGGTTAAGTCTTGCCTTACTGTGGTGGTCAAAGACTATGGTGCTTTTCACAAAGAGCGGGACATACCCCCAGTGTCATTCTCCCAGTCTGGTTCTCTCCAATGTCACCATATAATAACCCCACGTTATATAATGACATTGGGCACAGAAATCCTTGTTTCTCGACCTCAACTGATGTGCAGGGATTCTGTCGCAGAGTGACCGCTCTTCTAAGCATAGGTGGGTGCGAGACGTTGGCGGCGGTTATGAGTTATCACCCCCCGCTGTAATAGATGTCCTTGAAAATGATGAAAAGTCGCTATAAAAGTGAAAAGATAATCAATCCAATGCGGTAACTTCACCGTCTGAATTCAATGCATAAATTAAAGTCCCAATTCTAAATTGAACAAATAGCGTTGACGCTGGAGGTGCTAGCGGTTGAAGTCGTCATCCTCTTTTCGGTTAACATCCATTACAGCTGTAATGAGGGATTATATTGCTGAAAACACGTGCATGAATCGCAGCGCGGGCTGTGGCCACTGTACCGAAAGGTTCTGTGTAGATTCAGTGCAAAACAAAGGGATGAAGACGAGTGTGTACTATTAACCTATTTGATGAGACTCATTTTGTACTGCATACCTGTACTTCTCTGGTACTCCAGCCCCAGAAATTGGACCGCAGGTTGACATAACATAACATATGCCATTTAGCAAACGCTTTTATCCAAAGCGACGTACAGCAGTGCATGCATACATTTTTCAGCATATGTGGCCCCAATAGGACTTGAACCCACAACCTAAGCATTGTCAGCACCATGCTCTACCTACTGAGCCACACAGTACCACACAGATTGAAACAATCGATGCAATGCCTCCCTACACACGCACGCACACGCACGCACACGGGCGCAGCATTGTTCCGGCATGTGCACTGCTTGAATTTAGAGGTCCGGGGAGTTGTTTTGGCCTACCTCAAGGTGAGACGTTCGTCTGAAAGACGCCCCGGCCGCGGAAAAGCCTCTGCGGGCTGCGCGCGATGATAAAGATTAAACGACCCTTTAATGCCGGTAATTAGATTAGCCGAAAGAAAACAAGAGCGGGCGGCGGGGGCGCCGGGACGGGAGTTTCATGGCGATGATTTGCGAGCGAGGCAGAGGGCCCCGGCGCGATGCTATGAGAGCGTCCTCCTTTGTTTGACGAAGCTCCATGGGGGGAGGCGAGAGAGAGAGAGAGAAAAAAATACCGGGAAGAAGAAAAGAACAGACAACGTGTCCCTGTGAAGAAAAAGCCCCCCTGTGAGGAAGCAATTATCAGCGTGGCTCTGTCAAACCTCCGACCCTCCCTCCCTCCCTCCCTCCCTCCCTCCCGCTTCCCGGAAACTCCAAACAACCGAGCGGCCTCATTGAAATGCGCAGAGCGGCCCTGCGTCGACTGACATTTCGCACCGCCGCGTTTTCTTCGTCGCCGCCATCGCCTATGCCGTTGACTCGTCAATGTGCAGGTGTGCAGTCTCGCCGTTTCGGGTGAGTGGTTTGTTTTGTCAAGGTCCCATATACAGTGGTGGATGAAGTACACAAACCCTTAACTTGAGTCAAAGTACAGATACCCAGACAAAATATTACTCCTGTAAAAGTAAAAAGTCCTACATTTAACCCCATTTGCCTTTGAAATGTAGGGGAGTGAAAGTAAAAATGGGAATACTTAAGTAAGCACAGATACTTGAAAAATGTACCTAAGTACAGTAATGAACTAAAGGAAAGTGTACTTTGCTAGTGTCCACCACTGCCCATACAGGGCCACACCCCTGACTATGGAAGGGAAACTGAAAATTTCACCTGGCTGAAGATTGTACTGGGAAACATTTAGATAGCCATGCAGCGCACGCCAGCTTGGGCCGAACGTGAAATGAGCATCTCGGCCATGATAGAATCAAAAAGCAGGGGAGAGGTGGAGGCGCGTGGGACGCAAAGAGGATTAAAAAAACAGAGGGCATCTGTGACTTCAGACATCTGTGACTTTCCTGAGGTGGAGAGACAAGGGAGAGAGAGGGAGAAAGATAAAGAGAGACGGGGGAGGAAAGGAGAAGGAAAGGATAAGGAGAGAATAAGGGCGAGAGATGAGAGTCTCGAGTGGAAACCTGATCCGAAGGAAAACAAGAGGGACAAACATCGAAATATTACTAAAGGCAACGGTTCAGTCTACTGCAAAGCTCTTAGCTTTAGTAATACCTCAGGACCGGCCTACATAATAATACATAGGGAAAACTAAAATACACACAGCCTTAAATGTGTTGAATTGTCACCATTTATGTCATTTAAGGCTGTGCCTGAATCTCTTGCGGAAAATACAACGTTCTATTTCGTCCTCAAGCTCAGTTTAATCGCATGATTGTTTTCCCCTTTTTCCATCTTTCTCTCCCCTCTTTTTCTCACTGGCTCCTTGTCCCCCCCAAACCCAACCCCCCCAATATTCATTCTTTCAGTCTTGCTTACGGAGTTCAGCTTTACCTGTCATGTGCCACCGTATAAATGATATAAAAACGGACGGGGTACATATTATTTCTTGTGTTCCATATGTCATGCAGTTAATAGACAATGAATAAAAGTGAAAACCGGAGACAGTTTTCCCTCTCTCCATTACACCTTGGAAGAAGAAGCTTGTAAATTGGCTGTGGGGGGAGAGAGGTAAAAAACAATTATCTGCGCGGCATATAGACCGAAATGAGACCTGAAGCTATTTCTGTAATGAAGTGGAAAGTTGACATGTCAGCTTCGTGTGACCCCGATATTGTTTGAATGCAAGGAAATGACTTCACTATATTCTCCAGGCCCTGAAATGAATTGGCAATTACGGCCGACTGCATCTGATTGGCGCTTAGGTAACACTTAAAGCAACAGGCAAGAACGGGTGAAACGCGTTGTAAATGTTATTTGTTGGCGAAAGGCAAAGCGCTCTGTCAAAAATGCATCAAAATAGAATGCAAAAAACTCCCATATAGAAATGTATTTGTATGCAAATTCTGACTACGAACTGTATTTAGGGAAAATAACACCATTGCACAAAATAAACAGATTGGTTTATGTGAATATAAAAACGATGAACTACCCACACGGTTTTGCAAGCCTGATAAATCCACAGGAAGGCAGGTCCAGGAGACCATAAAACCCCATGCACAGAGTTTGGTTGAACGTGCCAAACTTTATATAAATACGCCTATAAGAATAATTTACTTAATACAATGCCTAGTATGTACTAGTAAGCACTTAATTTTGAAACACTCATGGATTTTTCCCATCAAACTTATAATTAAGCTCCAAGTATACAGCGTTGAATGATAATTGCACCGTTAACTACTTATCATCTGTCAGAGAAGAAGTCTACGTACAATTATAAAACCGGAGGTGTTACAAGAAATGATGTACTGCTTACTTAACAATGTCATCTGAGGCTAATGCTGTTTTTATGATATTTTTGTATGATTTGTGTATTTGTGTATATGTACTAGATTCAATCGGCATATGTCTTTAACTTTGACTTTTTTCTTCTTCACAGCTTGGCGAGTTCAGCAATCACCTAAATTAATTTGTCACGCTGTGTTTGTGAGGATACCCACTTGCATTTATTTGTGAGTCAAACTTAAGGACAAGTGTTGATCAAATTCAGGAATAGGCCTATATGTCTGTGAGCTTTCATTTAGTTTTACAATTGGGGGAAAAACTGGGGTAAGAAAAGACTTCTCTCTAGCTAGCATTATAACTATTGAGGGCAACTTGACTTGCATATAGAATCACAGAGCTGGAGCTCATCAGTAACTATTAGGCACTGCGTTAAAGTGCACTGTGATGGAAGGCTATACATATTGTTTATTCGCAAGCTTAAGACATCTTATTACGTATTTACTTCCAGCTTACCCCCTATTTGGTAACTGTTTTTCAAATGAAGCCATGCTTAATATGTAGCAACGTTTTTATGCACTTTTATTTTATTCATTTGAGTAATTAGCAGTTAAACTGGGGGTGCTGTTATCGATTTGAGCGTAATTTCCAGATTATTGTAATTTTTTAAGTGACCATAAGTAGAAGTAATTCTGGACTGCTTGGATGTCACGGGGAGCGGTCAGGCCAGCGCCGTACTGCAATGGGATCTGCTCAGGGTTCGAGTGCTGACGACTGCAGCATGAACACAGCGGTGACTTTACATTTGAACCTGAGACGCAAGGGGTGTGATGGCGAAGAGTCAGACAGGGCACTAATCCTCTATGCTTTCAGCTCTGGAGGGCCGGGGATGTGAACGGAGGTTGGTTAATAAGCAGCGTCGGCCATGTCTCATTTGCGGTTACTTAAGGAGAGCTCCGAATGGCAAGATACTCTTTCTGCATTTCCCCCTGCCCCCACTTCAATGTCGGACATTTCATCACATTTCTTCGCCTGCCGGTGCACAGGAGAGAGGGATCCACACTCCTTTGGGCTTTCCGTGTTCCTCCATGTGCCGTTTCATTGTAACGGATCTCTTGTTTCTGCTCCGCCCGGGAAAGAGGAGAATTCTGGGTAATTAACCGGGCCTCTGCATAACACTGTATATTTAGCGGTGTTATTGCTCCTCTAAAAGTGACTATCGGATGCATAAACACAGGGATGAGTAATGCTGCCTCTTATAACGTGGTTGCCGGGACAATTAGGAGACTGCATTTACGAGATGATGCTTTAAACAGAGTAGCTTACACTGTGTTGAGATGGAGAAATTAACAAATGGGACTTGCATTCTCATATACGCCATTAGCGGCTCTACCATTAAGAAAGAGCCACAGGCAATTTTAGCGTCTTGTAAAATTCCCTCTGCATCAGTTGTTTTACCTCCCCCTCCCTCTTCAGAGGACCTGATAACAATAGCAATGTGAACTATAAGTTGAGAAGTGCACTTAGACTTGGATAAAGGTTCTCAGGAATTTCGATGTTAATTATGTTTAATGGCAAACCATGTATATTTAATGGCAAACCAAACATGTCAGAGAATAGAGGCTGTTGTTTTGACTGGTGGGTGAACCAAGTTTTCAAATATCAGAACCTTGCTGGAACAAAACAGAAGACCACAGCAAGAAACAGCGAACAAAGCGACAAAGCGAAATGTTACCGATCCTCCTGCTGTCCCAAAAACACTAAATTGTGATCGGCCAGGGAGTAATCATTGGCTTTTGCTTTTTAATTCCATTCATAAATCACTTTCCTAAGGCAGACATCAAAGAAACGGGGTTGGAAAAGGCAGTAAAGTATGTCGTTCGAGCTCATTTAAGTAAATAGCTCGGATTCCTGGGGCGCTCTCGTACACCCTGTGACTCAGTGACGACGGCGACAATCGTCTGAAAAACACGGAGAACAGTGGTATGCGAAAAGGGCGCTGTCTACTGGCTCTCTGTCTTTCCGAATAACAAAGTAATGCAGCGCAGCTGGATAAGGTCAGCTGCAGGAGTGCCTCCTGTTGCTCTGCATTCAGACAGAGCGCCGCATCTCAATTCCGTGACTAAATAAATGAGAAACAGGACAACAATGTGCTTTTCAGCTGAGCGCCCTGCGTGTGGCAATGTTGTCGTGCGAGGCGCATGGCGTGGTTTTTGTCATCTCTTAAACAACGGCTGGGGAATCAGTAAGATTTCTCCTAAGCCTCCTGAATGAAAGTGCATGCTACGGCTGGAATACCAAAAACACTGTCCTTGTGCACTCTCAACTACGGCAACTACAAGCAAGCGAAGCATAGAGAACTGCAGTCCATGGTTTGGTTACCTCACCTCACATAACCAGGGCAAGGGGCTGGTGCCCATCGATTCAAACCCCAGGTGGGTGCACTACAGGCACTGTAGAGCAAGGTACTTAGGCCTGGATTCAATCAACATTTGTCTTTGACTTTGACTCACAATTAAATGCAAATGTTCAATGTACTCACAAAATTAACTGGCCAAACTGCGTTTGGCATTCCCGCTTATATAGGCCGCACCCAAATATAACAGTTTATAGCTCAAGAACTGTGATGGCCACATGCCTAAATCTGGTATAATTTGAAAGGAAACACGTTGTAGTTTATGGGGGTGGGCACGTGCATGTGAACATAACGCAGCCTAAAGGAGTGAAGATCAAACGTACAATAAAGTAGGCGCTGTATAGTTTTCTTGTGTAGAAACTCATGTTTGAAAAGCAATAAAGGAGTCACATTTCATGATAGACCGTGTATACTCATGCCTTGTACTATAGGTCAACTAAGTCTATGTATAAAAACAGACCCAACAGACTTCTAGAGCTCATGAACTAGAGGCCTTTTAGTGAGTGGTGGACCCCATGTGTCCCAAAACCTATCAAGGTGGCTAAATCGGCCCAATGTATTTACTTCTGTTCTGTTTCTATTTACAATGGTAAATGAAGTAACCAACAGGCATTTACCATTATCAGCCTTTAAAAAAAAAACAGCAACAGTTGTCAACATTAGCAAAAGAAAAAAATATAGCTAAATATTGCAAATATGTTTATCCAAGACAAAATTACACTTCTGTCAATTGTCTGCTCTCATTGCAGATAATTTACAGTGGCTGTTCTAGAAGTCAGGTCTTCTTAAGTCAGCGGGCGGTGACAGTTATGGGGCTAAGGAGAAATGTTGATTAACTCCAGGCCTTTGTCTTATATTCAGATGTATAAATGGTACAAAAGGTAAGTCATTTGGTTTTTTTTTTTTTTTGTTGCCTTTTTTAGTTTTTTCTGGTATAAAAACGGACAAAACTGTCCTCTTCTGCATGACAAAATACGTGATGCTGCTTTGTTGAACAATATGGACACTTGCAGTGAACCTTTGACCTCATCAGAAATCATATGCATTGTGCAATGAATGTGTCATGTGCAGGGCATCTGCTTAAGATATATGTACAAATGAGCAATAGGCAGAGGCCGCAAGGCATATGCTTATTGAATCGCTGACTAAATACATTAGTTAATTCATGATTTATGATTTAATACATTTTAACATTTTATGAATATCCATCCATCCATCCATCCATTGTCTAAGCCGCTTATTCCTGGTCAGGGTCGCGGGGGGGGGTGCTGGAGCCTATCCCAGCATGCGTTCCGGGCGAGAGGCAGGAATACACCCTGGACAGGTCGCCAATCCATCACAGGGCACACACACCATTCACTCACACACTCATACCTACGGGCAATTTAGACTCTCCAATTAGCCTAACGTGCATGTCTTTGGACTGTGGGAGGAAACCGAGTACCCGGAGGAAACCCACGCGGACACGGGGAGAACATGCAAACTCCGCACAGAAAGGCCCCCGGCCTGGATTCGAACCCGAGACCTTCTTGCTGTGAGGCGACAGTGCTATCCACTGCACCACCGTGCCGCATTTTATGAATATGTCATTGTTAATATAAAGTACTATGGTAAATTAAAACAGAGAAACTTTGGACCCCATTTTGACGATGCAAGAGGATGTACATAAATGCAAGGAAAAAGCAGCAAGCACAGACCAAAAGGCTTGTCAGAATGAATGTTGCTTCAAGTCCAGGGTTATTAATAAGTTATTAATAATAATATAATAATAATAATAATAATAATAATAATCCTTATTTTGTAAAGTGAAATTCACGTTCTGTATATTACATCCCAATGCACTGTAGACATACATCAAATGGGAAACATATAAGGCATATGTGATGGGATGTATACCCGTAAGCAACCCCAAAGTGTTCTGGAATAAGACAAAGAATGAAAGGAGACCTGGCATGCTCGCAGCAACAAGTAAGGGAACAAAACGTAGGGATTTAGTTTTTAGGCCTGCTCCAGTGTGTGTTCTCTGGTTATTTATGCAGATTGTATTCCACAGATCAGTTAACAGACAGGGATGCGGTGCATCACTAAAAAATATTCCAAGTCAAAAATGCTTGCTTTAAAAAGGTGAGATGAAATAAAATTAAAATACACTTTAACCAAAATACATGGTACACAAATATCTTGAATTATAAAATGACCTCTTGATGTCAGAAGGTTTTGTAACTCTAATGCAATTGTGTGCTTGTTTGTGTGTACATTTACATTTTACATTTTAAGCATTTAGCTGACGCTCTTATCCAGAGAGACTTACAAAATGTGCACTAATACATGGTAAGAACAATCATAGTTTGCGCAAGAGAACAGTGCAGCAATACAGCTCCAGCTCCAGCTCCAGGCAGGCAGTGTAGTGTAATGGTTAGGGAGCTGGGCTTGTAACGTTAAGGTTGCAGGTTCAATCCCCAGGTGGGACACTGCCGTTGTACCCTTGAGCAAGGTACTTAACCTGAATTGCTTCAGTTAATATTCAGCTGTATAAATGGATTGTAAAGAAATGTCAACTGTAAGTCGCTGGATAAGGAGAGGAGTAAACAAGTATACATATGCAAAAAGGTTTGAACAAGTAGGCAGTGGTGATGACAATTGGCTAGATGTACAGAATTCAGTGGTAGTGGAGTCTGAAAAGGTGGGTTTTGAGTCTCACAAGTGATTCCGCGGTCCTGACCAATTGTGGAAGATCATTTCACCACCAAGGGTCAGGACAGAGAAGAGGCGAGACCGCGAGGAGCAGCTGCCGGGCGCCCGTGTATCTATAAACATCCATGCACCCTCTCTGCAAGGTTATGCCACTGTATTGACATGCCCATACCCTGCCTGTGCATTGTGATTACTTTGCTACATTGATGGTATTGAGTGATTGATCTCTGTGGGATGTGGAATTAATTAATTGAGGGCACACAATACAATTGATTATCAATATATCCTAGTTGTGCCTGTGCTCTATTTGAAATATGTTTTGAAAACATTATGGAAATTGTTCAACACAAAACGAAACATTTGTTTTTGAACAAGCATATTGTGATTTTGTATAATACCATCCAGGCAGTCCCCGGGTTACGGACGAGATCCGTTCTTACGTCTGCCTTTAAGTCGAATTTGTATGTAAGTTGGAACAGGTACATACAGTTCTTATTAATCGTCACTTAGTCAAATGTTTGTCTTAGTAGTATTTATTTTACATTTCTGTGCATATATATAAAACACTTCAGAAAAACCTCCAAATACAATAAAACATTAATTAAACAATAAAACATTAATTAAACATAACATTCAGTACATAATACTGCTGTAATAATAACAATACTGTAATATTAATAATAATACAGTAATAATACAAGTAACTATGTACATACAATACTGTACTGTAAAAAAAACATTAATGTTGCATCGGATTTACGCTTTGGAGGCATCGTTGTAAGGGTAAGAGAAAGAGAAAAACGGAACCGTGATCTGACTTTAAATAATGGACGGTGATCTGTTCCTTGAGCCGACGAACCGCTGAAACCGCGCAATGTTTTCATTAGCATCACAAAGTAGTGCATGTGTTCGTTCTTATGAACCATTGTATTTAACTCCAAAAAAAATTACATAATAGGCCTTATGACAGTCCGTTCGTAAGTACGAGTTGTGCGTAAGCCAGACGTTCATAACCCGGGGACTGCCTGTATTCATATGTAATATTGGTACTGGAGTAGTTTCTTTGTGTGGATGCCTCCCCAATATAGTATAGCAAAAATCCTCTCAAGTGTTCTGGTATTACTACTGCAGATTCATTGCATTTATCTTAAAACCACCAAGGTGAATTGCTATGACCTTTACAAAACTACTGCACCGCATCCCTGTCTGTGCTAATCTGCAACTGAGTCACCAGCAACCAATCAGAGAATATGGCAGAAATGTTGACTTATTTCCACAAAATGGAGGAGTAAATAATCAATGCAGTCTGTGGTTTCCCAGAACTGTATCACTGTGCACTTTAGTTAGAGGAATTTGATAAATGGTAGAATGCCAGTGGTAGAACGCCAGTGCCCAAAAATAAATGTGTAGTGTAAAATAATAATGAAATAAAATTATATCTTGTAGTGTTGAGACATATTACAAGTGGGACACTCCCGCTGTGCTCTTGAGCGTGGTACTTGACCCGAATGGCTTCGGTAAATGGCTGTAAAAAGTTGTTGCAGAAAATCTATCTTTCTTTATTGAGTGGTCGAAAGGTTATTATTAGCCACCTAACGTAAGCGGTGATTGTCACATCATCATTTGGATCTTTCAATTCGAGGTTATAAACACGCCCGTGTGTCCATTCTCGCCAATGCTAAGAATAGAATGGACGCACTGGTGTGAACTGTTTGATTTTGTTCTGGCCCATCTTTTTAATGAAACGCTGTTGATTTTCCCACAGTCTTTAGGAATAGCGCTGAAGACATGACCCTTTTTTATTAACAGAAAGTATGATTTGTTTTGATTTAATGCTCACCTTTTCCTCCATTGATAACAAAACGCTTCACATTGATAAGGGGTAATTGTGTGTGCTTCTTCTGGGTTCGCACCGCGTTCGGTTGACCGGTCCGTCCATAACTCTGAGGTTCTACTGTACTGATTCTATCATCACTCCACAAAGATGTTCCATGCAGGCTGTTGCAAGGGTGTCCAATGGATTCTTGATACGGCACATCAAAATATTTCCTTGCATTCAAATATTTGGTCAGAAATTCTAGGTGCCTATTAATGAACTGGTTATCATATGATGTTCTTATGGTTCTTATATGATACACGCATGGCCACCGGAATTTGTTTTGAGGCAGGAATTTTGTGTTTTGAGTTACAGGCTCCCACTCACTAAACACACTGAAAGGACATATGGCATGCATACCCTCGTCCTCTGACATTGGAGGGGTGCACAATCCAGCAGGTACTCTTGTGTCATCAATTTTTCAACGCATTTCCATTTAAGCTTTGGGCGCACAGTGACAGAGAGGTCTCCCCCCTCGCCTCCAACCTGCCAATCCTTCATAAAAGTCACCTGAAACAGGCGTGATGGACAGTGTGGGACGGCGTCGCGGCCCCCGGGGTCAAGAGAAGCGCCGGGGCTCCGTCTCTGTCACACGCCCCTGTCATCAGTGGTGACACAGGTGGTGTGAGGTGTTTGTGTGTACGGGGGGGGGGGGATGATTGACAGGTCTCATCAGGGACAGCTTAATGACACCCCCAACCACCAATTAAAGCTCATCAACCGCTCAAATTGAATGTCGTTAATAAATTATGTATGCACTTGGTAATTCCACATAATCTGGATATTAGAAAGTCAAAGGTGTATCCATTATTAATGAAGCCAAATTGGACTTTAATAACTGCTACACCGAATTCTACACTGTGGATGAATTCACTTATGTTAATACGGGCGTATTATTAATGGCTAGGCTATTTCCTAAAATGTTAACTGACTGGAGCAGTTTAGAGGCAATTCTTAAGATTGACGACCCTTTGGTCCTGGGAGCGGGAATCTGTTTATTTATTTATTTATTTGTTCACCTGTGGCATATCAGCCCTGATCATTATGTCAATAGATTCCACATCAAGTCGTTCGTTAGGACCCGGGTGCCACAATTACGTGAAATTATGTGCCGCCGCATTCACAAATTGCACGCCATATGCCGCATTATGTACCGCACTAGCATTTCACATGCTTTGAAACCGAAACGGGGAAATAATGATATTACATACATTTACATATATTTACATCATCAGATGTGTACTGCGTAATAATAGCCTGGAAATATAAACGCATGCTTTTTAGTCAAAATTATGCTTGTGAAATGTTGTACCATGTCTCATAACTCATTCCTCGGTGTTCTTTTTTTTTTATCTCAGCGGTTAATCGTGCTTTTAATACAGGTGTCGTGTTGCTGTTAGGCAAGTGTACGTATGGGCTGCATTATGAATTTGTGTTACCGAGGGATGCCATAAATAAAACGTACTTACTTGATCACAATTGTATTGTTAGCATGAGATGTTTATTGATGTTTCTTACATGCCCACAGTCTGCTGAAAATATAGCATTTTTCTTTCTGCCTGACCCACCCCCTGTAATATCTGGAAATTGTTGCAAAGAACATAAGGATATACGGTATAATGACGAGAAGAGGCCATTCACCCCAACTAGGCTCATCATTACCTACAGTCTAGAGAGTATCCAGCACTGCTTCAAGCCTTCAAGACTTCAATACCACAAGTGGCTCTGCTCACTTTTTGCTACAGTATATATCGTAGTGTCCTTTTGGCCTTTTTACTGATACAGCACAATGCCTGATCAACTACTACTACAGCTAGTCTTTTTCAAATTAACACTTTTAGTTTTGCTCCTCCCATAAGATAATCTTGCCTAAATATTCTATTTCCCACATGTATAATTTGACAGGTTTCTGCCCACTTTTGGATCCTGTTTAGATCTTCTTGTATTATCTGCATGGATTCCAAACTGTTTGTTAAACAGATGAGTTCTGTATCATCTGCAAATGTAACATCTGTTTTACTACTAGCATCCCTCAAGATCATTCATGTAAATAAGGAAGGGCAGAGGTCCAAACACTCATCCTTGTGGTACTCCACTTCCCACAGCACGTTGCTCCGATATGATATATGATCTAACCATTACTGTTTGTATTCTACCTTGCACCCAATTTCTAATGCACTCCGAAATAACCGCCGTAGCCCAATTCCTGCTGATTTCATTTTAAATGAGCACTCTGACCAAAATTCATAATTTTATGTCTTATTATATGTCTTGATGATCCATCCACGTTTATGTCCGTTTCCATTTGAGCCATGAGCAATCAAATGGCAAATATAATGGGAGCCAATTGTCCAATAATTCATAAAGACTAACTACACACCAGTGGTTTGATGAGAATTAAAATGATGAAAACCATATACCATGGCTGTCGTAGTCACCAGATTTCAATCCAACTGAACATTTATGGGGGATTCTAGAGAGGCATCTGAGACAGTGTTTTCCACCACCATCAAAAAAACACCAAATTATGGAATTTCTCATCAAAGAATGGTGTTGCATCCCTCCAACAGAGTTCCAGACACTTCTAGAATCTATGCAAAGGTGTATTGAAGCTGTTCTGGCAGCCTGTGGTAGCCCAACGCCTTATTAAAACACCATATGTTGGTAGTTCCTTTATTTTGGAAGTTACATGTAGCATAGCCTGGTTTGAGTTTGGTTGTTTTTCTGGCTTGAGGTTTGTTAAACATGATTTAGTTTATGTTTTAGAGATTTCTAAATGGTTTATAGACGATCTCCCCTAGTACTCTTGTATGTATGCTAATAGGGCCTGCTGCCTTATTTGTCTGAAATATTTGTCATTTTTCTAGTTCTTCTAGTCCATCCCTTATGTCAATATAGTATCTTCAAAACCATTCTGTATATTGGAGGTACTTAAAAGAGGCATAGGCATGAATGGCTGTTGTTGTTCTATTAGTAAAATCTAGAATGAGACGACATGTTGATTTGTTTACTGCATTATTTTGGTTTCATCACCATTACAGCCAGAAGCAGAAGCTTCTGGAAGGAGACTCTGTCATAAGTCCAGGACCCTCCTCCTCGAGGAAAAAAAAATCCCTCGGTTTTGTATTGACAAGAGAACACACGGCACATATTTTCCTGGGCAAATTTACTCGGCCAGCCATATGTACTTTTTCCGCGGGTGCCTCCGCCGCTCTCTTGTTCCGGCTTTCTGGCGCTCAGCGTGAGGTAATAGCGGAGCTCGAAGCGGCTAAGCCTTCCCCCCTCTCCTTTCCCGGAGCGCATGTGCGGATGACAGGAACGAGGAGAGCTATGACAGAAATGAGAAGCGCAAATACAAGTCTAATAAAGAGGAGCACTTTCTCATTTCGCTCGCTGGGCCCCGGGCCTCGCTGAAACTGCAATCTCTGACAAAACCATTACAGAGCACCGGTAGCGGGGTTTGGCGTGTCTCATTACACCACCTCTCTCACCTCGCGAGCGCACGCGATGTCTGTTTCCACTCTGATGGGCCCGGGTACAATCCCTGCCAACACATAAAACGCTCGCCGCATTGCCGCGGTTTCCGTGTAGCCGCCTGCGTCGCGACGGCGTTGTGAGAATGTTGCGCGGGGGGATCGGGTGGCACTGCGGAATGCAGATCGGGGAAAAGAGCTGTGGTGCTGTGTGTAAACCAGAAATGTGTCAATCCTGGGAAAGGCTTCTGAGTCGAAAACCTGTTCATCTTCATATTGAGAGATTGCTAGAATAACTCTAATACTAGAATGACACTTTTGGGGAATGCATAGGGTCTCAATAAATAATAGGCAAGCGATGGTGTATTTAACAAATTCACAAATCACACTCCAATTTCACCATATATTGTACGGCTGGGTCATAACACCATAGGAAGGGGTCATACAGGTTCACAAAAGAGACAATGTTGTGAGACATGAACGAGAGTGCAGCGATACTCATTATATTTCATGCATTACTTAGCTATCCACATATTCAAGTTTTGTTAAGGAAATGAAAAATGTCACTCTTCAACGAATGCTTAAAACTCTGCCCTTGTAATGAAGTGTGGGAGCTTATTTCACAGTCTTTCATTGTTCTCTTTATGGCATGTGCTCGATGTTCCCATGTCGTTATGCGTAATGACATGAAATCCCTGCCGCTGAGTCCTGCTTTATGGTCTCGCCACACAGTTATTTAGGATTGGAAAACAGCGTAGGCAGATCAAGGGTTTCCCTCCATAAACCATCATCATTGTGTCAACCTTAAATTTGTGATGATTAAAACACTTACTTGAAAAAGATAAAAATGTTCACATTCCGAAACACGTGAGCTCACTGCTCGAGTAAGGCGGCTGGTGGGAGAATACCACATGGAAACCAATTTATTAACCTTTATTTAACCAGGTAGGTCAACTGTGAAACTCGATTTTCTTTTCCAGTGACGGCCCAGGGAATCAAGTTGGGACTACAAGGGATGGTGTAGCCAATCAGCTGTGGGGAGAATGATTAGGTGGCCAGAGGTAGACAGACAGTTTTGGGGGGGAATTTGACCAGGACACCCATTAACACTTATTCGGAATTCGGAACTGACAATTACCATTACCATTAATGCTATAACTTGCAGGATATGAGTTTTGCTATGACACAAAAATATGCTATTTGCAATAATATCTACGAGGGAGGTCAACAAACACCATTCTGCATTTTACAGTGCAAATGATCTCAAAGTTGACAATGCGCAATTCTTTTTTTGTCCCTGTATAGATGCTCCTACAAAAAATGGGCAGATAGTGGCGTGTTACTTATTTGGCCTTATTTCAGCAGAAAAGCTTGCTTAACCTAAGTCAATGTCAGAATAGCAAACACATCCAGACACACCTCTATTTTTGGAAAACCCCTCCCTAGACACGCAACTTGCCAGGGGGTGCTCGATTCCACAAATAAGTACAAATTCTATACACAAACAGACAGGTGAGATTCATCATTTTTGACTCATCTCCATGTTGCCCGAGTGTAAGTCAACTGTGATTAGGGCCATTTATGCACTAAGCCAAAAGTGATGCATTCCCAGTTTCAAGAAATGCTATACGATCTTAGTTTCTATTCAAGATCTCCATTTTATCAAGTCTGTGTCATAGCTGTTCGCACCGGATGTCTCATTATTAGGCACCTTGATAAAATGGCAAAACAACGAATAACCGTTATTACATTAAGAGGAGAAACATACCAAGCTTGATTGTATCCTCAGCAGCATGCCCAGAGGTGAGTAGTAGAGTTTGAAGTAGACCAACATAGTTACAGTATCGTAGCAGGTATCAAAGCATTGGGTGTCAGAAGACTTGTCACTGCATAGGCCAAGATAATGGTTGAGATGCTTGTGTGAATTTACTGTCTCATTCAGCTTTTGCCAACCATTGTCTCTGTCTCGCTTAAAACATAGTCTTTAGGGTTTAATATATACAACGGCCTCCCAACTTTATGGTCTAAATTGATTCAGTTACCTAAGCACACAGTGTATAAAAAGGCATCTTGAATTCCGCAGATAAAAAAAAGGGATTATTACAATGGGTTTTTGGCCCCTAAGCCATAGCCACTGATAGCATATTTATGAATGTATTAAATTGTACTTTATCTTATATTAAGTTCCAGTGTTATTTCATGTTAAAAAAAGCACGAGTGCTCCGGATGCAATTAGACTGATTGCTGTAGTTTTTTTCTCCAGGTTTAATTCAGAGACGGCTGCGGATCGGAGCAACCGTGGCGCGCGGCCTGCGAACGTGCCGACGAAGGCTTACGAGGCACTCCCGAGTAACATTTACTCAACGTTGGCGAGGCACCCGACCGCATTTGACTCCCGTGGGCTCCTCGTTAGCGTGGCAGGACCATCGCTCAGGTGGCTAATTAACGGACGGGGATTAAAGTGATAATGGACACATTCGACGTCATTACCTCCCTTCTTTCTTTCTTTTATCCCGGGCCCCCCAAATTCAGTCATTAGGAGCGTGTTTGGCAGCACCCGGTTGGTTTAACACTGACCCCGTGTCCCCTGCCCCCCCCCTCCTCAGGTGCTGCTCAGATGAAACGGGACAGGTGTTTTCCGTTGAGCCGCGCGCGGTTGACGGGCTCTCTGTAAAGCGGAGCCCCTGACAGAGCCCTGGCAGTTCATCTGCTCGCCGCGGCAGGGCTGTAACAAACTTCCTGACAGATGAGTCAATATATTGACACGCCGGTCTCCTCGGCTGCTTTAGTAGAGTACAGAGCACCTCGTGCCCAGAAGCCTGATTGTCTCTCTTTGATTCCCCATCTGTCCGAAGCGTCGCGTCCCGCGAGGAGTTAAAATCACGGGAGCCGGGGCCCTCCGGGGGCCCGGGGGATCCTCGCCGCATCGGCCCCGCGAAGGCAGCCGGCGTAGCCTCCCCCTGTTCGAGATGCCGTCGCGAAGCTGCGACGTGTCGTTTTAGGACCAGAGAGGGCTTTGTGTTCGAGAGGCGTGGCATCGGCCCACGGAGCTCGCTGTGCTGCTTGCGGTCTGGGTCGAAATTCGGCAGAAAGGAAGAGCCCAAGCTCGGAAAAGGGGGCTGTTTCTCTCGCCTGTACTCCGGCGGCGTCAAAGGGGAAAACGGCTCATTTTTCTAGTTTGTTTTTCAAAATTGTGACCTTTAAAACGCGCGACCCGGGCGAAACGCGGCACGCCCATTTCATCTCTGATTGCCCGGGCACCGGGGTCACCGTGCCCCCTTTCATTTTTCTCTCTCTCCTGCGGCCTCTCCCTCTCCGTCTCTCCCCTTTGTTCTCCCCTCTTCAAGAGAGAGGAGGGGGATATTTCCAGCAATGACACGGTTCGCGGGAGCTTATC
This sequence comes from Aldrovandia affinis, assembly GCA_029706075.1. NCBI lineage: Eukaryota > Metazoa > Chordata > Actinopteri > Notacanthiformes > Halosauridae > Aldrovandia > Aldrovandia affinis. Next base: position 374,405 of record JAINUG010000115.1, read on the forward strand.
CCAGATTGGGGGGTCTGTATTTAAAGTCAATCAGTGTGTACAGCTCTGCATTGCCATTGACATTTACCGGGAGCCCGATTCCAATTAACCTTCAAGCGTGTCCACCTCTTGAAGCTGATTACAGATTTCTTTTAACAGACAAGCTAATTTGTTATTGGACGCGCATCTGTAAGGAACCTCTGCCATCAATAGAGAGAAAGGACTGGGGGCCGGAAGAGATCCTTGTAGGAATTCATCACTGTCAATCCGGCTCGCTCCCGCCCGCGGGAGTACGATCCTCTTTTTACCCGGCTCTTAATGAGAAGTAAGAACGGCGGCAGAATAGCCGTGATTGCATCGGGAACGGCGCTCTGAATCACACGCCGCCAATTGCTCATCATTTCTCCCTTGATGGCTCGACGGCACACGGAAGCTTCCAGAGTGCAAGGCGTCTGACACTAAGCATGCTGTGAGGAACACATACATATACCGTGTGTGTGTGTATATATGTTAAACACCATGCGTAGATAATGGTCTGTTGATTGATCGTTTACATTCAAAATATGGAAATCGCCAGGCCTGGTGCCGTTCTAGCACCAATGTAGAACTTTTTTAAA